>PISX010000343.1:218670-304089 GCA_004024625.1 Mellivora capensis | reverse complement strand
AAAAAAAAAAAAAAAAAAAGAATAGCATTTTCAGCAACTGTGGGTATTTTAATAAAGTTAGTGTATTTTCTGTAAAGTATAATGACTTTACAAAGGGACTATTTTAAATATGAAATCAATCAATAAATTCACATTGATTTTAGAGATGGAAATAAATGGTTTATGTCTTTGCTGGCTTGGCTTCACTTTTTTAATGTCTCTGGGAGGGGAAAATTAAGCTATTTGAACATACAGATTTTTCTTTCTACTGCCAGATAACTATAAACACAGCTAGTGGATTTTAGAGAAAGCAATTTGGGAAGGATCAGAGTGAGTTTTGGAAGGTTCAAGCCCAAAGACCCTCACTTGTAAAATCCATAGAGTAGAAAGAAAGGACACTTAACTATTCTAACTCTCTTGAACGTGAAGACAGTTACTGTTAAGGTGAGGTTGGGACCTTCGTCTAAGGCCTCCTGAGCTCTACAACAGGAATCTCCTCCCTCTACAGTCTCCCCAAAGGAGGACCCTCCCTAATCAGCACCTCACTATTGGTTAGGTTACTCTAGTGATTGAGAAATAGGAAAAACCATGCACTGACATGCTGAAATGTTACCAGCATGTTGGAAGATAATGCCAAAGTACAAAATACTAGACACATTCTTACCAATTCCTTCTTGTCTAAGTGGCATGGAAAATATCCTCACATTCTGTACAAAACTAAGACATGGAGAAATTAAAAAATGGAGTTTCTCATATTCCACATGTTACTGAGCCCCAGTTCCCAAAACTACAAAACCTGTTTCGACATGATCGGGGCTGTGTTACCTATCCACTGCTTTCCTCCCCAGGCCAAGAAGACACACATTTATGGTCATTCCAACAGCCCGTGGAAGTGACCTAAGCCCCTGCAAAATGGAAACAGAAAAAAGCAAAACTTGCTGGTTAGGATTTCTCTGATGGCAAGTGGCACAGCTCTCAACCAAAAAAGGCTTAAGTAGAAAAAGGACTTTAAATATTCAAGTTAGTGAAAAGACAGGGACAGAAAGCCTCAGGCACATCTTGAGCAGGGCTCAGCTGAAACTCCCCGATGTCACAGCTGCTCTCCTGTCTGCCCTAGTAGAAGCAGGTGCCAATCTTCATGGTTTCAGAGTCCGCGACCAGTTGGAGATCAAGTCTATTCTTGCAAAAACTCCAACCAAAGTTCTGGATTGGGTCTCAGTTGGCTCGAGTTGACAATACGGAGTCACAACCCCATGCCTGAACCCTTTCTAATGTTTAGACCTGATGGATTACACCGCCTGGCTCAAGTGCAGGTCACAGCGCCTCATTCCTGGGGCTGAGCACACCCAGACCACATGAGCTGAGACAAGGAGAGCTGTATAGCCTCGAAATGAAAACAGGGCCAGTGACGGGGGACAGCAGGAATGCACGCTGAGCAGGCACACCGCAGGCGGCCCCTAGAAGCACATCACATTTAGGTCAGACCCTCTGCCCCCTGTCCTGTGGTAGGTCACAAAGCACCACGCTGAGAATGCTGGCTTCTCAGGAGGCTAACTGTATACAACAAGGGAAATGAAAGACCAACAACACTGGCTTTGGCACCAAAGGGACCGAAGTCAAGTCCTGGCTGTGTCTTTTGTTGGTTATGTGACCTCAGGCAAGTTATTTCTCTTGTGTCACCTTCCTCACCTGCCAACGAGGGTACTATCCTCCTAGAGGGTTATTGTGAGGAATTAATGAACTGAAGCACTTGGTACTTAATAAATGTTGAACTTCATTCAAACAAATGGTGGACTCCGCTCTAGAGCCGGGAATCAGCTAGACTTGTTCCTTGCCCTCATGGAGCCCACAGCGGGGATAAATCCTGGCTACAAGGGAGAACCGCAGGTGCCGGGAAGAAGGAATTTGACCCAGCTGGGGAGGAGGATCACAGGCTTCCTTGAGGAAGAAACATCCGACCTGAATTCCAGAGGATATTAGTACTGGGGCATAAGAGAACAGCTTGTGCCATAGACAAATAAAAGGAGGAAACACAATCTGTTTGAGGAACTGGCAGGGCCAGGTGGCATAGCTGGTGGGGAGAATTGAGGAGGAGGACTACTTTTTCCACTAGCTTCTTCCTTATCTATTTAAGCCCCGGGATCCATGAGCACGATACTTGACACGATACTTGATGGCTAATAAAACAAAACTCCATTGAAATTGCTTATATTTATATTATAAAACATTCTAGTCCTAAGTTTTCTAATATTGTAATTGTTTCTTCTGAATTCCTATATACTTCAGACTTGAATAGCAAGTGAAGCGCACATTGCATAATAGTTCCTTTCGTACTCCTGAACCTTAACAGAAGACTTTCCCTTTGGTATTGCTTTAGAAAACACAGCACTTAACACAACTGAAATTCTTGTTAATCTGTTAAGGCACTCGTGAGTGGAATGAATCACAGCCGCCCAATGTCAACAAAAGCAAAAACACCAAAAAAACAAAAAACAAAACTGTTCAGTAAGCATCACTTTAATGACTTCAATACCTAACACCAAAAGTATTCAAGCAACATTAAAGAATAATCAGAATTCCCTGACCCATGGAACCACTGGAATCAAGAACAGAGGTCATGTTCATTGAGGGCACAGGAAATGAACGCTGAGTGACCAATGTTCCCAATTTCTAGTCAACAAACATAAAACAAAAAAACACAGTAATTGGCAGGCCAAGAAAGGTATTATTTTGTTCCTAAAAGAAAGTATTTGGAAACCTGTAAAGAATTACATAGAACCAAGGGAAATTGCCATTCAGAATTTACCATTCTAAAAATAAAAACCTCTCACGTCCAACAGCCTTAATTCAGGCTATGTCCTTCTCAATCTTTTAAAATATGTCTGACCCTGATGTCAACCTTTTCCTTGGAATGATCCTTTTATTCCATGACTCTAATAGCTAACAATATAACTGTCCATTTATTATGTGCATTCTTTATGGCAGGCACCAACTTTTTACACGATTTTTTTTTTTAAGATTTTATTTGAGGGAGAGAGAAAGCATGAGCAGGGGTAAGGGGAAGAGGGAGAGGGACAGACTTCCTGCTGAGCAGGGAGTCTGATGTGTAGCTCAATCCTAGGACCCTGAGATCATGACCTGAGCCGAAGGCAGACACTTAACTGAGCTACCCAGCACCCCTACACAATTATTTTCATATAGTACTCATAAGTCTACAAGACAGGTAAATTACCTACAACTGACAAATGAGAAAGAAGACCAGTGGGTGTTCTATCACTTGCCCAAAGCCACATGGGGAATGGTCATACCAGTATGCCTACATAGTTTACCTGATTCCAAAGCCCAGGCCTCCCCACAATGTTGCAGTGCTTCTTGAGGTCTTCCGGAAACCAAGTCCCTATGGGGCGGGTGGGGGGGCATTTACTGTGAATGGTCCCCCAAGACTCATTCAGTCTGTTTCAATCCCTTGAGCCTGCCTTATAATCCTAGGTTGTGAGCCATCACCTATTTGAAAAAGATTCTTAAACCTCAGACTCTTGCCATTCCTTTGATATTGAGAATTGAACACTTCAAAAACAAAATTCAAGTTTATAGCAGCAATGTCCACAATAGCCAAACTATGGAAACTTAGATGCCCATCAAGAGACAAATGGATAAAGAAGATACCTATCTTCTTTATTCATATGGATTTATCCATATATATATATATATATACACATACATACACACACGTATACATACACAGTGGAATACTATGCAGCCATCAAAAGAGATGAAATCTTGCCATTTGCAACGATGTTGATGGAACTAGAGGGTATTATGCTGAACGAAATAAGTCAATCAGAGAAAGACAATTATCATATGATCTCCCTGATATGAGGAAGTAGAGAGGCAGGGTGGGGGGTTTGGGGGTTAGGAAAGGAAAAAAATGAAACAAGATGGGATCGGGAGGGAGACAAACCATAAGAGACTCTTACTCTCACAAAATAAACTGAGGGTTGCTGGGGGTAGGGGGTAGGGAGAGGGTGGTTGGGTTATGGACATTCCAGAGGGTATGTGCTATGGTGAGTGCTGTGAAGTGTATAAGCCTGATGATTCACAGATCTGTACCCCTGGGGCTAATAATACATTATATGTTAATAAAAAACAAAAAACAAAATTCACTGTGTCTTTCCCTAAATAAGCAACACTTTCCAATTTCTTCAAAACCTATAATTATTTCCCAAGGACCAGATAAAGAGATGCCCTTCTAGAAAGCATTTGCTGGCTATTTCAAGTAACTTCCTCCTAGAGAAGTCTCTTAGCATTCAGTAATACCCATGGATGTGATTTCACACCACTAATCTCTTCTTCCTTTCTTCTACATGCCAGACACAGTGCTTACTAGATAGCTCCCAAAGTATTTACCAATTAATTCATTATCAAGTCCTGCCTCTTCTACATACCTCTCAGATGGTCCCTTCTACTGCATTTTCACAGCTGCCATCTCGGTCTGAGAACTAAGCCCCAGATGACTATACATACAGACTGAGTGTGGATGGATGGAATGACAAACCACTTCCATAAGAACTTGCTAGGTAGGGGCACCTGGGTGGCTCAGTGGGTTAAAGCCTCTGCTTTCAGCTCAGGTCATGATCCCAGGGTCCTGGGATCGAGCCCCGCATCGGGCTCTCTGCTCGGCAGAGAGCCTGCTTCCTCCCTCTCTCTCTGCCTGCCTCTCTGCCTACCTGTGATCTCTGTCAAATAAATGAATAAAATCTTTAAAAAAAAAAAAAAAGAACTTGCTAGGTATTGCATGATTCAGGGATAGGGCAGAGAAGTAGCTCTAAGGTGAGGGGAAGATACTACATTTGGATATGGTAGCGGGAAAAACACTCCTTTTGCAATGAACTCAGCCTTCTTTGCCTTCCTTCACCCAATTCCCCCCACCAACCTAGGAGGAAAAAACGGAAGCTCATAACTTTCCTGGGGGCACAAACAAGTGGTTTCCTAGGAAAGCACGAATGAGCCAAGTCACAATCTCTCATGCTAGAAAATGCTTCAAACGGGTCTCCATGCCTTCACCCCCATCTTCACACCCATAATTTCCAAACATTTTAGCCACTCCAGCAGCTCAACATCATAAAGGAAGCTCCTCAGTGTGAAGTTGAACTGAGGTTGCTCAGCAATGTTTAGGAGCACCTGTCAACAGACATCTCAACACTTCTCCCAGCTTCGCGGGGTTTGGGATCAGAACGTTTGAATCCAGATCTCATCACTGCATCTTACCAATATTTTGTTCACTTAGTATAAGAAGAGACCACCTCCTACAGCTCCCAGCATTCTTGTGAAGATGAAGGGCATAAATGCAAGAGGTGCTTTGTAAACTATCAAATTGCTGGTCATGTGTGTTGGAGTTTCTTCACGTGGTGCTCTACTTGGGTCAGGGCCCAGCCTCCGTAAGCATTTGTGAGAGGAACAGAATGGAGTTTATCTTGCTGTGTAGGAAGAGATATTTTACTTCTATAAATGTGGTCCTGGAACTCCCATCAAATGGATTATCATATACCATGTTTTCTGGAGATTCAGCATACCTTTTCTTTAAGATTTTATTTATTTATTTGAGAGAGAGAGAGCGAGCACAGGCATTCAAGTACAAGTGGGTGGGGGGAGGGGCAGAGAGAGAGAAAACGTAAGCAGACTTCCTGTTGAGCACAGAGCCCAAGTCAGGGCTCACTCAGGGCTTGTCCCACGACACTAAGGTCATAACCTGAGCCAAAACCAAGAGTTGGACACCTAACCAACTGTGCCACCCAGAAACCCCTCTGGAGACTTGGCACAATTTTAAAGAAATCTCCTATAAAAAGTAACTTGGCAAGGGGGTACATGGGTGGCTCAGTGGGTTAAGCATCTGCCTTTGGCTTAGGTCATGATCCTGGAGTCCTGGGAATTGAGCCCTGCTTCGGGCTCCTTGCTCAGCAGAGAATATGCTTCTCCCTTTCTCTCTGCCTGCCGTTCTGCCTACTCCTGCTCTCTATCAAATAAGTAAAATCCTTAAATTTTTTTTTCAAAAAATAACTTGTTGAAGCTCTAATTTTGGCATCTAACAATAAAAAGTTTAGCACCTACGTGAGATGCTGCAAAGAACTTCTACACAGAGTGCTAGAGATACAGACGTCATTCCCCAAATCCCTTTAATCTTGGCTCACATTTTACCTGTAAGGCTAACCGGGCAGTATTGGGACCATTAAAGCAGCGGTGCTCAGTTCAAATTCCATCTCACCTCTCAGGTTATGGGAACAGATCATTTACTCTGATCCCAGAGGAAGAGTTTCTTTTCAATTTTATTGTCCCCTAAAGCTTAGGAACAAAGAAATCTAA
Source organism: Mellivora capensis (assembly GCA_004024625.1). Classification (NCBI taxonomy): domain Eukaryota; kingdom Metazoa; phylum Chordata; class Mammalia; order Carnivora; family Mustelidae; genus Mellivora; species Mellivora capensis. Next base: position 297,750 of record PISX010000343.1, on the reverse strand, counting down.
AAAAAATTTTTTAAATAAAAACGAAAATGCTGCAATATTAAAATAAGTATGTAATATTTATTTGTAAATATAAATGTTGCCATATATCAAATTGCTTACCAATCCATGCAACCTCATCTGCCCAAATGTTGAAAGTGGGAGAAAACACAGGAGAAAGTGGGCACAGCTAATAAATCATTCACCTGGCAGCCCGCAGTTTTGCTCTTGGGCTTCTATTTTCCTCCCTTCGTATTCTGGGAAGGAGGCCTTCTGGGACCCTGAGTAAAATTTTATGAAGAAACGTTTGCCTTTTGCTCACACAGCCAGTGCACACCCCTACCTGGATGACAGATTATGTCTGAAAGTGTGAGGATGAGGTAAAAAATGGTGCCACCAGGTATCAATACTTAATTTTTATAGGGTCCTAAGAAACTTCTTGAGAATCTGATGAAAGGTCTAGATCCTCTCCCCGGAAAAATGTTCCTACAAATAAACCTACCATTTCTAGAAGAAAACAGACATGCCTTGCTCCTGAGTATATGGTCATCGTTTCCAAATTGCCATATATGAAAATTCAAATGCTGTAATCCTATTCTCAAAAGAGCCTTTAGCCTTTCTCCACCCCCACTAAACCTAGCCTTCAGCTTGGAGACTTCTAGTCCTGCTGCCCTGCCTCAGGCGGTCTCTGGCTGCCAGCTAGTACGGCGTCCCTTTTTGAACTAGGCTGGACAGCAGACAAAAATCAGTCCATCCTCACACTCCTACTCATGCCTCCTTCTCCGATTGCCATACAAACCTGCCGATTTCTGACTGCAGGGTCTCCTTTACCCCTAATCTGCTGCTTCTTCTATTTTTTTTTTTTTAATCTGAGTAAATGGCAAAACTATTTTTGTCACTCTCACTCAAGCTGGAAACCAGGACATCATCCTGCTTTCTCTCTTCCTCACTTCCCACAGCCAGTCAGACACTGTTCCTTCCCTTCTTCCCCCAACATGTCTGCTCACATTCCTCCTTGCTTGGATTAACTGGCCTCAGCCTGACCCCTCCAATCCTCCAATCTGTCCTCGGTGCTACTCCCTGGAACTGAAATTAAAAAGTCACTTCCTGGGGTGCCTGGGTGGCTCAGTGGGTTAAAGCCTCTGCTTTCGGCTCAGGTCATGATCCCAGGGTCCTGGGATCGAGCCCCACATCGGGCTCTCTGCTCCTCGGAGAGCCTGCTTCCTCCTCTCTCTCCCTGCCTGCCTCTCTTGCCTGCTTGTGATCTCTGTCAAATAAATAAATAAAATCTTAAAAAAAAATGTTTAAAAAAAAAAAGTCACTTCCTGCCTCAAATCCTCTGATGGCTTCTCATGGCTTTTAGATGAAACCTCAAAATCCTGAGCCTAAAAGGCAAGGCTCTTATGATCTGGTCCCACTGGCCGTGTAGGTCAGTCCCATCCCTGGCTCTGCACCCTGTGCTGTCTGGGCTGTGTGTTCTGGGCCTTTCCACAGGCCATGCCTGCTGCCTCGAATACCCCTACCCCTTCCCCTCTTCACCTCAAATGTACTTGTTCTCTAAAATATCCCATTAAGTCACTTTCTCCAAAAAATAACTTCCTTCTTTCTCCAGGTTGATTTTCAGGCCCTTCAGCCAAGCCCAGGCCTCCTCCTCCCACCTCCACAATGTGCTGCCGTGTGGCACTACTCATCTGTCCAAGCCTGACTTGAAGCTTCTCAGGGATAGTGCACCGGTCTTAACTTAGCTTCCTATCGGCAGCACTCAATCTCTGTGAGGCGCACGAACAATTTCAGCCATTTGCCTCCTCTGCTGCCTCAGAGTATGAGGCCTGAGTTAGACTTTTCAGGGCTGCTCAGAAGTCTCGCAATTTACCCTCGGCTGCCACAGAGGCCAAACCTTGACTATGCTCATTTCCACACGTCTCCTCTCAGCAGACGACTTCACTGCTCACTTCAGCAGAAGGAAAAACAAAAAGAGAGCCACTCAGTGGGTCTGGAAATTTAAGAACCTCACAGATGCCCCCTCTTGACCAGAGCTGCAAGGCCAGCGCTGGGCTCTGGAGTCATCCCTTTCAGGTCTTTTTTCTGCCAAGTCATAATCCTTTTGCATCTTCACTCTTCCTCTGTTCAAATTGTCTAAAATCCACACCACCTTCCTCCAGTAAAAACAAAACACCAAAAAACACAACAACAAACCCAAAAACTTAAAAAACAAACAAACAAACAAAACTTAGCTTTGCTTTCTCCTGAAATTGTTACGCTCTTTTCCTCCCTTCACTGTCAAATCTCTTAAAAATACCAAATTCAGTTTTTGGGGTTTTTTTTTTCCCCCACTTCCCACTCACTCCTCAAACCATTATCATTGGGTTTCTGGCCCTATCTGAAACTGTTCTCCACAAACTCATTGCTGCTTTCCAAATATAAAGGCCTGTAGGAGCTCTATAACATCAGATTCTGGTTTCCCTTCTTGAGAGCTTCCTCTTTTCTCCTGTTCTTGACCCTCTGGCTGCTCCATCTCCAGCTCCTTTGCTGCCCTCTACCTCCCCAGGATTCTGTCCTTAGTCCTCTCCTTTCCTATGGATTTCCCTTAGTGGAGTTCCACAGAGCTGTCCTGTCCAATTCCCCATTGCCACCCTCTCGGGCCTTTGGGGCAGACCGGCTGCTAGTGTGCCAGGCCCACGTGAGCCACGTTAGTTTGCTATTGCTGCCATAAGAAATCACCACAGGGACGCCTGGGTGGCTCAGTGGGTTAAGCGGCTGCCTTCGGCTCAGGTCATGGTCCCAGCGTCCAGGGATCGAGTCCCACATCGGGCTCCTTGCTCGCCAGGGAGCCTGCTTCTCCCTCTGCCTCTGCCTGCCACTCTGTCTGCCTGTGCTGGCTCTCTCTCTCTCCCTCTCTCTCTGACAAATAAATAAATTAAAAAAAAAAAAAGAAATCACCACAAACTTAGTGATTTAACACAATACAAATGTATTATCTTACAGTCCTGGAGGACAGAAGTCCAAAATGGGTCCCACTGGGCTAAAATCAAGGTGTTGGCAGGGTGGTTTTCTCTGGTGGCCCTGGGGAGGATCTGTTCTCTTGCCTTCTCCAGCTTCCAGAGGCCGCATGGGTTCCTTGGCACATGGTCCCTTCCTCCATCTTCAAATCTCTTTCTGAAACTGCCGGACTTTCTTGCCTCCCAGTTTCACTTATAAGGGCCCTTGTGATTATATCAGCCCCGCCCAGACAATCCAGAACAACCTCCCCTCTCAAGGTCAGCTGAACAGCAACCTTCATTCCATCTGGAACCTTAATTTCCCTTTGGCATGTAACATAACACATCCAACGGGTTGTGGGGATTAGGATGTGGACACATCTGGGAGTGGGGAAGAGGAGGAATTTTTCTACCCACCATCTCAGCTAGACTGAACAAGAAAGAAAAGGGAAGTATGTAAACGATAGACAGCAGGCCCTTCAGTGAGGCGCCTGATTGAACTAACATAGAGCCAAGGTGAGAACATTGCAGAATGGCAAATAGTTGTGGGAAGAATTGAATGAGGGATACAAAGGGACAAATGGCTATCTGTACACTCTAGGTTTCAAAAAGAAAATTAGGCTGCATTTTGTAAGACAGTTCATGTTTGTCCCTGACAAATCTCCCCAAGCTAAAATGATCATTTCTATTTCTGAAGTCTTCCCATATTAATCCCTTAACTCAGAATCCTTTGATGAGCCTGAGGATATTTTCCAAACTTCCCCAAATTCTTCAGGAGCTTTAAAATTCAGAAACCTAACATATGATTTTTAATATTCAAAAATGACCCTAAACAAGTGAAAATATGTTTGAGCTCACTCACAACACATGAAATGCTACTCAAAACTACTGTGAGATACCATTTCTCACCTATCAGCAAAGACTTCAAAAGTATGACCACACATTCAGTTGAGCAGGCCATGGAGAGATGGACATTTCCAGAGAATGCTGATGGGAATGCAACCTTGTACACCTCTGTGGAATTTGGCAATATCTAGCAAAAGTATACCTGCATTTACCTTTTGGCTCAGCAATCCTACCTCTAGAAATTCATTCTGAGGATACACTTCCAACAATACGAAAACACAAATGCACAAGATAATTCATTATAGCATTGCTCGTAATGTTCCCAAGCTAGGTGTTTGTACATATGAATGCTTGAATAAATTACGGCTTCTGTAGTGGAGTCCTACACACCTGTAAGGCAGGAAGACACAAACTCTATGAAGTGATAGGGTGTGATTGCAGGGTGCTGCTGTTAAGTAAACAAGAACTATGTTAGGTAAAACTATCTATGGTGTGGTCCCTTCTCCATAAAAAAGATGGGTAAATAAGAAAACACATTTGGGGACGCCTGGGTGGCTCAGCTGGTTAAGCGGCTGCCTTCGGCTCGGGTCATGATCCCAGCGTCCTGGGATCGAGTCCCACATCGGGCTCCTTGCTTGGCAGGGAGCCTGCTTCTCCCTCTGCCTCTGCCTGCCACTCTGTCTGCCTGTGCTCGCTCTCTCTCTCCCTCTCTCTCTGGCAAATAAATAAATTTAAAAAAAAACACATTTGTACGTGTTATTTTTGCAAAAAGAAAGTTCAGAAGAATAAAGGAGACCCTTGGTTATCTATAGTGGGTGCGTGGGAAGAGAGTAAAAATAAAGGGGAGATAGAAGTGATACATTTTTAACTGTATTCTTTTAGTTATTATTTTCCTTTTGATTTTGGGAACCATGTTGATGTCTTACATAAAATACACAAAAGAATGTCTTATGTAAATTAAAATGAAAAATGAAGAGACCCTAAGATGGAAAAATAAAAAAAACATCTCATTGTAGGGGCACCTGGGTGGGTCAGTTGGTTAGGCATCTGCCTTTGGCTCAGGTCATGATTCCGGAGTCTTGGGATCAAGCCCCGTGTTAGGCTCCCTGCTTCTCCCACAGCCCCTTGCCCCACTCATGCAGTCTCTCTCACTCTATCAAATAAATAAATAAAATCTTTAAAACACACACACACATCTAATTGTATTCCAAATGAAGACTAACCATGTTGATACAGGAGGGGGAAAAAAAAATCACACCAAGTAGCTTTCATTCCAAGTAACGTTAAAACAAAACAAAACAAAACAAAACAAAACTCAGGGACACCTGGGTGGCTCAGTCAGTTAAGTGTCTGCCTCTGGCTCAGGTCATGATCCCAAAGTCCTGGGATCGAGTCACACATCGGGCTCTTTGCTCATCAGGGAGCCTGGGTCTCCCTCTGCTTCCCATTCCCCTTGCTTGTGTGCTTGCTCACTCTCTCTCTCTGACAAATACATAAAATATATTTATAAGGGGCGCCTAGGTGGCTCAGTGGGTTGGGCCTCTGCCTTCAGCTCGGGTCATGGTTTCGGGGTCCTGGGATTGAGCCCCACATCGGGCTCCCTGCTCGGTGGGGAGCCTGCTTCCTCCCCTCTCTCTGCCTGCCTACCTCTCTGCCTGCTTGTAATTTCTGTCAAATAAATAAATAAAATCTTAAAAAAACCTTTATTAACATATAATTCACACATCATAAAATTTAGCTAAAATATACAACTAAGTGGGTTTTTTAAAAAGATTTTTAAATCTATTTGAGAGAGAGAGCATGAGCAGTAGAAGGGCAGAGGGAGAGAATTCTCAAGTGGACTCCTGGCTGAGTGCAGAGCCCAACTTAGGACCTGATCCCAGGACCCTGAGATCAGACTTGAAGTGAAGGCAGATGCTTAACTGACTGAGCCCCCTGGGCACCCTTACTGGTTTTTATTATATTCAGAGTTGTGCAACCATCATCACAATCTATTTATTTATTTTTAAAGATTTTATTTATTTATTTGACAGAGAGAGAAAGCACAAGCCTGGGGAGCAGCAGGCAGAGGGAGAGGGAGAAGCAGGCTCCCCATGAAGCAGGGAGCCCAGCGAGGGGCTAGATTCCAGGACCCCAGGATCATGACCTGAGCCAAAGCAGATACTTAACCGACTGAGCCACCCAGGTGCCCCCATCACCAAAAATTTTTGTCATTAACCCCTGCAAACTCTATAACCATGAGCAGTCCCTCTCTATTTTCCCCCCATTGCCTCAGAGCCCTAGGCAACCACTGATCTATTTTCTTTCTCTATAGATTTACCTATTCTGGACATTTCATATAAATGGAATCACACATCATATGGTCTCTTGTGACAGGTTTCTTTCACTTAGCATGTTTTCAAGATTCATCTATTGGGTACACGTAACAGTATTTCATTTCTTTTTATGCCCAAATAATATTCCATTGTATGGACACATCACATTTTACTTCTCCACCAAATGATGGATGTTTGGCTTGCTTCCATTTATTGGCTACTGAGAATAATGATGCTACGCATATCTGCACACAAGTTTTTGTGTAGAAATATGTTTTCAGTTCAAGTGATTTTTGAAGACCGTATTTTGACTATTTTCTCTCTGACAAAAAAGAACTATAAAAATATTTAATAGGCTTGTTTTTCACAGAAGTATGGGTCAGAAATTCTGAAATGAATTTTTTTTTGAAATGAATTTTTGTGTGCTCTAGAATTAAGCAAATAAGTAAATATCCTGAAGATAGTGGGAGCCAGTTCTCTCACAGAGAAAGGAATCACAAATATGAAAAGGGGAAGACTAGAATGAACCATGTGGCACTGGGTTGAACGTGGAGATGTTACTACCCCCTCATGATTTTAATATAGATAGATACATAGGAATAGAAATAGACATAGATAAATCCTAATTCTGTCTGCTGAGAGGGTCTAGAAGTAATGACACTCCAGTAACAATGAATACCTCTAACGCCCAGAACTTGGTTTCTATATACCACTCTCCACTAAAATGAATCTGAGCTCCATAAAGAAATGGCTGATTTCAGGGCTGGGGCAGAAAAAGTATAAAGTTAGCCTGGAACATCTTGTTATGCCAGAATATAAAGAAGAATGTTTGAAGAATGATGGGGTCATGTCAATAGGACATAGAAGCCAGCTTAAAGGGGCTCCTACTAGCCAAATCTGGGGCAATTAGACCATCAAAATAAATAATGATAGTAGTGGATTATTAGCCACTGAATGAAGTAGATAGTCATGAGTCCAAACTGATATAAATGAATAATTACATAGGAAAGAAGAGAAATTACATAGGGGTGGGGTGAGCACATGGTGCTCAACTGGTTAAGCACCCAACTCTTTTTTTTAAAGATTTTTTATTTATTTTACAGAGAGACACAGTGAGAGAGGGAACACAAGCAGGGGGAGAGGTAGAGGGAGAAGCAGGCTTCTTGCTGAGCATGTAGCCCGAAGTGGGGATTGATCCCAGGACCTTGGGATCATGATCTGAGCTGCAGGCAGATGCTTAACCAACTGAGCCACTCAGGTGCTCCAAGCATCCAACTCTTGATTTCAGCTCAGATTATGGTTTCAAGGTTGTGGGATTGAGCCCTGCACCAGGCTTTGTGCTCAGTGGGAGTCTGCTTGGGATTCTCTCCCTCTGCTCCCCACCCCCTCGGGTGTGCACAGGTGCATGCTCCGTCTTTCTAATAAATATTTTTTAAACATTCAAAAAAATAAAATAGGGAAGAAGGGAAAACAATTCCTTCTATTAGAATGTCAACTGAAATTATAAAAAGAATGATGGATTTAGAAAATTAACATCTGGCAAACATAATATTGATTCAGGCAAGGATCATCAATGGGAGCTGAAATTAATGTGTAAAAGTCTGATAAATAGCAGTGTATTTATATAATACTGAAGTATCTCCTCACAAAATACTTATTTAGTATAAAGGGAAAAAATGGTAACTTTACGGTAAAGAAATGGGCAGATAGCACTTTAATCCAAGTGATCAAAATTGTGTGCCAGAGTCAACTCACACCAACTCAGGTGTGGCACATCTCTTCCCAATTTTGCGTTTAGTGATGACAAAACAGTAGCTTGACATTGGCGACTGTAGGAGTATTTACACCATGGAAATTGGCAAATATTACAAATTAGGGCCCTTTTTCCTCTGGATAACCAGTTGTTAGTCACTTATCGGAAGAGTGGATTGAAGTTACTACCACCAGACAAAGTAATTTATGCGCCTCTGATATTGCGCACTGAGAAGGACACAACTTCACCTTTGTGGTATTCTGCCAAAAATGTCTAACTTCAACCTAATGATGAGAAAGTATCAGAAAAAACTAAATTGAGAACCATCCTACAAAATAATTGGCCTGCACTAGCAAAATATCAGGGTCATGAGACAAAAGAAGATTTTGAGGACTAGCACTATATGTCAAGTTGACTGGGCTAAGGGACGTCCAAATAGCTGGTAAAATGTTATTTCTGGGTGTGTCTGTGAGGGTATTTCCCGAAGAGATTAGCAGTTGAATTGGTAAACTGAATAAAGATCGCCCTCACCAATGTAGCTGAGCATCATCAAATCAACTGAGGGCCTGAACGGAACAAAAAGGCAGAGGAAAGGTGAATTTGCTCCCTGCCTAAGCCAGGACATCCATCTTCTCCTGACCTCAGACATCAGTGCTCCTGGTTCTCAGGCCTTTGGACTTGGACAGGGACTTACACCATTGCCAGCTTGCAGATGGCAGATCATGAGACCTCTCAGCCCCCACAAACACGAGCCAATTCCTACAATAAATCTCATCTATAAGTATATATACATGAATATAGGCATATGGAGATATGCAAGCTCATAGATATATACACATGCATATATACGTATGCACAGGTACCTCCTATTGGTTCTGCTCCTCTAGAGAATCTTGACTAGTACAATGACTAAGGAAATGTTCCAAGTTAAAGGAAAAGAGACTCGACAACCAAACACAGTATGTATTCCTGACTGAATCTTAGACTAGGGAAAAAAAGTTTGTCATTAAGGTCATCATTGGGACCTAACTGGTGAAATATGAATAAAACCTCTCGCTCAACACTAATATTCTGATTTTGACCATGGTATTATGGCTACAGAAGAGAATGCCCCAAATGCCTACAGAAGTTTTTAGGGGGTAGGGTGCATCAGCACGCAACTTGCTCTCAGATGGTCCTCAGGAAGAAGGGGAGAAATTTTTCTTGGGAAAAATGATAAATCGAATGTGGCTCAGTGTTAACACAAGGGAACCTGGGTGTCGAACTTGAGGTTCTGTGTCATATTCTGGGAGCTTCTCTGTAAATTTGAACTTATTTAAAGAATTAAAGTTATAAGGAAAAAACCATGAACGCTACCTGGTCCTCTGCACTCATCTTTGCGGCTGCAGTCAGAAAGAGGCGGTGAACCAGGACCTCCCCGAGGCCTCAAACGCCGAAAAGCTGCGCCGAAAAGCAAACACCAAAGCAGCGTCCACCACCAGCCCTTCCCAGGCTCGTGCTCCCGGCGCAGGCGCAGACGCAAGGCAGCGGCTCACTGCGCACCTTCCTGCGCCCGCCCACCTGCCCATAATGACATCACGTCCTTCACAGCTGGGCACTAGTGCAGCTTTGAGGCTCTCCAGTGGTCACAGGTGTGAGGGCCTGGCCTCCAGGTGACCCCAGACAGGACCATGGCCCCTCAACCCGGGATTCAGGCCCCAGTGGATGCCCCCTCGCAAGTGCATATTCCTTAAAGACAAGACTCTTGGTCTCAGCTGGCTAATAATGCCCACTGCCACCCAAGCCCAGTGTTGTAACAGTGGGGCCACTTTCCTCTTGATTTGGGGTCCTGGAATCACGTAGTGAGACTCAGAGGCACAGAGGGAAGTTGGGAGCTCCCTGTGAAGGCGGAGTAAAAGGAAAAGAACGTTCTTCAAACACTTACTGTTTCCTTAATTTGAAAATCTAGTTGTGGTCCAGGTGCTGTTCCTAGTGAGTTTCCAAGCAAGGGATATGGAAACCTCGGCCAATACCAGCTGGCCACACCCCCCTGGGGTGGGACAGCGTTGTTTCTGGGCTTTCCTATTGTCAATTAGTAGGAAATTGAGCATAAATGTGTCCTGGCCTTACAAAGCCTCTTCTGATCTACAGCTTCCCGTGAAGGAACACCAGGACACAGCAGGTGGTGGGGTTCCCCAAAGGTATGGTTCTTATGCCCCTTACCAGGTTACATTTTCTGATGAAAGCTGATTCATAGGATGAAGTCACCGTATTTGAGTTTTTAGGTGAAAATGGTGGGTTGCACGGATAACGGACTGAGGTGCTTGCTAACCATGGTGATTGTGATTATAGTTGCTCTTACAAGTTTCCCTCATTCCTGTGTAGACAAGGAAGATTATTTCCATTGTCTAGGATAGCATGTGGTAGGTGCTTGGTAAATATCTCAGTGACTTTATAATGCCCTGCACATTCTGAAGAATTGCAGTGATCACTCTCCCATTCCCTGTAAATTTGGAGGTAATTTTGCCTATGTTGGCACTGCCATTGTTTTTTTTTTTTTTTAAGATTTTTAAAAAAATTTATTTGACAGAGATCACAAGTAGGCAGAGAAGCAGGCAGAGAGAGGAGGAAGCAGGCTCCCCGCTGAGCAGAGAGCCCGATTTGGGGCTCGATTCCAGGACCCTGGGATCATGACCTGAGCGGAAAGCAGAGGCCTTAACCCACTGAGCCACTCAGGCGCCCCTGCCATTGTTTTTTTAAATGGTATTTTGTAAAAGTATTCTCTTATTGTTTGTGGAAGAAGTTCCCAATGATTGAGGTTCCCAATTATCTCAAATGCTGAGCAGTGAAAGGAGACTGAATAACCCATTTATGATCTGTCTTTATTCCGTATTCATGGAATCTGATTATCATCACCTCTCTTTACTTTTACCCCTTACCCCAAATAAAACAAAAGGATTCCATAATGAAAAGGGTGAAGGAAACATGATGTTTATTTCAATTGAGCAGACAGGCATGGATCAAGCAAATTGAAGACAGATGAACACATGATCAACAATATACTGGGAGAGGATAAATGGATTTTTAATGATTTTCAGCAACCACATTTATCCCCTCCTGTTACTAGAGAGAAAAATGTCTGCAGATAACCAGTGGTCAGCAGATGAAGAAGAAGGCCAACTTTCCCGACTGATCAGGAAATCTAGGGACTCCCCTTTTGTCCCCATAGGTAAGTACAAGCCTTGACTGGATACTAGAGAACTGTTTGTAATAACAATGCATTATCCAGTATCTTTGAGAAATGAAATGTTTTCTATCACTTAAGTTTTTCAGGTAATTTTATTTCTTTAACTCCCTTTCATTAGAGGTCTATCTCAAATTACTAATTCCTAGCCACTCTAACTGGACCACAGTGAATGAGCTTTAACACTTCCGTGATGACTCGAGATCATCAGCAGCATCAGCTTATTATAGAAAGTCTGTTAGTGACGGAGACGTATAGGGGTCTTTGTCCTCTAACTCCAACCTTTAAGTTCTTGTGCCTGATTGTTTACAGATTTTTTCTGTTTCCTCCATATAATATTGAGTACAATCAAAAACTTCTGCCTCTAGTATTCTGTGGCATCAGAAGCTAGATACACAAGTTTAAAGGAATTGTGAGTCAATTCAGTGTAAGGAGGCTCTGAATGAAAGCCTAGGCTACCTACCTGTCTGTACACTTGAGAGCATGAACTTTGTGATGTTCACGTTCAATGGCCCTTTGTGCTGGTTTCCTGATGTGTTCCAGATGTTGAGGTTGATGGTTAAGTAAACTCTAGATTAAAGAAGTATTATTATAATTAGACCTGCTCTTAGCCTCTTTATCCTTCCCCAACACAGACTTAGTATGTTTACATTTAGAATAATACTATATGTATCCGGACTTAAAAAAAAAAATTCTAAGCACCAATATTACGTTTTAAAACCTAAGCTTTCTCTTTCTTCTTTTGGATGCTTAAGCTAATCTAAGCATTATTATATTCTGCAGCCTTGATTTTTTTCTGATGTTCATTTGGTCTGGAAACTATTAAAATAATTTACTTAAATAAGACTTACATTATGTAAGTTACACTGACGTAATTAATTCCTTAAAACCTTCCCAATAGGTATGTCGTTAGGTTTTCCTTGTCACTGCAAATCTAGCAACTTCATGTCATTATTTGCATATCAAAAAGAATAAAATTTTACTTTATAATATGTTGTTTAGAATTTAATTTGATTAAAACTTGATAATAGCATCCATAAAAATGGAAACAAATAATATTAGAGTGATTAACTCATCTTTCTAGCATTTTTAACTAGAAAAAAAATCATAAGGGGTGCCTGGGTGGCTCAGTGGGTTAAGCCTCTGCCTTCGGCTCAGGTCATGATCCCAGGGTCCTGGGATCAAGCCCTGCATCAGGCTCTCTGCTCAGCAGGGAGCCTGCTTCCTCCCTCTCTCTCGGCCTGCCTCTCTGCCTACTTGTGATCTCTGTCTGTCAAATAAATCAATAAAATCTTAAAAAAAAAAAAAAGAACTAGGTGCCACTTGAACAGATCACTATCATGAAGAGACATTAATCACTGTGCCTATCATAAATTAAATTGTTTATCCAGAGACATTTAGGGTGATTAAAGTAGAAAGATAAAAGTGTTTCCAGCTAAATTCAATTATATACAAACCACAGAGACACTATATGGAAAACAGTAAAGGTTCTGGTTTTCATCTCCAAAGGAAACAAAACCAATTTAACTAAGAACAAAGCCTTGATTTGATAAGGGAAGAGAATCAAGTTTTTGCTAGGTAAATAAATGATAAAATCTGAATATATATTGTTGACTAGTTTAGCTATGGTTATTTTAATAATATCTACTATGTATTTCCTGCTGCAGGATAGTGTCCTGCGCAGAGAATTTACAAAACACTTTGATTTATTAAACAACTTCCATCATTACAATCTATTTATACTGTTTAAAACTGTCTTATGATCACTGTTAAGGTCTGTGCATACATTACATATATACTGAAGCTCTGTGTTGGTCATTTGTTTTTGCTCCTTTCATTAACATTTTCATGTGTACTTTTCTGTGTATTAGCACTGCCTATACTTAAAATTTTTTTCATAGCTATGGCAGTCGTCCCTCTGTTTGGGTCATTTCAGTTTGCCGTTATTCAGTTTTGCTGTTGTCCAGTTTTTCCTCATACATAGTGTAGCTTTGTGTCAACTTCTTGATGTTTCTCTTGCTTATTTCCCTGGAATATGAATTTCCAGAGCAGGAAGCACATTCAGTTTAATACCACTTATTATATATTGCCATTGTTCTTAAGATGGGGCTAAACTTATAGAGCTTTCAGCATTGTACCTGTTTGTCAGTGTATCTATTACTGTTTTTTGCTGTTTCTGTCATTTTAATTTTTATTTCATTTGCTAATCAGCCTATAAAATATACATGTAAATGCAATTATTCTCTTACTTCCATCTATTAAATGGATTCTGAAAGAATATATCCTCACCCACCCGTAGAGACACACATATGCCAACATAACTAATCAAAACTTGCTATTCTACATAAATACCAATTGCATGTCTATATATTAACAACATATGGAAACTGAAATTAAAAACATAGCACTATTCATAATAACTCCAAAGAAAATGAAAATGAAATCACTAAGCTTAGATACATGCTTAACAAAACATGTATACAATCTGTATGCTGAAAATTACAAAATGTTAATGAAAGAAATCAGAAAAGACCTAAATAAATGTGAAGACTACATGCAGTATTATGTCCATGGATTGCAAGACTAAATACATAGTAAAGAAGAATATAAATACAAAGAATATATGTTAGTTCTCCCCAAATTGACCTATAGGTTTTGTGTAATACCTATCAAAACCCCAGCAAGCTTTCTTGTAGGTAAGACAAGCTTACTCTAAAATTTATATGTGGGTGCACCCCACCAACTCAGTGAGTTGAGCCTCTACCTTCAGCTCAGGTCATGATCCCAGGGTCCTGGGATCGAGCCCCACATCGGGCTCTCTGCTCCACGGGGAGCCTGCTTCTCCCTCTCCCTCTGCCTGTCTCTCTGCCTACTTGTGGTCTCTCCCTATTAAATAAATAAATAAAATATTTTTTAAGAATTTTAAAAAATAAAATTTATATGTGAAGGCAGAAGTCCTAGAATGGCTAAAACGATCTTTAAAAAAAATTTAAAAAAGGATAACGTGGGAGAAATCACTGTATCTGATATTGAGGCGTACTAGATAGCTATCTAATCAAGACAGTGTGGTGTTGCTGGAGGGACAAATACACAGATCAACAAGACAGAAGAGGGAACCCAAAAAAATAGACCCATACTTTTATTATGCAAAGTCTTCTCTATTCCTCTGTCAAAATATGGCATTTTGTCCTCCCCATTTTCTCTAAAGTCACTTTACCTTCTTTCAGATGTTATAAATATGCTATTCTGTTTTCCTCTAGTTTTTATTGATTTTTTTTGTTTTTTTACATTCAATTCTAACTCATGCAGAATTTTTTTGAAGGATCTGCTGTGAGATACACATTCAAATTAGTTCTCCATACTAAAAAAATTGTACCAATGGTATTTATTAAATAACTATTCCTTTATCTGTTATTTGGTTATTTTGATTTGTCATGAATTAAGTTCTCACCGTGTTTTAAATCTCCTTCTAGAATCTTTCCTATTCAGTTGATCAGTTTTCTGTCTTAGAGCCAATTATATAGGATCTTGGTTGTCACAGCAGTATCCTCACCCCGTGACATTTGCAGGGAATACAGGAATACCTGTGTGCTTCTGGAGTTTTCTAGAGTCACAGATCTTTCTTCAGCTACATACTTCTTGTGCAAATATTCATACCTTTCATCTCATTAAAATTTAAGTATCTCATTTTACAGAAGATCAAAATTGTTACCACTAGATTTCCTCCTTATTTGATAACAAGCAGAGAGGAGTAAAGCCAAACATTCGAAAGGCATGCATGCTGGGAGGTTTGGTTGGTTTGCTCACTGGCTCGGTGACTTGCCCCAAATAAAAGTCATGCACAACAGGAAATCATGCCTCAGGAACATTAGAAATTACTACGCTACAGGATTCAGGTTTTTCTGGGAAGAGTCAAAACTGCAAATATTGAGGGGCGCCTGGGTGGCTCAGTGGGTTAAAGCCTCTGCCTTCAGCTCAGATCATGGTCTCAGGGTCCTGGGATCGAGCCCCACATCGGGCTCTCTGCTCAGCAGGGAACCTGCTTCCTCCTCTCTGCCTGCCTCTCTGCCTACTTGTAATCTCTGCCTATCAAATAAATAAATAAAAATCTTTAAAAAAAAACTGCAAATATTGAATCCATGAGTACTAAGGGTCTATTTTTTTTTTTTTAAATCTGGTGAATCAAATCCAGCATCGTTCCTCTTAAGTATTCTTTGGTAACTGGCCTGCTTATTTTCCAAGTACCAATCTTTTAGACACTCTTCTATGCAGCTGTCTAAATCTTGGGGATTATAGCCTACTATTCACATGACCTCTATTTTTTTAATTTACAGGAATAGCAGGCTTTATGACTGTGGTGTCCTATGGTCTTTACAAGTTAAGGTACAGAAAAGATCAGAAAATGTCCATTCATCTTATTCACATGAGAGTTGCTGCCCAGGGATTTGTTGTAGGAGCTGTGACTCTAGGTAACCTACTTAATTTCTGTCTTATGTTCAGCTGTCTTTGAGAATATTTTAATTTATTTTAGAAAATGAATGTTGGGTCAAGGTGATATAATGGAGGAAGAAGGGTAAGAAAGATAGTGAACCCCACTTGAAGTTGATTCCCCATAAGAGGCTTTAGTCTCTTGGTATTTTAAGCAAAGAAAAAAACCAGTAGACAAAAGGTATAAACTTCCAGTTATAAAACTGGTAAGTCCTGGGGAATCCAAGTGGCTCAATCTGTTGAGTGTCCTGACTCTTGATTTCAACTCAGGTCATGATCTCAGGGTCATGGGATCAAGCCCCACATTGGGCTCCAGCCCCACAATGGGCTCCTCACTCAGTGGGGTGCCTGCTTGTCACTCACCCCCTCCCTGCTCCTGCATATGCTCTCTCTCTCAAATAAATAAATAAAATCCTTTAAAAAAAATTAAAAATGGGGTGCCTGGTTGGTGGCTCAGTCAGTTAAGTGTCTGCCTTCGCCTCAGGTCATGATCCCAGGATCCTGGGATCGAGCCCTGCATGGGACTCCCTGTTCAGCGGGAGCCTGCTTCTCCCTCTCCCTTTGCTCCTTCCCCCTCCTCCATCCCCCCCATTTGTTCTCCTTTTCTTTCTATCTCAAATAAATAAAACCTTAAAAAAAATAAGAAATAAATAAAAATAAAAAATAATGTATGTGGGGATGTAATGTACAGCATGGTGACTATAGTTAATAATACTGTTTGGTATGTCTGAAAGTTGCTAAGAGAGTAGATCTTTGAAATCTCATCACACGAAAACAATTCTGTAACTATGCATGGTTACAGATGTTAACTGACTTGCTATGGTGATCACTACAGTATATGCAAATAATGAATCACTGTTGTATACCTGAAACTAATATAGTGTAGGTCAATTATACCTAAAAAATTTTTAAAAGGTAGAGAGCTTAATTTAAAAAAGGTAGAGAACCAGATTATGGGTTCTGTTATCTTGTATAGTGAAAGGAGCAGTGAATAGTTTATACCCTAGGTAATCCAACTAAAGCAGTGGTTCTAGACTCCAGCCTTAATCACTCATCTAAGTCATAGTTCCCAGACTACGTGAACAGCAGGTATAATTATTAATGTAGTTTAACTGGGAAGAATACAGTTTTAGAGCCCACAAGTCTCAACATCTGTTCTCCTTTTATTCCCAGTCTGAGCAATAGGTAAACCTTTTTAAATTAGTCTATAAATTAAGCAATACTAAACACAGTCATATCCAAAGAACAGGTGTAAAATTATTTGGTTAATTCCAGTTTTATCAATGGCTAAACCAGATAGTTCTCACAAGAAGTCCACTTTGGGACCTAAATTATCTAACTTTCTTTTCGCCTACATTAGTGAGAACAAGCCACCATGTTCCTAGTTCTCCTTCATGCTGTGCAGAATAGAGTCAGCCTAAGAATGGGTCTAGGATTATGGAATGATGGGTGCGGGGCTTTGCATGTAGGGAGTTACATGGTAGTTATCTTATTACCATGAGCTGTGATATGCAGGTGTTCAACAAAATACGAGAAACTTCACTACAGAATTATAGTGCTCATTTTCATCATTTAGCTATTAGCAAATAGCTACTGAGCACTTGCTATGTGCAAGGCTCTGTGCCAGTCTAGAGATACAGAGATAAGACTCAGTCCCCACTCTCAGAGAGGTCAGGCTCCTTACAGAGAACGACCGAGAACAGAAGATGACAGTATAAAATCATAGATACCATGACAGATAGCACAGGTTGCTCTGGAAGCATAAGCACAGAGGGGGCCTTGATCTACTGCGGAGAGTCCTGGGGAGGCTTCTCTCAGGATGTAAACTATAGGAGCCAAGCACGTGGAGGAATTAGCTAGGCAGAGAGGAGACCAGGATTCGAGAAAGAGGACAAAACAAAGGCACAGGAGCATGGCACCTTAGTGGGACTGGACATAGCTTGGTGTGGTAAGTGAGTCAGTCAGGGTTTGATGAGAGAAGCAGAGCTACCAGTCATAATATAGAATGAGACATTTATTATAGGCATTTGGCATTACATGATTGTGAGGCTCTTGCATATTTATCAGCAGCTGGGGCCCAAAGTGGGCAGGGCAAGCACACAGAATGATAAAGAAGATGTAAAGTGAGAGAAGCAAAAAAAGTCTAGAACTTGCAAGGATGAGCTGGGAACACACAGGATGGACTGTTTGGAACCCTTGTGGATTTCTCATCATCTCTAAGCCTCTAAATTCGATGACGGCAGTGACAGAGGACAAAATGATGCCCTTCATCTGGGAGCTACTAAACAGGGACCTGGCCAAGGAATCAGAAAAGGTGAAGGAGGAAATTCAGCAGAAGCCATAGTAGCTGTACTCCCTAGTTGTTGCCCCATGCCAACAAAGGGGACCAGAAAATAAGTAAAGATAAGCTGCAACAGTGCCTTCCAAGCATAAAATGAATTTGGCTGCTGCTTCACTTCTGCCTTCTAAATCGTATGTAAAATGTAGACAGTTTAGCTAAGCTGACACAATACAAATTCACTGTTGTCTACCCCTTGTCAACCTGGCATCCATATATACCTCTTTTAATACACTTAACTTTGAAATAAAGACAATGGCAAAATCAACCATTCAATGTATAACCAAAAACATGCTAATTCTCTCCCAAAAGGGGATACAAAATCCCTTTCTCCATCTTTGAGTGGTGTGGATTTGTCTTTGAGCAGAGTCCCATTTCCTTTTGATATCCTAAAGCTAAATCCTGAAATATAAGGATAATTATCATTAGCACTTCTTAATTAGATGGTAGATAAATGGAAGTGGCAAATTTAAAAATCGTTAATGGGGACGCCTCGGTGGCTCAGTTGGTTAAGCGGCTGCCTTCGGCTCACGTCATGATCCCGGCACCTGGGATCGAGTTCCGCATTGGGCTCCTTGCTCAGCACAGAGCCTGCTTCTCCCTCTGCCTCTGGCTGCCTGTGTTCGCGCTCTCTCTCTCTGACAAATAAATAAATCTTTAAAAAAAATCATTAATGTATACAAAAATGTATTCAAATCAAAATAAGGAAGAAATATTCATAGCTGTCAGACTGTGTTTCTACAACTGGTCGGATGGTCATGGCTGGTGTTATAACCATGTTCTAGCCATTTTATACTCCCTTTGCCTTCAGTAAGCACCTTGGCTATTCAAGGTTTTTTGACTAGTATGGTGACCCATACCTTCATTCCTAAATGAAGGCCATTAGCCATCCTGCTTATTTTGGGTATTGTTTTCCATTGTCTTTAATCACAGGACATGGGAGTACTAAAAAATGCCCCAGAAGATATGCATTTCAGACACATACCTCCTTACCCTATTTGTATTCTATAGCAGTAACCTAATTTCCCCTTGATAGATCAGATCGATGTAATGGACTAATGTGATGTCCTGTGGAATGGAGGGATGATCAAGATCCCTGCGGACTAGATTATGGCATAGGCTGGAAACTTCAGGCAGTCTTGAGACAGAATAGTGAAAGTATACTCTTGGCCCAACTGAGTGGCACACTGCTTCTGGTAGTTACTAAAAGGTATACAGGAAAAAAAACAATCAACCAGATTAATAGCTGCAAACCAAATAGTAAATATGTTTGTACCAATACACTCTAGCAATGAAACCACACCTGAACAGCAGCTGCAGTCAGAGTGATCAAGTTTATAGAAAGTTTATAGAAATCCATTATCTTTCTCCAAGATCCACCTGTCTTCTGGCAAAAGAGGCAAACTGAATGCCTGTGTCGTAGGAATCACCACCCTAGGATCTTTAAGTCCTTAATGATGGTGCTAATCTCTATAATCCATCTGGGAATGCAGTTTTGCTTTGGTTTACTCTGTTGGTAGGTAGAGGCAAGTAGAATGGCTTATGGTTGGCTTTCCCAACCATAATAGCTTTTACACCACAGGTCAGGGAACCGATGTGAGGATTCTGACAGTTGCTGGGTTTGTCCATTCCAATTACACATTCCAGAACTGGGGAAATAATTCAGGGACCCACCAGGTCAACTGACCACCTGACCTCCAGAAACTTCTAGGTTGGCTGGTAGAGCACCCTAATTCTCAAAGCATCAGTGTCAATTCAAAGCCAATACTTAATAATTTCCCACAAATGTGATTATTTGCTCTTCCTCGTGCACAGGCACCTTGGTGAACGGTCAAGGAACCCTTTAGGAAAGGCTAGGTGGAGTATTTACGGTATTTATATTTTTACCATAATCAATGAGCCAATGCCAAAGAGCTTTGTGGCTTAGACTATGCTTATTACCATTTGGTCTTTGCTGCCCATTACAGTACATCATGCTCTCCTTGTCTCTGTCGGTTAAATGATGCCATGTGACCCTGCCACTCAGGATCCCATCATCTCCACTGAATTCAGGGAGCCTAGCAATTCCCACTGTCATTTCTGGCTTACAGAAGACAGTCACCGCAGAACTCTCCAAGGATGCCAGAGACTCCCTTCACAAGTGTATTTCACATAGCCTTGGTGAAGGAAATAGATATATTTAGGGGGTGAAGGAGGAGGATAAGTCCACTTTAACATTCCAATCTCCCTAAGCCTTTGGATACCTTCCTTAATGATGGAGTTTCTTATCTCAGCACTACTGACATTTTGACTGAATATTCTTTGTTGTGGGGGGCTGTCTTGTGCATTACAGGATGTTTAGCAGCATCCCCAGCAACTATCAGGCAAACAGCACCCACCTCGAGTATGACAACCCAAAATGCCTACAGACATTGCCAAATTTCCCTGGGAAAAAAAATGCCCCCGTAAAAAAGAATGACTGCCAATGCAGAATCCCTGCTGTACCCTGGACGTAAACCAAGAAAGCTCTGCATTCCAACTTCATTTAGTGGAGATTACCTTTCAGTCCAAGTTTTAGTCATTTGCAGGAAGGAGTGCAAAGGAGTCTCAGTCAGATACAGGGGTTCAAGGACCCCATTTCACAGAAACCTGCCCATAGGTCCCATACTAATTTTCAGGATCCCACTCTTCCCAAAGCAATGCCCTAACTTTGACATAAGAGATTCTGTAAGGTTGGGAATTTTATTATTGTTATGATTAGTCACCAACAGGATTAGCTCCTATGTGTTTTTCAAAAATATCAGCCTCGTTGCTACGGGGGCTGAGTTTCTTTCTGGAAAGTCATAAGGCTTTCAGGTCCCTCAAAGCACCTGGATTAAGGAATTGAAAGCCCTGAGTCCCTCATTTTGTGTTCCCAGGTTCTCCAGCACACTTAGAAGAAACCAGCCTAATTATTCTCCTTATCTCCACTAAATGTTCTCATACAGTAAATACCTGATCACCTAAAGCCCGTTTTCTATAGATACCTGATTAAGGTTTTCTATAGGTGACAATCTAAAAAGATGTTTTACTACTCCATGCCATAGACTGCTAGCATCCTCTTTACTACTGGGGAAAAAAAAAAAGGGCCATTAATATCTTTAAATCTAATCAGATCACAGAACCAATTCCAGATGACCCAGAACCAATTCAGAGAACTTACCCTCATGGTTATGCTCCTCTGGAAGCTTCTGTACCAAAATCTGTACCAGTCAGGATCAGAGAAGCAAAACTACCAGTAGTGATATGTAAAAAGGGATTTTTGTTATACAAATATGACCCTAACCAATTTTGAGAGCTGATTAACAGTCCATATTGGACTGGTGCTTATGTTCCTAAGGCTGGGGCCTAAAGTTAACAAGGCAG
This sequence comes from Mellivora capensis, assembly GCA_004024625.1. Lineage (NCBI taxonomy): Eukaryota > Metazoa > Chordata > Mammalia > Carnivora > Mustelidae > Mellivora > Mellivora capensis. Next base: position 276,449 of record PISX010000343.1, on the reverse strand, counting down.
CAGTTGGGAAGGAAAAATTAACTGCGATCTTCAAGGAAGAGCTGGAACCCACAAAGAGAAACTTGGGTCAGTCTCTTACTGACTCCAGCTTTGATCATGGTGTGACCTGTAGGAGAAGCTGGACCCTCTATCATGGAGCTCATCCACTGGCCTAGGAGTCAAAGAAGCTAAGAGGAGGAGATCCAGAAGTTGCTGAAGGATCTGTGGGTCTGACTGTTGTCCAACAATGGCAAGGTGAGCCAGCAGGTGAACAGCAACAGGCACAAGCTGTAATAGCACCTGGCTCCCTGCACCAAGCCTTCCAAGTGTAAGAAGAACACAGCAGCTGCAGCTTCAACTTTCACCTTCAAACCTCAAGCAAAATGTCTCTTATGAGCCAAGCTAACCCAGAAATATGCAGGGACAGAAATTCTGTCCCTGCAAAAAAGCAATTACAGCCCAGCAAAACTGATAGAAAACAAATCCCCGATCAATGTCTACAGTTGCAAGCTGAGGCATTAACTAGAGGATATGAGTCAGTGGAAGATTTAAACAGGGGAGAACAGTAGTCAGGATAGCAGCTGAGAAAGACGCCTGCTCAAACGCAGGCAATATGAAACCATTTGAACAGAGGGTCACCCTAAGAAAAGACAGAACAGTGGTTATTTATGCAAAGGAGGAGGTATGGTCAGAAAGGGAAAGCTGGGGGGCTTCCAGGGTGCTTCCCATATTCTATTTCTTGACCTGCAATTCCAGGTAATTCCCTCTGCAACTGTCTGCGAATCTGGTCATTTAGATTGTGTCTACCATTTTCCATGCGTATTCTATTTCACTAAGAGGAAAAGGAAAATGATTACAGAGGATTTTTAAAGCAGGGGTGAGAACAAAGGCAGAGAAGAAGTCAATTAGATGATGAACTAGGTCTGAACTAAAGCAGGAATAGTGAAAATGGAGAGGAGGTGGATTCTAGAAACATTCAGGACTCAGCAACTAAGTGATTGGGAGAAGGAAGGAAGGAGGAAGTCAAGGATGATTCCCAGGCTTCTGGTTTGGGCAGCCAGATAAAAGTGTGCCTTCACTAGTATAAAGAATGAAGAAGAACAGGTTTGGTGGGAGGATAAGTACATATTGGACAAAACTGTAATTGCTAATAGTTAATGAGTGTTTATGCTGTGCAACTATTTCTGCTTTCTATATCACTATCTCAAACCTTTTTTGCAGGTAAACTTCATTAAGCTTTTATTTTCATTCCAGTATAGTTAACACACAGTGTTGTTAGGTGTACACCACAGGGATTTAATCTTAATAAACACCTCCTTCACACCAGCGGGTGCACCCTGGCACGCTCCTGTACCGCTGCCAACCGCCCACAGCTCGCCTTAGCTTCCCAGAGACTGCTGTTACTGCAGACACCAGCCACTAGGGAGTGCCCAGGCCACCTGCAACTTCTGACTAGCTGGCTACGAATTCAGGGGTTCCCAAAACTCCCTCAGGTTTGATATTTCACTAAAACAACTTAAGAACTCAGGAAAGCTCTATACTGACTAAAGTTTTATTATAAAGTATCTAAATCAAGACCAGGCAAATTGAGACATGTAGGGTAAGGTCTGGGAGGGTCCCAAACTCAAAGCTTTCTACCCTTTCCCTATGGAATCAGGGCATGCCACCCTTCCAGCACATCAATGTGTCCACCACCAGAGAAACTCTACCGAGCTTCAGCATCCAGAGTTTTTATTGTGGCTTTATTATGTAGGCATGATTGACTGAATCACCTGCCCCATGACAGAACTCAATCTCTAGCCCTACTCCCCTGCCTGGAGGGCTAAGAACCCTCTAATCCTATGGTTGGTCTTCTGGCATGACTAGCCATATCCTGAAGTAGGATCCTGGGAGCCCACCGTGGGTCACCCCATTAACATAAATTCAGGTATAATCCAAGGGGCCCGTGAATAACAAAGATAATCCTCTATCTGGGAAATTTTTTTAAAAGATTTTATTTATTTATTTGACAGAAAGAGAGAGTGAGAGAAAGAGAGGGAGCGCACACGCAAGCAGGGGAATTGGCAGGCAGAGGGAGAGGGAGAAGCAGGCTTCCCGCTGAGCAGGGAGCCCGATGCAGGGCTTGATCCCAGCACCCTGGGATCATGACCTGAGCCAAACGCAGATGCTCAGCCAACTGAGCCACCCTGGCGCCCTTCTCTATCTGTGAACTTCCAAGCATTTTAGAAACTCTATTGCAGGAACTCCGGACAAAGACCAAAGTCTTTATTTATTAATAATCCCATTTCCAGATAAGGAAATGGAGGCTTCGAGAGGAAAAAACTTCTTACTAACAATCGCCTGGCTTATCTACTCTGGGGCCTGAACTCTTAATTTTATATTATACTGACTGAGATGCCTCTGGCAGATGTCTCCAAATTAGAGTGCTCTTACTTTAGGAGATGTATAAGGAGATCCATGGGTATACGGAAAGAAAATATATTTTTTTAGAGATTTTATTTATTTATTTGACAGACAGAGATCACAAGTAGGCAGAGAGGCAGGCAGAGAGAGGGGGAAAGCAGGTTCCCTACTGAGCAGAGAGTCCGATTCGGGGCTTGATCCCAGAACCCTGAGATCATGACCCCAGCCTAAGGCAGAGGCTTTAACCCGCTGAGCCACCCAGGCACTCCAGGAAAATATTTTTATCTTAAAAACAAAAAAGCTTTACTCAGATATAGACTAGCCATAGTACGTTTATATTGTTTATAAATAAATGAACACTTTGAGGAGCATGCTCAACTTATTTATGTATAATTAAAAAGTTTGGCAGCCACCTACCTATGTATGTGGAAATTTGACATATGGTGTAATGAATATATGGGTCTCACATTAAAAAGAGAGTTCTAACTTGCTTACCAGTGAAGCAACAGGTGTGAATAAGGTGAGAAAAGAGTTGAGATCAGAACTCCAGGAAATACCAACATTTAAGAGGCAGGCAAGAGGTAAGCATTTCCTGTGTCTAATAAGCACAGGGAAATGAGTTCTACAGTTCTCTCTGCATCTGAGAATGTCTCCATAGATGCCACAGTGCATCCAGTAAACATGTTTTTGCCTTGGATTTTATACATCTGTGATGGTTCTACTACTATTGCGTTAGGAAACTGTGCAGACAGCTGCCTCACCCGGCTACAGGGTGCCCAGAGAACAACCTCACCCATCCTCTTTTCTCTGTACGCTCCCTGAAGACACGAACAGTGTCAGGAAAAAAAAAAAAAAAAGGCAGAAGGAAAGGAAGTAAAGGATTTAGGTTTGACAATGTACCAGATAGCTGGTGTCTTGCTAACTGATGTGGATGGGGCAGGAGGTGAGCAGACTCCTTAACTTGCTGTGGATACGAACACTTGCTGACGTTACTGCAACACAATGAAACAACTCTACCCCTCAGGCTATTTCCTTTGACGACTTACCCTTCTGGAAGACCTCTGTCTTAATCTCTCAGCCTAAACTCCTACCTAATTCACCCACTAGACTGTAAACCTCTAGAAGCAAGGATCTGTCTCTTCACCTTCTTTTCCCTCAAGACACTAAACACAAAGAGGCCCCGAAGAGAGGTGTGCTAGGTTGAGATGTCTATTATTTCTATGTTATTATCTAGCCAAATCTCCCCACTCTCCTTACTTTTGCACCAATATTTTAAAATTCAAATTCTAGGGTGGCATAGTGACATTATAAATTTGGATTGAGAGGGCACCTGGGTGGCTCAGTTGGTTGAGAAACTGCCTTCGGCTCAGGTCATGTCCCGGACTTCCAGAATCGAGTCCCACATCGGGCTCCCAACTCTTTGGGGAGTCTGCTTCTCCCTCTGACCTTCTCCTCTCTCATGCTCTCTCTCACTCATTCTCTCTCAAATAAATAAATAAAATCCTTAGAAAAAAATTTATAAAAAAAAAAAAATTTGGATTGAGATTTTTATGGATCTTAAAGGGGTCTAACTTTTTGGGATTGGTTGGTTTGTCTGGAGCCATTTATATGATCCAAGCCAAAAGTTAGTAAGATGGAAGGCATTTGTTTGTTTCTAAGTTGAGGGACAGTTTTGGAAAAATACAAGTGGAAGAAATTCAGCCTTCATTTTCCACAGATACCATATTGATAAATATTTTTTTGTTTCTAGGTGTTCTCTATTCTATGTATAAGGATTACATCAGACCTCGATTCTTCAGTGTGTCCAAAAAATGAAGCTACATCTAAGATAAGAAGGCTTCTGAAAACTATTCATTATGAAGAATAAATTCTCAATATGTAGCAAATTATACTGCAGAAGAATGAGACAGGATTCTCATACCCTTGTATAGTAAGTCTCAATTGTTTACAAAGTTGATTTCCAAATAAAAAATCACAGTCAACTCAAAAATATCCTTGTCTTTCAGAACCTAGGATAGGATTTTCTGATTTTTAGAATTTTTACTTTCTAGTTAGTGGCAGAAAATAATCTGTATTATGCCAAACCAATCTGAAAATTAGGATTTATAATAGTGGCTACAGAAAAATTATCTATATCCATATTAAATGTAATACTCTATTCATCACTTAATTCTCTCCGTGTAGGGCAAAGTAATTAGAGCTTTCATAAATTCTCTTTGAGAATGGCAAACAGTTATAAAAGAAGAATGGTCATGTTGTTATTTAGATTTGGTTTACCACTGTGTACCTTACTCTAATCTAAAAACATGACTATTTTGCTACAAACATAAATGTTTAACGTTTAAATATATCTCTGTATTCATTTTTATACTTCTTGAAACTTTTTCTAGGAGCACAAAGGTAAATTCCTTAAAAAAAAAAAAAAAAAAAATCCCTTTCCCCCAGATGGCAATTGTGGGGATGAAAGGAGTTAGTTTAATGCTATTGCTAATCTGATCTGACACTAGAAGACACAGAAACCAAAGCAGACATTAAATGTTAACTATCTGTGACCTCAAACTCCTCATAACTGCCCATGGTTCTAAAAAATTAACTAGACTTTGTTGAAGTCCCAACTGTTGTGACTCAGATTTACTTCCCTAAAACTCCAAGCCTGAAAAAAAAAAAAAAGAAAAAGAAAAAAGTATTCACTGAAATAAAATCAAGAACGTACTATAAAATGATCTGTGGTGGTGATTTCCTTTTCCTTGATGTCTCCTGTAGTGGACGGTTAATCTGACAGGAAGATGAAGTCTAGTATTTGGGAAAGGAAAAGATGTAAGAATATCTGAAAATACATCTGCATTCCAGATACTAACCCATTGTTCTGTGTATTATATACACTTTTCTCCATTAACACAGGTAGTAATTTTTAAAATTGTCATTTACCTATCAGGAGGCTCTTCTAGTGCCTGTTTTGGTCAACACTGTCCTCTTTGGAGAATAGGCAAGGAAGAATCCAACTACTTTATTCCACTAAATAGTCCAGCAGCTAGATCTACTATGTTCCATGGAGGTTAGGGAAATTGAGAACAGCTGGCATAGAAACATCATCCTTCAAGTTGATTACACAATGAAAAGATATTTCTAATCAGGCTACTGGAAAGATTCTACTCTCTTAAAATAGACTCTGCATTAAAAATAGACTTAAGGGGGTGCCTGAGTGGCTCAGTTGGTTAAGCGTCTGCCTTTGGCTCAGGTCATGATCCCCAGGATCCTGGGATCAAGTCCCACATTGGGCTCCTTGCTCAGCAGGAAGTCTGCTTCTTCCTCTGCCCTTCCCCTCATTATACTCTCTCTCTTCTCTCAAATAAATAAATAAATCCTTAAAAAATAAAAAATAAAAGTAGACTTAAGTGTTTAATTAGAAATGGGCTTTTCTCATAAAACCCAGTAGGTTCCAGAATTTATTAATTTTACTCTGAGAGAACTTCAGTGATATATTTATTGCTTGAAAAAAGAAATGCAAGGTATTTATTTACTCAGAGTAGCTATGCATGAGAACTCACAAATTCATCTAGGGGCACCTGAGTGGCTCAGTTGGTTAAGCATCTGCCTTCAGCTCAGGTCATGATCCCAGGGTCCTGGGGTCAAGTGCTGCATCGGGCTCCCTGTTCAGTGGGGAGCCTGCTTCTCCCTCTCCCACTCCCCCTGCTTGCACTCTCTCTCTCTCTCCCCCTCTCTCTCTGTCAAATAAATAAATCTTTAAAAAAAAGGAAAAGAAAAATCCAGATTTGTAAATCATAAATTAGAGAATGATTAAATGTTCCTAACTTAGAAATGAAGTATACCCCAGACTCCCTCTTTAGAAATCAGTCTCTTCTATTGGTTTTAGCATAACTCAGATTATCAAATTTTTTGATTATAGGAGTTATATGACCTGATCGGTATACTTAAAAACTTTTATACACTCGAGTCTCTTCCTAGTAACATAGAGCTAAAGGAGGGAGATGAGTTAAAGAATCCCCCAAGTACTTAAGTCTCTGTTTAACTGAGCACCTCATCTTTTTAGGAGTGGCAAAACAGGATTTTTTAAACCTTTTTTTTTTTTTTCCCTCCTAACACTCTCTAGTAATGAAACTGAGAAACTGAATTGCCCAGGAAGGGAGGAAAATCCAAATTGGTCCATCTAGAGTTCTTATCTGTGTATAAAGAATCTAAAATACTGAAACTCATTTTAAAAATCTCTTCTTCAAGTGAAAGCTGTTAATTGATGCTAATTCAGTTTCATTTTTAAGATCGGAAGGATGCTAACCTACAGCGTAAGGACGCTACTCTTACCAGGAGTTTCAAGGGCCCCTGATGGAGAAATGAGAGAATTTTATTTATTTATTTAAAGATTTTATTTATTTACTTGACACAGAGAGACAGCGAGAGAGGGAACACAAGCAGGCAGTGTGGGAGAGGGAGAAGCAGAATTCCCACAGAGCAGGGAGCCCAATGCAGGGCTCGATCCCAGGACCCCAGGTTCATGACCTGAGCCAAAGGCAGATGCTTAACCGACTGAGCCACACAGGGGCCCCAAGAATTTTAAAGTATCATCTTAGAAAACTTGCCACTTAGAGGGCCAGGTCTTTGTAAATGAAGATAAGGAATGTCTGGATTTAACATAAAAAAAAAAACTTACTGAAAAGCACTAACTTTTAAAAAAAGCAGATGAGATATTTACCTTTTGAAGCTGAAATAGGAAGATAATGCTCAAAGTCATACAAAAGCTGCAGTATTTGCAAACACAACGCCTCTGTGGCTAGAAGGAAATGAAGGAGTGTGTGTGCTGCCCAGCAGTATAGTCCATGAAGACGGACAGCTGCCATTCATTCCAGCCAACTGCAGTTCCATGCAGGAATGTGACCCAGTGTTGAAAATCTCCTTTTCAATCAGATAATTATGCAAAATCTTTCAATTTTTAAGTATTAACTTTTTTATTATAAAAATCTTAAGGAAAAAAGTCCCAGTTAAGAAAAGGGGTCAAAAAGAGTCTATAACCCACATGTAGACATGCAGTTTATGACATGAGAACTAGTCGTCTAAGTCCTAGTCTAGTTCTAATCTTATTACTTGGTATAAATATCTCAGAATAAAATGCTTAGCATTCAGGGAAATTCAACATTAGAAATATTAGCCATTCCTGGAAACAGACTTTGGACCCAGAAATGGTGTTTGCCGTTTTGATGGAGAAAATGGGAAGAAAAGACATGGTAGGACTCTAAACATTAGAAAGAAAACAAATATGTCCATCAACATCTTTATAAAAGTAAATGTTAGAAGTTTCTTCTTTTCATACCTAAAAACCTGAATGATAAAATGGACTGAGTTACAATGTCACATGGAAAACTGATCATTGGTTAGAGCATGGTTTCTGAATCTTATTACAAGGTATTAAGCTCTTTGGAAAATACCATCATTCTTCCGGTAAGATTTCAAGAAAAGCAACAGAAAGAATTATAATTAAGAAGCACATCAATAACCAGGACCAAATATGAATGCTGAAAAGAAGAAATGTTTTCCTTAGAAATGATGTGCTGGTATGAAGTAGCTAAGGGTCTGGTCGATTAAAACTGACGTGGAATTTAACCGGCCATAGTCAAGTATCGCTTTAAAAGGTAAGTTAATTTGACCAGGTCATTCCGAAAAAGACCATTACTCCCTCTCCTTTCTCACCTGTGACTCAGATAAAACAAATATCTGATTTATCTGAATACTATCTTTGAAAAAAATAATACCCATCAATTTTATATAACCTTAAAACTCTACCCAAACTGATATGTTCAGGTTTACATAAATATATACACATATATATTTTTAAATGCCAGAAGTCAAGACACAAGCCCATAGGGGTGTGTGGCCACGAGAGGCCAATCACTGAGCTCTGGCTATTGTAGGACAGGGGAGGCGAGTGGGTCTCTGTCCTACACTTAACAGCTGTCAGCTTTTAATGCCCTTTCCCATGAGGAAATCTTTGCCTTTTGTTCAAAACATCTGAACAAAACTCACCTCTGAACTAACAAAGATATATTAACAGGACACCTGGCACAAAAGGATTAAGACAAAGTAGTTCTTATACAGTCTCACAGGCTGTCAGTCATCTAGACACAAGTGAGTCGGCATCCACTGTGTTCAGAAGGTAGAGTTCAGGCTGAGCCGTCAATCCCAGATGGTACTAAGGACAAAAAAAAATGGAAAAGGGTTAGACTCATTTGCCAGTATTTATTTATTTATGTAGAAAGATTTTATTTATTCGACAGAAAGAGCACAAGCAGGAGAGAGTGGCAGACAGAGGGAGAAGCAGGACCCCCACTGAGCAGGGAGCCCCAGGGGGTCTCGTTCCCAGGAGGACCACAGCCGGCTTGGTGAAACCCGAGGCAGACACTCAATGGACTGAGCCACCTAGGCAGGCGCCCGTGATTTGCAAGTATTTAAATATCCTAACTGGCGCGTGAGGACCTATAATCAGCACATCAAAAGAGGCTTTTTTCCAGTGCTGCTATATTGATTTTTATTTCAGAAAAGAAATGGCTTGCAGATACATGAATGGTTTATGGCACATAAAATAGCTAGAAACTGAAATAGTTAAGAATTTAGGTAGTGCCAAATGCCCTCAGCGAAATTTGCACTTTGACTATTTTTCTGATACACTTGGCTGCTGCTGGTTTTTTTAAAGATTTTATTTGACAGAAAGAACACAAGCAGGGGGAGGGGTGGAGGAGAGGGAGAAGCATGCTCCCTGCTGAGCAGGGAGCCCAGACTCCAACTCTGACTCTGTGGCTGGATGAAGACCCCAGGATCATGACCTGTGCTGCTTAACTAACTGAGCCAACCAGACATCCCAGGATGGCTACTTCTGATAAGGACATTCAGAGCCAACACACCAAGTGCTTTTGTATTCTGGTACTGTTTTAGAAATCAAATAAATTCTAAATAATGAAAATCAAATATTAGAATGAAATATGAATTCTAAGTTATTAGAATTAAACACTAATTCTAAATCCTGAGCTCAGTCTAAATCCTGAGCCATATTATCCAGGCCGGCCTCACAATCTTTTGGCAACTGAGCAGAGAACAGCCTTTCATTAAAAAAAAAAAAAAAAAAAGTGCTGAGAGAGGCAAATGATCTTGGGTCTCAAATGTTTGTCAGGCTGAACTGAAATTACTTGGACTGCTTTTAAAACATGGCCAGACAGCCTCCCCGGAAACCTGAATCCCTATGTTTTATTTTGTTTTGAAGTAGGCCCCACACCCCATATGGGGCCCAATACTGGGCTTGAACTCTTGACCTTGAGATCAAGAGCTGAGCAGAGATCAAGACACCCAGGCAACACCCCCCTTTATTTTCTGAATCCCTATTGTTTGAGATCTGTGAAGTTATTGTTTACTCCTTTTCTCTCCTCTGTATATACTGAGACAATCACTGAATCTCATTTTAGCCTTACTGTTATTACCTAGGGTTTTAGGAAAGTTATCACCCCTTGGCATCAATAGCCTGTATATTAATGCAGAATGTAGACTATAAATCCACAGAAGGAAGACATCCTTATTATAGTATAGTGGAAAAGTCACCAGAGTTGGGTTCAAACTCCCAATTCTGCTACTTGAGAGTAGCAGATCTTGAGCAAGTTCATGTATACTTCTGGAGCGTTATCCTACTTATTTGTAAAAATGGGAATAAATGCTACATTTGAGAATACCAAGTACATTAATATGCTGTTAGTCTTCAACAAATGTAATTTTTTAATATTTTACAAATTGTCCTGTATACCTCATAGGCTTGTGATGGCTGTGTGAAGATGACCCCAGATGAAGCCCAAGATAAAACTGTTCTAAGAACAGTGACTAACAGTGGCCTCGGGGCAGAGAGACAACTCTTCAGACAAGCCTCCTTATTCACTTCAGGGTCTTACATCTCAGGTTAGTAACCAAGAGCGTTTGTCATATACACTATAAATTCACTACAGCCTTTTCACAAGAGCTGAGGTGGTGGGCTGCCTCATTATGTAGTAGGCAAGAGTGGCATTATTAGTCCTGTGATCCCCAGAGTCACTCAGATGACTTACTCAACAAAACCTCCTCATGGGAGAAGTTTGTCATATTGCTCTGAGACACTGAGAAATGGGGCCAAATGACCCAGGCATAGGCTAAATACTGTCAGGGGCAGAGAAGTAGTGCAAATGAGTAAGCTTAATAGTTCTTAGCTACTACTGAGGTAGAATCACAGAGGGCCCTGGCCTGTCCATTTTCTGTGCTTACCAAAAAGCATTCGAAGTTGTTTCAAATTTAGCAAAGGTCAAACAAAATTAGTCTACCAGCTGGCAACTGGTGAGCTAAAACATATTCTGTCACTAATTAGAGTATCACACAAATGCTTTGATATGTTCCTGGTCCTGCCAAACACCCAGCTCGGTGTCTTAACCTTGCACAAAGTGCATACTATGTATTATATAGCATGTTTTGGGAATGACAATGTGGGCTCTAGAGTTAAGCTATTCAAGTCGAAATGCCCATTGCCTATTCACCAGTGATGTGATGTGGGGAAGTTACTTTTTGGCCTTTCAGTTGCCTCATCAATAAAGAGGTGGATCCTCTTGTTGTTAACAATTAAATAAGGTCATAAGAGTGCTCAGACCAGGACTAGCACATGGTAGTGGTTTTTTTTGTTTTTGTTTTTTAAAATTTTTTTATTTGTCAGAGAGAAGGGAGAGAGAGCGAGCGAGCACAGGCAGACAGAGTGGTAGGCAGAGGCAGAGGGAGAAGCAGGCTCCCTGCCGAGCAAGGAGCCCGATGTGAGACTCGATCCCAGGACGCTGGGATCATGACCTGAGCCGAAGGCAGCTAATAACCAACTGAGCCACCCAGGTGTCCCATGGTAGTGGTTTTTAACAAAAGCTAAGATGCCAATTGAAGCGGATACATTTAGATGCACTGGTCCTGTCCAATAAAGGAGCAGATAGCATTCTAGAGGGCTGAGCTAAAAGAAATGTCCAAATCAGGATCTTCAAATTGTTGCATCCTAGTTTAGTTCTGAATTTAAACCCAGGTTAAGAAGGGAGAGCTAAATGAGGCAGGACAACATGAAGAACATTCCCAGATTACTTCTATCGTGTTTCAGTATCTGTCTCCTTTAAGACACACAGGAAAAGCTTACAACAGAGAAAGGGAAAATGCAGTTCTGTGCCAACCTTGGGTTAATGAATTGCTGACTTAGATTTTCCTGTTGTTTATATGGTGACAGGGCCTGCAGTTTACTATGCCTGAGCTTTGTCTTTGCTTCATTAAATGGTGCCAATATTTCCATTTATATCAGTTCTGCCAAAATGCTTTCAGTTTTTAAGCTAAACAATTTTGGTTTCTCTTTTCAAATACTCATACTTTTTATTGGCATCATACATACGGAACATAAAAGCTTACTTCAATGGTGAAACAAGACTACAGATAGAAAAATGTTCAGCTTAGGGCAAAGAAAGGCAGAATAACAATTTTATTGGACTTTAATGGCAACAATGTGACCTTTAGGAGCAGCAAAACTATGTGACTAAGTGGTAAACTGGTATGACTGTTTGGTGTCTGGAGTTCATAAAGTCTTCTCAGGACTAAACCTCCATTACTTTTACACCTCCATTCCTTTAGAAGAGAAAATCACTAACAATGGTGGGCTTAAAATGTCATCTAGGTGGCGTCCGATGTTGCAGTATCTCGGGAGTATTTTCTTTTCTTTTTTTTTTTAAGATTTAATTTTTATTATTTATTTGGCAGAGAGTGCGCAAGGGCAAGCAGGGGGAGCAACAGGCAGAGGGAAAGGCAGGCTCCCCGCTAAGCTCCCCAATGCTGAGCCTTGGTCCCAGGACCCTGGGGTCATGACCTGAGCCAAAGCCAGACACTTAACTGACTGAGCCACCCAGCCATCCCCAGAAGTATTTTTAAGGTTAAAAAAATACCCAGGAAACCAAACAGGAAAAGGAAAAAAGTCTTTTAATTACAAACCAAGTGTACATAGTGTTAAACGGGCACTAACAGCTCAGTTGTAACCACTTATACTACTAGCAGGACCTTACAGGAGCCAAACTCCAGCTCTTCCCCATCCATTAACTCCCAGTGTGCTGTGACAGCACAATGACTTCATGTCACACTTGTGGAAAACAAGGACCACTTAACATCCGGCACAGACAGCGCGCACGCTGGCGCTGGGGGACTTCACAGCATTGTTTATTGCACCCAGAGTACTGGCTGAAGTACACTTTCTTTCTGACAGGATCAAATAGAATACAGTATTGAGTATTTTTAACACTGTCAAACGCTACACACATAGTATTATAAAATGCCATTTAACTGGGAAGAAATTTTCCATCATCTCAAGTCATAAACAAAACTTTTTAAAGAAAACAAGCAGCTTTACCTGAACTTCGAAGTGTTATGACTCTTGAGAGTGACTGGACCCACCCAGACTCAGGGCAAAGGTAGTGTGTGTCTTTACAAAGAATTTTTTTTGTCAATTTTGCCTTCACCTAGTCCAGCCAGATGAGAGATTAAGATGTCAGCCCCCAGTATCTTCACAGAGTGCCCCTGTGACCAGTTTGGGGAATGAAGACAGGGACAGGGGCAGATGTGAGGAGGAACAGTGAGGGAAATTTCTCTTTCATGATCCTGTGCTTGAGGGCCTAAAATAAGGTATGGTCAGTGATACACAGCAGTTTACCCTTAATGCCTTATAAAAGACAGTCCATCCAGTCTATATCTTGACCTGGTATCAGCAATAATGCATTTAGGGGTTCAGGTGAATAGAGAAGGTCAATCAACCAGGACTCTAGAAGGAAAGCTCCAAAAATGAGAAGTCATTGCCATTCAATGCCATTCCCATTACTGTTCTCATCAAGTCAATGGCTAGAGCAGACTTGATTATCTCCACCAGACAAATATGATTTGCTTTGATATAATCACATAATCTCAGGCTCCATATGTAAAAATGTCAGCAGTGGCTGAAGAGCAGCAGCTTCATGCTGAAGGGACCCATGTCCTCTGACTCCAGAGCTCCGCATCTGGTCTCAAAGTTTTTCCCTCTGAGGGAATGGCTGAAGAGAGGTAGCCCAGTGCAACCTTGCTGAGAGAACTTTCAATCACAGTGATTCCTACTGACTTGCTGAGAGACACAGAGCTTTGCAATAGTTAGGTCCATAGCTCCCGAGATTGCCTTGCAGGTTGTCTTGGGCATGCTTCGGAAAACCATGACAATTCTGGTAGGAGGTGTCTTTTAGGAATAAAACAGATGGCTCTTCTTTCCTTTAAAGTCTTTTCTCATTCCAAAATCTCATGAGAATGTCAGTTCATAAATGCTACCATCTTTTTTCTATAACCAACCTCCTGAATGAGGAAGGTGAAGGCTTTACAAATCTATATGCTCAAGAGTAAATATCATCAGGAAAGCTCTGTACTAACATGAAAGTTAAGAAAATCAGGACTGGAAAGAAAATCCTGATAAGCTTTCAATCTCTGAGGAAAAAAGCTCAGTGACTTTCCAAGGTGATTAATAACCAACACCCACATGCCAGCTTTGCTGTTTGTCTATCACCGTCTTTATCCTTTCTCATCCCTCTTAACTTCCACCAAGAAATTTAAAATGGAAATAAGTTAAAAGAATCATGAACCTGAAAGAGGTAGATTTTTAATAATTTTATATTTAATATGGATGAAACCAATTTAGTTTTTTTTTAATTAAAATAACTGACAGGGTATGCATAAGAAAAGTATTTCTCAGCCTTTAATCTTTTTTATAAACAAAACCTGCATACCCGTTCTGTAATTTGTCTTATGAAAACTTTATTACATTTCTCAAATATGTTTGTTTTCTTTTTTAACACATAGCCTGGTTAAGAATAACGCATATAGAATTATCCCTCAAAAGGATGAAACAAGCTGGCCCTTGGGCAGCTACTTAAGAGTTAGTGTTGGAATGATAGCAGCACATGTCAGCTTTTCAAAGATCCTATCTAATCCAGTTCCCGGGTTAGAAGTTCAGGAAGAAAAAAAAAAAATTCCATCTTTTCAAACATATACTGAAACAAAGTCTTTCCCAACAAAGAACTGAGTCTTAAATGCAGTCTGTGCAACAGCACATACTTTTGGCTATGTTCACACAGTAAACCATAGAAACACACTGGCTCTGATGGCTACCTGTGGAAGACAGACAGACTGATCCAGTGTCTACTTAGCGTAGCTGCCAGCGGCTTCTCCAGTCAGCAGGACTTTGGAGATGCTTACCGTGCGCCCACAGTCCAGGAATGACATGCCCAATGCAATCAAACACTGCCAACCCTGAAAGATAAAGTATGGTCATCATTCGCCAACCTCTCTGCAGATCCCTCTTCCCATCATGACTGCTCACACTGCACTGCTCAAGATGCAAACCTGCTCTCTTCCCTTTTTTTTTTAAAGATTTAATTGTCAGAGAGAGGGAGAGAGAGGGGGAGGGAGAAAGCAAGCATAAAAAGGGGGAGTAGCAGGCAGAGGCAGAAGCAGGGTCCCTGCTGAGCAAGGAGCCTGATGTGGGACTCTGGGACTCGATCCCAGGACCCTGGGATCAGGACCCGAGCCAAAGGTAGATGCCTAACCAACTAAGCCACCCAGGTGTCCCCCTGCTCTCTTCCTCGAACATCCAGCTCTGCTCATGTCCTACCACCCAGGTTGCACAAGTCATTCTCCCAACCCCACACCCCCATTAAGACATCCTGGAATCTGCTTTCCTCAACAAAGTTTCTTCATACTATTTTCAGTATCGAGTTCCCTGTTCCTACTGCTTTTTGTTTGTTGTTTCTTTTGTCCAACTGGGAGTTCCCTGAAGACCATCTTTCTTCAGTCCTACCCCATTCCTCATGATGCAGCTGGAGGTAATGACTGACAGACCAATACAACTGGGACAGCACCCCAAACTGCTCAAGTACGTGTTTGGAAGCTTAATAGCAGTAACCAACCCTAGAATCAGTCCTCAGACTAAAAATGGGTCTTCAACAACCTCAACAGTCTCAGGCTACCTGAGGACAACTCAGTCTCTTCAGAGCTAATCTGCAGGAAAGAAGGATTCCCTTAACTTCTACAGTGAATTTTAAAAATAATTCCCGTCAAGGACATGTTCAGTTACTTGGGTTTCCTTGGAGTAAATCCCTAGAATATAGGTTCACCATAATCCTAGGGTGGTCAAGGTTTATTAGGAACGAAAGAAGAAAAAATAAATCAATCCAGGGCATAATTTTTCAATAGTCACTAAAGTTATTTTCTCAATCGAATACTTAACCTGT
Organism: Mellivora capensis; assembly: GCA_004024625.1. Taxonomy (NCBI): domain Eukaryota; kingdom Metazoa; phylum Chordata; class Mammalia; order Carnivora; family Mustelidae; genus Mellivora; species Mellivora capensis. The sequence continues at coordinate 260,748 of PISX010000343.1, read as the reverse complement.
GTCAGATATTAGCATGGGGACTAGGTAAGTGTTAAAAAGATCAGCAGGTCTCCAGCCTCCATCCTTAACCATTCTCTGTAGCATATATAGTACAAATTCTGCTGTCCCTAACCCTCCACACATGCATTTTTCAGAGAAACCTGTATAGAACAGGGAGGAGGGTTTGTTGTCTTTGTTGCTACAACTATTTTCCATTAATATAAGTAATGTTACAGAAGATTTAGAAAATAGACAAAAGAATATATCCATCAAGGAAATATCCTAACACAACTACTATCACCATTTTTTTTTAAAAGATTTTATTTATTTATTTGACAGACAGAGATCACAAGTAGGCAGAGGGGCAGGCAGAGAGAGAGGAGGAAGCAGGCTCCCCGCTGAGCAGAGAGCCCGATGTGGGGCTCGATCCCAGGACCCTGGAATTATGACCTGAGCTGAAGGCAGAGGCTTTAACCCACTGAGCCACCCAGACGCCCTAGTATCACCATTTTTAACATAATTTACCCCTGATTTTTGAAAAAAATTTGATCATTTTAGAATACATTATTCTGCATTTTCTGTGTAGCTATGCTTTTACAACCTATCATTTTTAAATAACTCTAGAGGAATTCAATGAGAAAATATCACTATTCTTTCTTTTGTAGACAGCTATTAAAATCTTGTGCCACTCTCTACTTTCTATACTATTCTTTTAATTCTTCAAAAACACGATACTCTCTTACCAGGAATTTTTTAAAAAGTTATTGATTTATTTATTTGAAAGAGAGCACAAGCATGAGCAGGCAGAGGGAGAAGGAGAGGCAGACTCCCCGGCGAGCAGGGAGCCTGAAATGAGGCTTGATCCCAGAACCCTGAAATCATGACCTGAGCTGAAGGCAGATGCCTAACCAACTGAGCCACCCAGGTGCCCCTCTTATCAGGAATTAGTAAGAATGGAAACCAGACAGAAGTAACATGACAGCTCTTAAGAGCCAAAATAAATTTTATGCTTAAAAATATTGTTTAACCACAGGTGACTTAACAATTTCACATAAACAGTCTCATTAACCTGGAGATAGGACTGCTATGTGCTTTAAAAAAAAAGAAAAAAAAAGAAAGAAAGAAAGAAAAGAAAAAAGATTGCTATTTTGCTCTTTTGGATCCTTTCATTTTGGTGTTCATAAGCCCCATCTCTACCATGTCTGATACCTACACCCCTGCCCCCTTCTGAAAAGACTTACCAGGTAAAACACAAAGCTCAGATAAGCCACACTGACCACAGCAGCTACCACATACAGTGCCACATGCCCTAGTTCCTGGACATAAACCAGGACAAAGTACATGTTGATGGAACAGATGATAAGGACCAATATCCCACCAGCAATCCTCCAGCCTCTGTAAAAGAATCATCAGTCACTGGGGGAATAGTCTAACCCATTCACAAACAGAAAAGGACACTGTCCAATGGAGTAGACAGGACAGGAGTAAGAGGCATCTCAAAATGCACTGAAAATCATTCTTATCATGTCCCAAGTAAAACACCAATAGGGAGAAAGAGGTGGGAAAAATACTATCAAATAATCCTTAATATTTAAGTCCCTAAAAATGCAACAAGTCTCAAGTACCTAGAGATGCAACAAATAATTTCAAATACCCCATACCCTTTCAAGAAGTACATAAAAGGTATTCGTTTATGCTTTTCTCATTAAGATCATTTAACATGGAATTAAGGTGCTTTACACTTTAGTGACTAAAGCTAAAGAATTAAAGCCCTAAGAGTGGAACTTTCTCATGCTAGAAATGAAAAATGTACTTGCTTTTTTTTTTTTTTGTACTTGCCTTTTTTTACTGCATTCAGTCTCTGTTCTCTGAGCCAAAAACTAAGGGGCAGCTCTAGCATTCACCTCTCAAAACATGTGGTTCCCCCCCATGACTCATTTTCTCACTGGTCTATTCAATGAAGATATGCTTCCCCACATATTTTGGGGGAACTGAGAGAAGTACACTCACATTCCATTGGTAAAGTCATTCATTACTGGCCGCAAGCTTGTAAACGTGAGGATGGGTATCAGAGCAAAGGGAAGCTGGAAGACAAAGAATGGAGATCCTTGTATTACCCCCAAGAGCAGCACTGTTAGCACAACGAAAACACATAACCTGTCTCATCTACCTCATGAGAAATTACTTCTATCATCCCAAGATGCTCATGCATTATGTTGAAACCTATGGAGTCGTCTGATGTCTTTATTCTGTTGATGGACACTGATTCTGATCCAGTGTCTTTTTTTTTTTTTAATTTCTTTATTTGACACAGAGAGATCACAAGTAGACAGAGAGGCAGGCAGAGAGAGAGGAGGAAGCAGGCTCCCTGCTGAGCAGAGAGCCCAATGCGGGACTCGATCCCAGGACCCTGAGATCATGACCTGAGCCGAAGGCAGCGGCTTAACCCATTGAGCCACCCAGGTGCCCCTGATCCAGTGTCTTTATAAACATTCCTATCTGCCTTGCTTTTTTAACCTCAATAGGACCTAGCCATGTCCTATGTTATTTAATGTTTGCTTGAATTTAAAAAAAACAGTAATTTTATACTCTATATATAATTATAGCAGATAATTCCCATTCAACGGGCTTTTACAAACCAGAACATTTCTAAAAGCTTTCCAGATACCAGGGATTCCATACATTTACCGAGACTGTGCCTCTTTCTTCCACTGAATTTTCCCCAGGACCCAGCACTACAGGCTTGGTACCTAACGGCAATGTATAATACTGCCTGATTAAATGGGATGGGGCTTCCCCCAGCTCCCTCCTCACCTGTAAGCTCTGAAGAACATTCAGGAAGTCATTCATCCCTGTTAGATGCTCTACATCCTGGAAGATGGCAACAAGCAGAGTGGGGACGATGGCAATAGAGCGGGTCAGAACCACTCGGGCAAAGCGTGACCATTTTAGGTTCAAGAATCCCTAGAAGAAAACCCAGAAGCAGGATAAACGTCTAGAACAGGAAATAGAAAAAGGTTTGGGAGGTTCAGGAAGACCCTAGAAATATGGGATTAAGAAGACGTCACAAAAGGGCAATCAATGTTTTCTTCCTCTACTCTATACCAGTCAAAAGAGCACATACCTCCATGACAAACTGGCCAGAGTAAGTTCCTGTCATGGTGGAGCTCTGTCCTGCAGCCAGGATCCCAACAGCCCAGATGTAGAGTGCAGCTGGCCCAAAGTAACATCCCAATACAACACCCTGGGGGAGGCAAGAAAGAAAGATGTTTTTGTCAATGATCTGCTTAGACAATGACCAAAACAAAATTGCTCCGTAGCAACAAGCGCTGTGCTGGGCGCTACTCTGCAGAAGCCAGACTCAGGACCTGACCTCATTTTAGGGGCCTTCAACCTAAATTTTGCGGGATACTCCTTCATTCCTCTGCTTAAGTCTTTTCTCCAAGTTCCTAAAGCCTTCATCCTCAATCTATATTTTAAATATGTTTAAAATTTAAAAAAAAAAAAAAAGTCTACACAACATTTCCCAAATTATATTACTTAACACACTATACACACTATTCTGGAAGATAGTAACAGAAGTGAAGAGAAAGGTCAAATACATTTGGGAAATATTACATAAATTATGCATTCTACTCTTGGGAGGTTCATAATGTAACCAGTATAAAAGGGACTGAGAGGTCCCAATAAAGAATACTTTACCAGGAGCACTTTCTTTAGTCTCCCCCAGTTAACATCCTATAAAACACTATACTACCACCCTAACTCTACAGTTCATCTTTTAGCTGATCCTCTATTCCCTCCCACATAATCCAAAAATGCTTGCCTAGCACCTAGACCTCTGAAGTAAATGACACTCCAGAGAAGACAGTTTCAGCTCCAAAGTGAACCCACAGAAAATTATCAGATACTATGCCAAGAATACTGATTCAGGAGCAGTGATTACAAATCTGAAAAGGCTTACCCCTTTGTAGATGTCCACCGCCAGTGTTGCGTTATCATCAGGAAAAAGGTGAGTGTGAGGACTGCTGTTATTTCTACAGACTGCAATCTGGAACACAAAGCAGTTCAGGAGCAACTTTTATTTTTGAGGCAAGGACCAGACCAGAAAAGCATTCCTACAGGTCACATGCAAGTCACCTAGGAGACATAGGCTGGAAGTTAAGACACTGGATACAGGTTGTAATGAGAGCAGGGACTGGCAGTAATGGCACTTATGGTCTTTTTCCATAATCCTTCTACACCCTCATGCTATCAAAAATATTTACTGAGTTAAGAGTGTGCATAGTGCGGCGCCTGGGTGGCTCAGTTGATAAGTGTCTGTCTTCAGTTCAGGTCATGATCCCAGGGTCCTGGGATCAAGCCCCTCATGGGTCTCTATGCTTTGTGGAAAGCCTGCTTCTCCCTCTCCTTCCACTTCCTTTGCTTGTGTTTCCTCTCTCGCTGTGTCTCTGTCAAATAAATAAAATCTTAAAAAAAAAAAAAAAAGTGTGCACAGTAATACATGAATGCTGGCTCGCTTTAAGTGATGGCAGGAGGAGAGGGCCCTGAAGAAATATGAGAGGACTCCTTAGTCACAGCAGAGCCAGGAGTCAGAGGTCCTATAGATAGGCCATCAGGAATCAAGACGATAGAGTATTCAAAATACAAAAGAGTATATCTTAGTCAGTTTCTGTGTTCTGTTTGTTGACTCCTCCCTACCTGTCCTCACCTCCAAATGCAGGACTGGCAAGCAGGCTGGCAGTTGATAAACAGGAAACAAAAGGGGGATGATGACAAAGAGCCAAACAGACATGAAGGCACAAACACAAGCGTGAGGCAATCTTTATTCTGAGGCAAACTCCCTTCTGAGCAAATAGCTTGGAAACATGGGTCCAGGCCTGGCCTATCCCCAGACTCTAGACCCTGACTAGTGCCATGATGAGGGGGCAGCCCTGAGCCTGGAGATCTGTTTCCCCTGAGCTCCAAGTCCCTGTCACTCTTCCTGTCTTCCGGCCTTCACTACCCTCACATTCACTACCACTCATGACCCTGGCTTACTCACCACCTGGTCGTTGGTTTTTTCAAAAAATGCTTCAGCAAAGACTGAGACGACAAAGACGTTGATGATGAAGGAAACAAAGAGAGCAATGCAGGATTCGATGAAAAAGTACTTATTAGCTTCTTGAACTTCCTGCTTATTGGCTCGGTTTACCTGTCTGGACTAGAGAGATAAACGTCAAAGTCATTTTTTTGATTAGTTAGAACAAGTTTCCTTGTACTATTTCCTAAGTCTGGAGTTAGCTGAAAGATCTAGAGGGCAAACAACTGACCACAAGAAATGTGAGAAAACTTACTTACATCCTGGCTCAGTAAATGAGTAAGGACCTCATGACCCTCTGACAACACTGCACGTTCCTCAAACAGGAAATGATGACTATGTGCTACTGAGCTCTCAGTTACTGTGGCTAGAAGAACCACTGACATTAAAAAACCACCTGATTTTCAGTTCTAACAACCTTAATTATAAAGGTCTCTGAGATCTCCCAGCAAACTATTGTATACGATGACTGATAAAACCTTGGTTGGGCTCTTTACTCCTGATCTCCTCAAGGTCACTCAGTCTCTTGGGATTTTTTTTTTTTTAAGTCTTTTGGGATTTAAACACAAGAGATTTGGTACACTTTTGGACCTTTTATGAAGAATTTTAGTCCCAGTTTCTCTGTGGGGTCACTTATTTCTGGTCACCTTTGTGACAAAAACAGAGTCTGAGTGTGCAAAGTTTATAAACATCCAACCATGGAAAAACCTTTCTCTCGTTTAGGGCTCTAATGCTTTTCAACTAAGTGTGTGTCCCCTGCAATTAAAGGAAACATAAACTATCTGGACAATACAGATATAAAGGCCATACTCACCTTGACCAAGGCAGAATGCAGGTACATATTGTGTGGCATGATGACAGCTCCCACGATGCCCACAGCCTGCTCGATCTGTGGGGTATGGCAGCCTGGACAGGATGGCAGGAACATGCCCTTGAGTACCTGGCTCTGGCTGGGTTTCACTGTAACATACTACATACCAACATAACTATTAGAATATGAGACCAGGGGAGTAACACAGTACTAGGAAACACTTAGCATCCATTGCTCCTTACAACACTTTCTTCAACAACCACCTAGAATAATGAGGAATATAGAACCATCAGAAAACCAAGCAGAGTGAGGGACTTGCTTCCAGAGGTCTGAGAATTCAGGCCTGGGATATCTAAATATTTCACATCATATTTTAGATATATAAAGTAGGTGTGTAGAGAATGTCATTAATATTCTAAAGAATTAGATGGCTGCTAAGGGCCTCACTGACATTAGTTTCACAACTGCTCTTATGAGACAGACCCAAGAATACAGTCAATTCTTGATTATCCATACTTATGCTTCTATTCACCTATGTTTATCTAAAAATCACTTATGTTTGCCACTAATGTATGCTGAGACACATTCATAAGTATTTCTCATACATACTTTTTCCTGGTTCAGCCTTTCTCTTGGAAGCCTTAGATTAATCTATTGCATAATCTACTCACAGATTAGATTGTGCTTTTTTTTTTTTAATTTTATTTATTTATTTGAGAGAGAGTGTGTGAGAGTGGAGAGGTCAAATGAAGAGCAGACTCCCGCTGAGCAGGGAGCCCGATGTGGGACTCAATCCCAGGACTCCAGGACCATGACCTGAGCTGAAGGCAGTTGCTCAACCAACTGTGCCACCCAGGCACCCCAGATGTGCTTTTTAAAAAAGATTTTATTTCATGGGGCGCCTGGGTGGCTCAGTGGGTTGAAGCCTCTGCCTTCGGCTCAGGTCATGATCCCAGGGACCTGGGATTGAGTCCCGCATCGGGCTCTCTGCTCAGCAGGGAGCCTGCTTCCCCCCCATCTCTGCCTGCCTCTCTGCCTACTTGGGATCTCTGTCTGTCAAATAAATAAATAAAAATCTTAAAAAAAAAAAAAAAAAGGTTATTCTTAAAAAAAAAAAAAAAAAGATTTTATTTCTTTTAGAAATAGAGAGTGTGAGCAGGGGGAGGGGCAGTGGAAGAGAGAATCAGATCCCTGAGATCACAACCCGACCCAAAAAATCAAGTTAGATGCTTAACCAACTGAACCAGCCACCCAGGCGTCCCAGATTAGATGTACTTTTAGAAGTTCAGCCAGGCCAATGAGCAAAAATGAGTTTCTAACAATTGGACACAGAAAGCTACTATCAGGGCACCTGAGTGACCTTCAGTTCAGGTCATGATCCCAGGGTCCTGGGATTGAGCCCCACATGGGGCTCCCTGCTCAGTGGGGAGCCTGCTTCTCTCTCTCCCACTCCCCCTGCTTGTGCTGTCAAATAAATAAATAAAATCTTAAAAAAGAAAGCAAGCTACCATTACTGCATATAATGGTACTGATTCTTAGGAATATCCGGGTTGGGGAACCAACCAAGAAACACCCACTATATCCTTTACAGTTCATTAACTTGCAATACAGAGAAAGTTCAAGCTGCAGGTGGTATAAGCCAGGATAAGCAAAACCAGAACCCCTCCAAGTTAACAGCCAGGAATAATGCTGCAACTTCTTCCCTAACTCTCTCTAAGGCTGTTCTGTAATGGGGCTAGCCAACTTGGAACCAGGGATCTAGTCTAGAAAGTCCTATAAAATCTGGTCATTTTTGACCTAGGAGACTAGTAGGCCTTCCCAGAGACTAGTCTCTACAGATCATATTTCCTCAAAATTGGCCTAGGCTGAACTGGCTTTTTGTTAACGCATGTGATAAAATTAAACCATCCTAGCATTATACAGTCTTAAAAGAAAAGGCAAAACAACCCCCTCTCTTTTGCTTATAAAAAGTAATGAATACCCTGCAACACTTGCCTCATATCCGAATGTGAGGGCCATAATGGTGATAAGAAAGCCAAAAAATGCTTCTAGCTTCCGTAAGCCTAAAGGGGAAAATGCAACAGTGAGCTCACAGAAGGCAGACTTCTCCACCAGCCAGATAAAGGGAAGTAGCTCCTTTCACTGACCCCTCCATTCCCAGTCTCCTTACCATATTTGTCCAAAAAGAGAAATACAAAGGTATCTGCAATGGTGATGAGAACTCCACCCCATAGAGGAACCCTAGGTCAGAGACAAGAAATGGAAATTAATAGGAAGAAAGGAAACGTTGAAAACCACTTTCTTTCCAACAGCTCTCCAGATACACAACACTTGGAGAAGTAAGGACTCATGGGAGAGGGGACAGTGGCAGGAGGTCAGGCCTTGGATAGTTTAGGATCACAGCACCAAATGAACGAACTATATTCATTCAAACATTGTCTACTAAGTCAAACATTTAGGATGCAAAGCTGAGAAGTATGGGTCTTACCCCTCAAGGAGCTCACTGTCTAGTGGGACAAACTGATATACAAATACATAATTGTAACACACATATCACACACTGTATAACAGAGGGATACATAACCCAACGTGAGAACATGAACATAAAGAGACTACAGCTGCTGGGAGAGAAGGTGGCTCCAGAAAGGTTCCACAGAAAAAATACTTGAATTAAATCTTGAAAACTGAAAATTAATTTGGTTTTTGTTTTTACATTTGCCTTGAAATCTAGCAAAATATTACTTTCTGGAGGAAAACCCCCTCACCTTCCTACAGACAGGAGATTGATGGCAATGGCTGAGCCAATAACTTCTTGCATATCTGAGCCAATGATAGCCAACTCCACCATCAGCCATAGGATAATTCGTGGGACCTAAATACCAAACAGCAGAAAGACATAGTTCTAATTAATCATTTTAGTTTGGAATTCACATTTGGCACTGACCCATCAATAGTCCTCCAAAAGGCTTCAGTCTAGAGATGAAGTACCAGAACTGGGCTCCACCTGGCCTGTCACTGCACTGTGCCCCCAGCTGGAAAAAGCAAGGGTGCTTCTATGTGGTGATGCCTATGAGCCAAGGTCAGGACAGCAGCTGATCCTAATTATTTTCTCTTACCTTCCACTCAATAGAAGAACGGAGTTTCCAATCATTAATTTCCACTTAATTTCCTGCCTAAAAACAATCCAAAAGTTTGAGGGGAAAATGAGGATGCTACCTGGTCAAAATATTGTTCAGGAAAGAAGAGAAAATGACCACAGAAGACAATTATCCTGACCATGGCTGAAGAGATAAAATAAAAATGAAGAGGCTGGGGTCAACCTTAACATAATGATAATATATAAGCAAGTGAAAAAGGACAAATATGTAAAGGGACTCCAAGCAAACTGGTTGAAACAGAGTGGCATATAACAAAACGGGAACCTAATCTGGTCAAACAATACAGCTGAAAGACAAATTTAGTTAATACTGGCTCACAGAGGCCAAGAGAAAACAAAAAACAAAACAAAACAAAACAAAACAAAAAAACCCAACACAACAGCTTCAGGTATCTACTACACCAAAAAATGGTCACAAAACACAACTGTTAATATACGTGAAGAGAAACTACAAGAAATTACAAATTACTAAGGTTTTTTCTGAGAAGCATATAAGGAGGGAAAAAGCAGATAAGGATAGTTTTTCAGAGTCAGAAAAGGAGATTAAACATTTAGGACAAACCAGAGGCAGATCATTATCTTATCTAAAGATGAAGCTAGGTTAAAACTATATTCCAGACATAGGGTCCATCCCTGCCTTAGGCAGCAGTAAGAAAAGGCCCAAAATGTCCAGAAAAAAGTTGTGGAAGATAGTGTAACTTCCAGGGTCAGCATCAATTGAAAAATAATTCTTAACAAATCCAAAGATCCTGCCACACAGAGTTTATAGTAAAAGAGAATACCTTATTTTTCAAATTGATGACAAAGTCAAACAAAAAAGAAATACATGTATTAGGAATATGGATATATGAATGAAAGTGCTTAAAGCACTCCCACCCCTCCATGGGCTGGGCACTGCTAGATAACAGAAGATAGAATGAATGGTAAATATTTACTCTAACTGAATTTTTCCAAGGAAGCTTTCTGGCAAAAAATGAATCTCGATTTAAATTCTAAAGAAGTACAGAACTATGGGTTGGCAGCAAGAGAGGCTACAGAATTTCCGCTGGAACTCATCCACAGGGCCCCTGACCACTAAGTCCTCCACTATTTCAGTATATACCATGAGGCCAGCACATTCTGTCAGACACACAGGTTTCTCTGAGATGAGTGACAAAAAGGACACTACATGGCTTACCTTGGGATACTGACGATGACACACTTCAGCAAGATGCAACCCTGTGACCACGCCCAGTCTGGCTGCAAGGCGCTGGAGCAGCAGCCCCACGACGGTGGCCAACAGAAGAACCCAGAGCAACTAGAGAAGAAAAAAATCCCACGATAACACTCATTATACAACTGGAGTGTTTTCGTTTGGATGTTTGGCAATGTGAATGAGAAATACATTCAGGAAAGAGCCCAGCTCAAGAATCAAATGACCTGGAGATCTGTATCAGGTTCTGCACATAACCTGCCAGGTCATCTCACGCCCTTCTGAGACTTAATTTCTCCCTTGTTCAAGGCAAACTATGTGGACTGGATAAAATAAAATAAATTTTAAAGCTAACTATGTGTATAAAATAAATTTTAAAAGCCAGATGGCAAAGTACTTTTCACCCAAGTGTCACTGCCAGTGAAGTTGCATGTAACTGCCAAGGCTGATGATATCCAACAGGCAGAGAAGGGGGAAAGGATGTGAGGGTGGACTGCGTGTGTTTAACAGGGGCAGGGAGAGGACTAGATGTTCACCTTAAATCCAGCCACTGCTCCAGACTGCAAATCAGATTCGATGTTTCCTGGATCCAAGTAGGCAATGCTCATAAGAAAGCCGGGTCCCGTGAAAGCCCAGAGTTTACGAAAGCTAAAACAAGAATACTATACAAAAGAGGAAGAGAGCAAACTAATTATCACCTCCAAACTACTGATCTAATTTATCTGTTATTTTTTTTCACATATAAAGCAACAATATCAGCTTCTGGATATTGGGTGTGCCCAACTTCATCTCACCCACTTCTTTTTTTTTTTAATATTTATTTGACAGATAGAGATCACAAGTAGGCAGAGAGGCAGGCAGAGAGAGAGAAGAGGAAGCAGGCTCCCTGCTGAGCAGAGAGCCCGATGTGGGGCTCGATCCCAGGTCCTGGGATCATGACCTGAGCCGAAGGCAGAGGCTTAACCCACTGAGCCACCCAGGTGCCCCTTACCCACTTTTTATCAATAACCTGGCCACTTCTCTGTCCAAATAAGAGTCCTTCCCTTACCTGCTCTTTCCATCCACCTGCCTCTCATTCTAAAACTTGAGTATGAGTATCAGTACCCTTGTGCCCAACACCACTCAAAAGGGACAAAAGCTACTGTAAAACACATGAAATTCATACTTTTTTTAAAAAGATTTTATTTATTTCACAGACAGAGATCACAAGTAGGCAGAGAGGCAGGCAGAGAAAGAGGGGGAAGCAGGCTCCCCACTGAGCAGAGAGCCCGATGTGGGGCTCGATCCCAGGACCCTGGGATCATGACCTGAGCTGAAGGCAGAGGCTTTAACCCACTGAGCTACCCAGGTGCCCTGAAATTCATACTTTCTAGATATAAAAATAATCACTAGTACAATATGGCAACGGTTCTCAAGGTCCTCATTTTCCTGAAAGTTACTGTAAACAGTTACTCTGATTACAAAAGTTGTCTTCAGAGACTGCTTGCCAAAATTAGATCTGAGGCTGTTGCTCTTGAGTTGTTTAGCAGACTTTCCACTCCTAAGTCTTTCCTAAATAACGTTTTCCTCCAAGGATTTGTCACTAACCTCTTCTTCAGGAATGGTGATCTTCTCATCAAAGTAGGTGGTAAAGGGCTCCTGTGAGTGCTCCTCGGACTGGGGGAGAGATGAGGTACTATAGGCAGGGTTGAAGGCACCAAGACTGGGAGAGTCCCCATGGTCTCCAGAAACATCATCTAAATTAACAGATTTGAGAAGAAATAAAAATGAACAAAATACACTAACAACTTGTCCTTAGTTAACTTTTTTTTTTTTTTAAAGATTTTATTTATTCATTTGAGAGAGAGGGAGGGAGAGAGCATGAGCAGGGGAGAGAGGCAGAGGGGAAAGCAGACTCTCTGCTGAGCAGGGAGACCGATGTGGGGCTCCATCCCAGGACCTTGGGATCATGATCTGAGCTGAAGGCAAACGCTTAACCATCTAAGTCATCCAGACGCCCCTCCTTAGTAACTTTTAAATTAAATCTTTTTAACACCTAAATGCACAAGACCAACCTGGCTCTACTTAATTTATTTCCAATATTTTCATCTATATTTTTAATATAGAATAATTACAATTCTTTATTAAGCAGTACATTCACATGGATGGAAATTCAGGAAACTAAAAAAAGCTTATGGTAAAAAAGCTCCCTCTCACCCTCCTCCCAAGTCACTTTGCTCTGGGTCAGTTTTAACGCTCATCTCACAATGGTTTTCCTACTTTCACACTTCTGTATTCCCAGTTGGCAACTTTTAGTATCATCTCATTTTCTTCTAAATACACTGATGCCTAGGGCTCAAAATATAACATACCCTGCCTAGCCACCCTAGTAACCTAAAATCCTAACTTTCAGAAGAACAGAACTAGGTCCATCTAGTTACTAACCTACTCCGCCCCCACCCCCATCCATTATTTGGTAGGACTTAGCCAAAGAATGGTCCTCGGACATTATACCTCTGTCAGGCTTCTCAAAAAATGTGGAAGTTGAAAAATCCTGCCACAGTTAGGTTAAATCTGAAGCTGCAGGGAAACCACCAAACAGGAACCCTTTGCCTCCTGACTAAGGCCTGCCGTGAAGAGCTTCAGGTCATGGGGTGTGGGTACCCTCCTGACAGGAGGGCTCATCTTAGACTGCTTATCAGCATTTCCAGGTCCTGCATTTTGCTGGTAATCTTAAATGCTGGTAAGGGGAGGGTCTGGGAGAAAAGGGCTAATCTGCCAGAAGGATACAAAGCTGAGTTTGGTAGCCATCAAATGGCAATTTCAAACCACAGAGCTCTAATGTCAGGGTTTCCAAGAAAGCCTTGTAACTCCAATTAGAAAAACAAAAGCTTCTTTCTATAGGGAGCTGACCCACTTTGCATGAAATGGCCCTGAATTATGAGGAAATTTAAAGAAAAGGAATAAAAACTCCATGGTCAATTTCTATTACTGATTTAAACCAAAGTCCAAGTAAAAATCAGACAATAACAGAGCTATAAATTACCATCTGGCATCTTCTGTTCAGGACCCAAACCTGGCATCTTCTGTTCAGGACCCAACACCATGGTAGATGCCTGAGTGTCCGAGCTCTTAGAATAGGATTCTGGAAAGGAGAAAAGGGAGAGAGGAATGAGTAAGAACAAAATAACAAGTTCAGAACCAGCATTTTTGTTACTCCATACAAATGACCCCATACTAGATGAAAAGAACAATTCTTCTTCTAAATTAGAGAATCTTGAAAATAATTACAGCTTTCAGAGCATTATTAAGAGATAGTTAATAAAAATTAAAGAGTCTTAATCACTTTTTGCTAGCAAGACTTTAAAACCAAAGTGAAGCAAAAGGTATTTCAGGGAAGTAGGCAAATACTTTTTAATAAGCATCCACAAAGAGGCTGCTAAGCAATCCCCCAGTCTCTGCCTTTGCTTCCAGATTAACTCAAATATTTACTTAAAACCAGGCTGATTTCTCCCAAATTTTACAAGTTTTTAAGGACAAAGATCTATGACTCTTTTTTTTTTTTTTTTTAACTCTTTGATCTAGGAAACAATTTAAGCTCACGATTCAATTTTCTGGAAAGGGGGGAGAAAAGCACCTCACCACCATACTGTCATGGAGGACCATTATTTCCCAGCCTCATATTTCCCTGAGGAGAGAGAGACTTCCCCTATAACGTTTCTCATTCCCTAACCCTTCAACAACCGAAAGAAGAAACTAATCACTATGGCTATCCCTTCCTGGGCACTGAGGGAGAGATGAGGCACCAGGAGGACTAGGCATAGACTACAGGATGCCATCTAGCACTTCTATCGTGGAAGGGAGTTAAGGATGAGCGGTTGTCCCAGAGGTCTATCACACTGTTAGGTCAAGTTTAACTGGGGGTGGGGGGTGGGGGGGGGTCCTAAGTCCATTTGGCCACAGATCTATAGAATATTCTCCAGTCAACCCCACCAATAAGGCTGATTTTTTTTACATTTCAATTTACTGATTAAGGAATCTACTTCTCAGTTGATTTCAAATTTACAAGGAGAGGGGCACCTGGGTGGCTCAGTGGGTTAAGCCTCTGCCTTCGGCTCAGGTAATGGTCTCAGGGTCCTGGGATGGAGCCCCGCATTGGGTCTCTGCTCAGCAGAGAGCCTGCTTCCCCCTCTCTCTCAGCCTGCCTCCCTGACTACTTGTGATCTCTCTCTCTCTGTTAAATAAATAAAATCTTTTAAAAAAAATTTAGAAGGAAAAAGATGAGGTAATATTTATTGTTAGCCCCAACCCCCACTTAAATCCCAATAAGAATGATCCTACTGAAAAAGTTAAAAAGCCTCTCCTTAGTTATCTTTTACTGTAGACAGTCTTTTCCTCTCTTGTCCCTTGTTCCTATCTGAACATTCTTCTACTTTCTTTTTTTTCGATAATCTACCAATGTATTCTGTATCTGTTTTAAAGAATTACAGAATTCAGAGTGGAAGCGTTCTAGGTTTCATCCATCTTCCCAGATATAAGACATACCACCACTTGCTAAGTTGGATAACATAATCTTTTATCTCTGGAATCACCAATATCAAGTGTTTTGTTACAGTGGACAACTAGCCATGTCCCTCCTATCGGGTTTTAAGGCACCAGATAACTAAACACCAGCCAGTAGATGCCAGTTACACTGTCTACATTCAAACCCTCTTTAGCACCTCATCTGAATGGGAGTTATGTATCTGACCACTGAGAACAGCAGGAGACACTTGGATTCCAATCACAGCTCAGCCCCTTGGCCCCATCCAGAGCCCTTATACTTTTATTTTACACATACCTCTAAGAAGCCAGGTTATCAGGTTATCCTAACCCTTAATAAATTAGATATCACAAATTAGCTCTGGGACTTTATAACTCTTATAGGAAAAGGTCTTGGGCCACTTCATATGAGGCAAAGAGCCCTTCTTTATACTTTGATAAACTCTGAGAACATTATTATTAAAAATAATGTTATTAACATTTTATTATTATTAATCATATGAAGCATAACTCAAGTTTCTTCTAATGTGGACCTACTCACCAAGAACTGATTGCATTAGATTACTTTTGTAGTGATGATTGACATCCTGTGTAAGTCACAGAAGTGTTTAGTGCATCTGAGGAAATTTCCTTCCCAAAATAAGCTTTTAAGTTATATTTCAAAAACAAACAAATAAAGGTGATAGTTAGGGCCAACTGGATGGGTGAGTTGGTTAAGCTCTGCCTTCGGCTTGGGTCATGATCTCAGAGTCCTGGGATCGAGTTCTGCATTGGGCTCCCTGCTCAGTGGGGAGTCTGCTTCTCCCTCTGCCTCCCCCAACTTGTGCTCATGCTCTCACTCTCTCTCAAAAACATAAAAACCTTTAAAAAAAAAATGATAGTTAAATAATTTTAGGCAGAAATATTTCATGATAAAATTTTAAACAATTGTTATTAGTATCCTAAGGGCTTATTTATATATTAATTACATACAAAGCTAATAAATACACGAAGTCTGGTCTTCTCTCTGAAATCTCAGGAATGCATTATTCCAAGAAAGAAAAAACAATTCTAGATTCCAACTTTCTCATCAAAACTTTTAGCCAACAGGGGCGCCTGGGTGGCACAGTGGGTTAAGCCTCTGCCTTCAGCCCAGGTCGTGATCTCAGGGTCCTGGGATCGAGCCCCGCATTGGGCTCTCTGCTCGGCGGGGAGCCTGCTTCCCCCTCTCTCTCTACCTGCCTCTCTACCTACTTGTGATCTCTCTCTCTAATAAATAAATAAAATAAAATAAAAAAAACAACTTTTAGCCAACAAACTATAAGCTCTATTGCTTCTACTGTCTACAGAATATAACTAGGACAGGAAACGGAGTGGGTCAGTTAGACTTGGTGAGCTACACAGTATTTAATTTCCATGAAAATTTAAGACCCTACAGAGGCAGTTAGTACTAAAACAGTTTTGCTCTCTAGGACCATACCACCAGGTTGTTTTAGTCATTCAACTACATTAATGCAAAGATCAAGATGAAATACAAGCAACCAGAATCAATCCAGCAATACTTTGATAATTATGATTAAGATAGCTTTTATATTCTCCCTCACCCTCACCCATAAAGTGTCACCTTCTTCCAAGTCCAGTAGGTTTCCTCCTGTCAAACAGCAATCAACAACAGAAAAAATGGCACTCCTGGTTAAATGTAATAGAGGTATTTTAACCCATTCCTTATATAACAACTTATTCCAAAAGTTGTTAAGAATGGGGGTGCCTCAGTGGCTCAGTCGGTTAAGTGTCCGACTCTTGATTTCAGCTCAGATCACATCTCAGGGTTG
The DNA here is from genome assembly GCA_004024625.1 of Mellivora capensis. NCBI lineage: Eukaryota > Metazoa > Chordata > Mammalia > Carnivora > Mustelidae > Mellivora > Mellivora capensis. The sequence continues at coordinate 244,197 of PISX010000343.1, read as the reverse complement.
TAAGACGGAGCCCCACATCGCCCAGTGCAAAGCCTGCTTAAGATTCTCCCTCTCCCACTGCCCTTCCTCCCTCTCCCCCTCCAAAAAATGTTAAAAGAATGATTTACAGGGGCGCCTGGATGGCTCAGTGGATTAAAGCCTCTGCTTTCGGCTCAGGTCATGATTCCCAGGGTCCTGGGATCGAGCCCCGCATCGGGTCTCTGCTCAGCAGGGAGCCTGCTTCCACCTCTCTCTTTGCCTGCCTCTCTGCCTTCTTGTGATCTCTGCCTGTCAAATAAATGTATAAAATCTTAAAAAAAAAAAAGAAGAATGATTTACAAGTGGGGTGCCTGGCTGGCTCAGTCAATAGAGCATGTGACTCTTGATCTCAAGTTCAAGTCCCACACTGGGTGTAGAGATTACTTAAAAAAAAAAAAAAAAAGTTTTACAAGATAAAAAGGCTAATAAAATTACACTTTCTGTCTAAAATGCCAAAAGTGCACATACCCTTTGACCCAGCAATTCTGTTTCTAACAATGGATCTTAAATAAATACTCACACAAGGAAAGTATGTGCAAGGAAATTTCCTGTAACATTGTTTGTAGTATCAAAAGACTAGAAACAACCTAGATATTAGTCGAGGACTTGTTAAATAAACTATGTACATATTAAGGATGGAACGCCATGCAGCTATTATAATAACGCAAATCAAATGCACTTATAGAAAACAATCTCCAAGACATGTTTTCAAGTAAAAACACCCAATGTATAGAATGGTATACAATCATTTATGTCAAGAAGAAAAAAGAGGGGCCCCTGGGTGGCTCAGTGGGTTATAGCCTCTGCCTTCGGCTCAGTTCATGATCCCAGGGTCCTGGGATTGAGCCCCGTATTGGGCTCTCTGATCAGAAGGGAGCCTGCTTCCCCCTCTCTCTCTGCCTGCCTCTCTGCCTACTCGTGATCTCTGTCAAATAAATAAATAAGATCTTAAAAAAAAAAAAAAAAAGAGGAAGAAGAGAGAGAATACACACATGTACATGTATGGACTACCCCCCAAGGACATGCCAAAAACAGTTAATGCTGTCCCCAAAGGGAAGGAGAGGGGGATCACAAATGAGGTCAGGTGAAGGGAGGACCTCTCATTGAATATACACTGTAGACCATTTTGCACTTAAAAAAACTTTATCATGTACTTGTATTATCTATTTTTTAAAAATATAAAGGTCAGGGGTCCCTGGGTGGCTCAGAGGGTTAAGCCTCTGCCCTCAACTCAGGTCATGATCTCAGGGTCTGGGATCGAGCCCCGCATCGGGTTCTCTGCTCGGTTGGGCTCCCTGCTCAGCCTGGAGCCCATTTCTCCCTCTCCCTTTGCCCCTCCCCCACTTGTGCCCTTTTACTCTTGCTCTCTCTCAAATTTTAAAAAAAAAAAAAGAACAATTGAGATAGCCCAAATCTGTTTTAAAAGTTGCCCCTAAGAGAGTCTGAAATACTGAATACTAAAAAACATGTAACTTAAATGTTTTCCCCCTATAGTTAAAAAAATTTTTTTAATTGAAATACTTCTTGTAAAATTCTCCTATGGACAACAAAGTCTTCAAAATTATTTCACTGATTTCAGAGCTGTGTCCAACATTGCAAAGGTCTCCCTAAAATTAATTATAAGGTTTAAAGAATGTCTTTGAATAGTCCTCTAATTCATCCCCTTTTTAACTCCCCTTGACTATATGAATAAAATCAAAGACAGCATTAAAGTAGGAAAAGAACTCTCATAGAGGGAACCAGAAGTGTTTGCATGGTAGCGACTAGTTAAAAAAATGTGAACAGGAATTTTTAAGTTGACTGGCAAAATTCACAGCAAGGTAGTCAGGAATCACTCTTGCAAAACAGGGAAGGACCAAACACTTCCACCCCAATTTAGACCAGTGGCCGCTGCCCCAAAACCTCCACGAAAGCACATGTAAGGAGCTAAGTCCTTAAACACTGAACAAACATTGTTCTCTGGGGGAAAAAAACAGAGATCATAATAAATAAGATAAAATAAAAGTTGACTGGCAAAGCTACCTCTTCTCTCTCTTGATGCTTCCCTTAGACAATTTTTCAGTGCCAGCAACATGCTGGCGACACAGTAAAAACTGCCAGATGCAAGAGATCTAGGCTTTAGAAAGTGATACATGAGTTGTTTATTTGAGAGTAACAAGGAGTTGTCATAAAATGAAAAATTCCATTTGTCTTTAAGAAAATGTAAAAATTTCCAGATCCTTCTAAAATTCTTTTCCCTAAAAGTCTCCTTTATAGCTAAAGTACTTGATATTTCTATTAAACCATTATTTTTTTTAAAGATTTTATTTATTTATTTGACAGACAGAGATCACAAGTAGGCAGAGAGGCAGGCAGAGAGAGAGGAAGGGAAGCAGGCTCCCTGCTGAGCAGAAAGCCCGATCCCAGGATCCTGAGATCATGACCTGAGCTGAAGGCAGAGGCTTTAACCCACTGAGCCACCCAGCCGCCCAAACCATTATTATTAATCTAACACCTACGTTGTATAAGACATTCTTCATGAAAGTAAGCCCCTGTCCTGGATGACTGGAAGTCAACAAAACTCTGAAATATTCAAGTGGTTTGAAGAGAGCTAATTGTTTCCTAAATACTATGTGTTTTTTTGTTTTGTTTTGTTTTTTTAATCTTATTTATCCATTTGAGAGAGAGAGAGAGCGAGCATGAGAGGGGAGAAGGTCAGAAGGAGAAGCAGACTCCCCTGATGCAGGACTCAATCCTGGGACTCTGGGATCATGACCTGCACCAAAGGCAGTTGCTTAACCAACTGAGACACCCAGGTACCCTAAACCCTATGTATTTTATTTTTTTTAAGATTTTATTTATTTATTTGAGAGAGAATGAGTGAGAGAGAGCATGAGAGGGGAGAAGGTCAGAGGGAGAAGCAGACTCCCCAAGGAGCCAGGAGCCCGATGTGGGACTCAATCCTGGAAGTTCGGGATCATGCCCGGAGCCAAAGGCAGTCGCTCAACCAACTGAGCCACCCAGGTGCCCTCTATGTATTTTAATAAGGAAGATTACTAGCCACTTTTTTTTCAAAATAGGAGATTATTGCTTTCTTTGTTTTTCATTCTATATCAACAAATAAGTTCCATTTTCTGAGTCATTCCATTGTGGATATCCACCTCATTAGTTCCAAAACTCAATTTGCCCTCACTGGGAACGAGGGGGAAAGAAACAGCTGAGAATAGCCATGTGAACCAATTACCAGTAATGGAACTGAAACAGTAATCAAAACTCCCAACAAACAAAAGTCAGGACCAGATGGCTTCACAGATGTATTCTACCAAACATTTAAAGAACAGTTAATACCTCTCAAACTATTCCAAAAAAATAGAAGAGAAAGGAAAACTTCTAATTTCATTCTGCAAGGTCAGCATAACCCTATGATACCAAAGACACTACAAAACAAAACACTTCAGGGACACCTGGGCTCAGTCGGTTAAGCATCTAATTCTTGATTTCGGCTCAGGTCAAGATCTCAGGGTCATGAGATCAAGCACCCCGCTGTGCTCAGCAGGCAGTCTGCTTGAAATTCTCATTGTCTCCCTCTCCCTCTACCCCTACCCCCCCATCAAGTAAATAAATCTTAAATAAAAACAACACAAAAAACTACAGGCCAACATCCCTGATGAATATAGATGCAAAAACCCTCAACAAAATATCAGCAAATCAAATTCAACAATACATTAATAGGATTATTCATCATGATCAAGTGGGATTTATTTCAGGGATATAAAGGTGGTTTGATATCTGCAAATTGGATATCTGAAAATCAATGTGCTGTACCGTATTAACAAAAATTAGGATAAAACCATACAATCATCTCAATAGATGCAGAAAAAGCATTTGACAAAATATGACATCTGTTCATCATAAAAACTCAACAAAGTGGGTATAGAATGAACATACCTCAAAATATAATAAAGGCCATTTATGAAAAATCCACAGCTAATATTATACTCAATAGTGAAAAGCTGAAAGCCTTTCCTCTAAGATCAGGAACAAGACAAGGATGTCCACTATCACCACTTTTATTCAACATAGTACTGGAAGTCCTAGCTGCAACAATCAGACAAGAAATAAAGGCATTCAAACTGGTAAATAAGTAAACCTGGCACTATCTGCAGATGACAGGATATTACATACATAAAATCCTAAAGACCCCAGCAAAAAACTATTACAGGGGTGCCTGGGTGGCTCAGTGGGTTAAGCCTTTGCCTTCGGCTCAGGTCATGATCTCAGGGTCCTGGGATGGAGCCCCACATCGGGATCTCTGCTCAGCAGGGAGCCTGCTTCCCTTTCTCCCTCTGCCTGCCTCTCTGCCTTCTTGTGATCTCTCTCTCTGTGTCAAAAAACAAAACAAAACAAAACAAAACCAAAAACAAACTATTACAAGTAAAATGAATTCAGTAGAGTCAAAGGATACAACATTAATACACAGAAATCTCTTGTGTTTCTATACACTAATAACGAAGTAACAGAAAAGGAAATTAAGAAAACAATCCCATTTAAAATTGCACCAATAAGAATAAAACACCTAGGGATAAATTTAAGCAATGAGGTGAAAGACCTGTACTCTGAAAACTACAACACATTGATAAACTGAAGATGACACAAAATGGAAAGATTCACCAATGTTCATGGATTGGAAGAATAAATATCGTTAAAATGTTCATACTACTCAAAGCAGTCTACAGATTCAGTGAAATCCCTAACTGAACCCTTTGAATCTGTATTTTTGTATCCTTTGGATAAATACCTAGTGCAATGCTGGATCGTAAGGCAGTTCTATTTTTAACTTTTTGAGAAAACTCCATAGTGTTTTCCAGAGTGGCCATGCCAGCTTGGATTCCCACCAACACTGTAAGAGGGTTCCTCTTTCTCTACATCCTCACCAATACCTGTTTCCTGCATTAATTTTAGCCATTCTGACTGGTGTGAGGTGATATCTCCTGGTAGTTTTGTTTGTATTTCCCTGATGATGGTATTGGCACAAAAACAGACACACAGTTCAGTGGAACAGAGCAGAAAATCCAGGGGTGTCTAGGTGGCTCAGTGGGTTAAGCCTCTGCCTTTGGCTCAGGTCATGATCCCAGGGTCCTGGGATCAAGCCCCGCATCAGGCTCTCTGGTCAGTGGGGAGCCTGCTTCCCCTTCTCTCTCTGCCTGCTGCTCTGCCTACTTGTGATCTCTCTGTGTCAAATAAATAAACAAAATCTTAAAAAAAAAAAAAAAAAAAAGAACAGAAAACCCAGAAATGAACCCACAACTATATGGTCAATTCATCTTCAACAAAGCAGGAAAGAACATCCAATGGAAAAAAGACCGTCTCTTCAACAAATAGCATTGGAGGGGCGCCTGGGTGGCTCAGTGGGTTAAAGCCTCTGTCTTTGGCTCAGGTCATGGTCCCAGGGTCCTGGGATCAAGCCCCGCGTCTCTCTCTCTCTCTCTCTCTCTGCCTGCCTCTCTGCCTACTTGTGATCTCTGTCAAATAAATAAATAAAATCTTTTTAAAATAAATAAATTAGTTAATTTTAAAAATCTTTAAAAAACAAAACAAAACAAATAGCATTGGGAAAACTGGACAGTCAACATGCAAAAAAGAATGAAACTGGACCACTTTCTTACACTATGCACAAAAATAAACTCAAAATGATTTAAAGACCTAAATGTGAGATCTGAAACCATAAACCTCCTAAAAGAAAATATAGGAAGTAATCTCTTGGACAACCAGCCTTACCAACATAGTTACGGATATAACTCAGGCAAGGGAAGCAAAAGCAAAATAAACTAGAGATCTATATATAGATATATAGATATATGGATACAGATCCCCATATATATATATACATATATATATATGGTTACAGGAATGGATATATATATATATCCATATATATATATATATATATATATATATACCAAAATAAAAAGCTTTTGTACAGCAAAGGAAAATGTCAACAAAACAAAAAGGCAACCTACAGAAAGGGATATTTACAAATGATATATCTGGGGCGCCTGGGTGGCTCAGTGGTTTAAGCCGCTGCCTTCGGCTCAGGTCATGATCTCAGGTTCCTGGGATCGAGTCCTGCATCGGGCTCTCTGCTCAGCAGGGAGCCTGCTTCCCTCTCTCTCTCTCTGCCTGCCTCTCTGTCTACTGTGATCTCTCTCTGTCAAATAAATAAAATAAAATCTTTAAAAAACAAAAAAAAAGAAATGATATATCTGATAAGGGGTTAATATCCGAAATATATAAAGGACTTCTAAAACTGAAGACAAAAATAATCTGATTCAAATTGGACAGAGAAGGGCGTCTGGGTGGCTCAGTGGGTTAAAGCCTCTGCTTTCGGCTCAGGTCATGATCCCAGGGTCCTGGGATCGAGCCCTATATCGGGTTCTGCTCCGAGGAGAGCCTGCTTCCTCCTCTCTCCCTGCCTGCCTCTCTTGACTACTTGTAATCTCTGTCTGTCAAATAAATAAATAAAATCTTAAATAAATAAATAAATAAATAAATAGAATTGGACAGGGAACCGGAATAGACATATTTCCCAAATAAGTACAGATGACCAACAGACACATAAAAAGATGCTCAATATCACTAAACATCAGTGAAATTCAAATCAAAGCCACAAGGTATATGGTATGAGGTATCCCCTCATACCAGTGAAAATGACAAGTATCAAAGACAAGAAACAAGTGTTTATGATGATGTGGAGAAAAGAGAACCCTTGTGCACTGTTGGTGGAAATATGAACTGGTATAACCACTGTAGAAAACAATATGGTGATTCCTCAAAAAATTAAAAATAGAGGGGCATCTGGATGGCTCAGTGGGTTAAGCCTCTGCCTTCAGCTCAGGTCATGATCCCGGGGTCCTGGGATTGAGCCCCTTCTCTGTTCAGCAGGGAGCCTGCTTCCCCCTCTCTCTCTGCCTGCCTCTCGACCTACTTGTGTTCTCTCTGTCAAATACATAAATATTTTTTTAAGATTATTTATTTATTTGGCAGGCAGAGATCACAGTAGGCCGAGAGGCAGGCAGAGAGAGAAAGGAAGAAGCAGGCTCCCTGCCGAGCAGAGAGCCCGATATGGGGCTCGATCCCAGGACCCTGAGATAATGACCCGAGCTGAAGGCAGAGGCTTTAACCCACTGAGCCACCCAGGCGCCCCTAAATAAATAAAATCTTTAAAAAAAATTAAAAATAGAAATACCATATGATCTAGTATTTCCACTACTGGGCATTTACCCAAAGAAAACAAAAACACTAATTCAAAAAGATATATGCAACCCTAGGTTTACTGCAGAATTATTTACAACAGCCAAGATATGGAAGCAACTCAAGCGTGTATAGGTAGATGAAAGGATAATGAAAAAGTGATAAATATACACACACACACACACACACACACACTAGACTATTACTTAGCCATAAAAAAGAATGACATCTTGCCATTTGTGACAACCCAAATGGACCTAGAGGGTATTATGCCAAAAGAAACAAGTCAGACAGGGAAAGACAAATACCATATGATTTCATTTATATGTGGAATCTAAAAAGCAAAACAAACAATGAACAAATTCTTAAATACAGACAACAACCTGATGGTTATGAGACTGGAGGTGGGAGGGAACATGGGCAAAATAGGTGAAAAGAGATTAAGAGGTGCAAACTTCCAGTTATAAAACAAGTCATGGAGATGAAAAGTACAGCATAGAGAATATAGTCAATAATATTGTAATAACATTATATGGTGACAAATGGTAACTCCATTTACCAGTTGTAAGTATCCTATAATGTATAAAATTGTCAAATCACTGTTGTACACCTAACACTAAGGTAACACTGTATGTCAACTATAATAATTAATTTTTTTAAAAAAGCCATGTGAATTTCTAAATTATTCTTGAGGATGTAAAGTTTAGAATTTTTAAAATTTAGGTGTAAGTGTATCCTATTTTTCTCTTATGAAAATGAATTTGACAAAAAATGATAAAATGAAGAAAAGATAGGCTGAGGACTGATTACACCTATTTCTGTGAAGGAACAAAGTGAAAAGTCCCTGTGGTGTCAGTTTAAGAAAAAGGTCTCGAAATTCTAATCCTCACTACCTAAGTAGAGAATGTCTTCATATTAGAATGTTTTCAGCCAAGAGCCACAGAAACACACCCAGTTCATAAAGTACAAACAGTACTCCTATTGTATCATGTGCTTAATATGCACCAGGGTTTCTGTATGTGTGTGTCTTTCTCACTCTGACACAATGGCCATTAAGATACCAGCTTAGGCTATTCTTTGTCCTACTGACTTTGTATACCGTGTAATAATATCAAAATTGAGAGAATCTCAATCTACCAGAGACTACAATTTCATATCAACATCAAGTCTATGGTTTCTCACCTGAACTGGACGTCTGTGAATCTATGTTTTAGAGTTGAAAGAAAAACCTGACATTGAGAATACCTAACAATAAAAAAGAAGAAAAAGAAAATGTTAAGCAGCAAAGAGGGAGAGAGTCAGATATTGGGAGAAAGAGGACAGTTGATAATGAAACTGGCTGACTGGCTGTCAAAGATGATAACAGCTGGGAGAAGTGTGGCCAGGCTTCAAGAAGTACTGATCTCTTAGACAAAAATATCACTCATCCACCAGAGACTTCAGAATTAGAAGGGCCTGATACCTACAAAACAGAACTTTCCCTGACCATTGCTGAGGCTTAACTAACTTTCATACCTCTTTGATGGCTCATACATCAGGCTCATTGAAGTCTTCCTTCTATATAGCTTGGTCTTTGTTCCTCTCAGTTCTCAGAGAGTTTCCTCTGATTTCCTCCTAACCAGAGGTACATAGCAGTGTTTCCCTTGGGGGGAACCAAGCTGGCCTCACAAATGGATCCTAGAACACAACTCTAAGCTCTGTGAACAATTTCAAAGACCCCTTTATATTGAAGTAAGACAGTCTATTAAACAAATTTATATCCACTCATGCCTCAGAAAAAATATTTTGCCCTCACATTTGCTTAATTTTTCTCTTGCAAATGTGAAGAATGATTATTATTGAACTACTTAACTCATTTATTCCAATGACACATATTGGTCCCTTGGATGTAACCTGGCCTTAACAATTTGAGTACATATTTTCCTTGACATGTCTTTTCTTAAAGCAAATAAAAATTATATGCACAGACAGACAACATTTACTACAAGATTCTCTAGCTGCACATATGCTTCCTTCTGCTCCCTGGAGCCTGTTAAATTTTTAATAATTCACTTGTAGGGGCATCTGGGTGGCTCAGTGGGTTAAAGCCTCTGCCTTCGGCTCAGGTCATGATCCCAGGGTCCTGGGATCCAGCCCCGCATTGGGCTCTCTGCTCATAGGGGAGCCTGCTTCCTCCTCTCTCTCTCTGCCTGTCTCTCTGCCTACTTGTGATCTGTCAAATAAATGAATAAAATCTTTAAAAAATAATAATAATAATTCACTTGTAGCCTTCTCCTTTCATTACTTAGGAGTTTTAACAGACACTTGATCATGAGTGACAAATGGGACCAAACCTAACAAAACAACCCATGTAAGATGACCTACTAGCAATAAGCACAAAGAAACGACTGAGAACCCTAACTTCCCAATTTAAGTTTTTACTGGAAACTGGTCCTTACATTAAAAAATGTAAATTACAGGGACGCCTGGGTGGCTCAGTGGGTTAAGCGGCTGCCTTCGGCTCAGGTCATGATCCCAGTGTCCTGGGATCGAGTCCCACATCGGGCTCCTTGCTCGGCAGGGAGCCTGCTTCTCCCTCTGCCTCTGCCCGCCACTCTGTGTGCCTGTGCTCGCTCGCTCTCTCTCCCTCTCTCTCTGACAAATAAATAAATTTAAAAAAAATTTTAAAAAAATAAAAAATAAAAAATAAATAAAAATTTTTAAAAAATGTAAATTACTTCAGCCTTAAATTAAAAGTGGAAGAGGAATTAGACAATAAATACATTTTTATCATTCCCAGCCAAATGTTTTATATTCCATTCTGATGTTGTTATACTTTATAACACAAACAATGTTGCATTTTATCCACGATATTCCTGATGATACCTGAAGGGCTCTTCTTTGTGTCTTCATGGGCCAATAAATGTTAATTGCTCAATATATATTTGTTAAATTATCAAAAGAATAAATGGCATCTGATGAGTGAGATGACAAGGGTCAAGGTCTTCCAAATTCTTATATTCTGCATATTCAAATGCTCCCTACCTTCTTTTCCAAAATATTTTATTCAAACCAGAGAGACTCAGATGACAAAAATGACAACAATACTAGGGAAAAAATGCTTCCCTTTCTGCCTCAAACACTCAACTCTTTGAAGATGTCACACCCCTTCCTCTTTATCCAGGCACAAGTAAAGAGGTTCCAAAAAGACACTGTTCTCTACTCTCAACAAGCCAACATTCGAATTTCAACCCTACAGAACTACTAACCTGTCTCATTCTAGAGCTAAGTAAGTGAACTTATAGCATCCTCACTTCACCCCCAATCGGGCTAGCATACTGCTGCAGTCACCGATGCTCTTTTTCATAAATACAGAGTTTCTCATTTTGTGATTATGCTATGTGTATAAACAGCAGCTTTCACAGAAGGAAAGACTCAGAAGACAGTACAGTCTTCCACTAGTGCCTTCCAGGTAACACCAAGAAAACTTGGAACTTTAAGCTCACAGAAAGGGTATAAATCTGTCAGCAGATATTTGTATTTGTGTACATGGAGAGACGACAAGGAATAAAGAGGTCTGACTCGAGAGCACCCACCCAAAAGATGCTACTTTATGGATACCATTCTCTGACCTCTAACCTTACTTCCCTGAGTCAAAACTGAAGTAAAGCTGCTTAGTAGTTGCTGTATAGAGTAATCCAAGAAACCACTGCTGATATCCTAACACTAAAGATTAGATTCATACCAAGCTTCCCCATTCATTAACAAGAAATGCGGCCAGGCTGCCCAGAAATTCCCCTCCCGAGTCCCACAGCCATCCCGGAAACATGAGAAACCAAGTATGCTGCAATCCAGGCCTTTCTGGTATTGCATCCAAAATAAACTGTGCCTAGCCTAAAACTGTAAATGAAATATTTTCCAGTAAAAAACTAAACAGCCAAAGAAGTTCTGAGGTTTCATTTACCCAACACAGCTATCACAGACATTCCTAGTACAGCGATAGTTTCCAACCTTATTTAATGATTAAAAATAAACACCCAGTAAAAAGCCTCTAATCATATGGAATTATACTATAGCTTCAGGTCAGCATTACTGCCGTGGATGGAAAACAAGGGCCTAAGCGTTCTTTCAGGATAGCCTCAGGATTCTGAGCAAAGATTAAGTAAGTAGTAATGTCAGAATTCTTTAGTTTGGAATTTTTAGGTGAAGGAAGGCACAGATAATAAAAACTCCTATATACCAAGAACCGTTCTAAGCACCTTATGTGTATTTTTATTTTACACTCACCAAAGACCCTGTAAGACTGATATTATCAATCCCCATTTTAAGTACTTGGAAACAAAAGCAACTTGCTCAAAGGGTTACACAGCCAAGAAGTGGTCCAAACTGGTGGGCCTTCAATTTCACAGGATCAAGATAAACAGCGTCCCCTAGTTTCACCAATATTCACTAAAATTATGGCCAGCAAAAGTTTCTGCAAGCCTAGGTGTCCTTGCCTCTCCTTCCACAGAATTTTTCCTTTTGTCTTCCACTTTAATGATATGCCACCACGTTCCTTTAACTTCACAGCACTCCTCTGAAAGCAACAGGCAATATGATTACGCACAGGTTTCTCAACTTCTCCCCTAATAATGCTCTTTAAAATCGTCGGATCCATGAGGTGGGTCATTGGGGATATCAAAAGTGGAAAGGAATCCAAAGACGGACTATCAAAATACAAGCGACAGCTTTAAAAACAGGGATCTAGGAAACCGACCAGTCGGAGCGCGTCCAGCCCACTTACACACCGTGTGCCACAATGCCCCCTGGAGTAGTACCTGGAGCCTGGCAGGCGCACAACAGCCCTACAACCCATCTATACACGAACACTCAGCGGCCGCCCCAGGCCCTGCACTCGAAGGCGCTCCACGGTGTCGGCTGCACGACAGTGCACTTGATTGTTGGAGAGGAGAGGCGGGAGGCCCCAGGAGCGGGCGCGGGCCCAGGGCTCTGCAGATAAGGAAGCTGCCAGGACCTTGCCCCGTGCCCGTCGCCTCCTCTGCGGCCTGAAGCCGGTTAGCGCACCCTGGGTCACGGGTTCCGGCGCGGCGGCAGGTCCAGCCGGGGGTTCGGCCATTTCTCTTAGGCCTCGGCGGGGAAGGGACGAGGCCCCCACAACCTCGGGCGTCCGCTTCCCGCCACCCAGTCTCCGTCCTTCTCGGAAGAATGCGGCTCCGTCTGGTCCCCCGCGCCTCAGGCCCTCCCGACCCGCACCGCCCCCGCTGTTCCGCACAGCGCCCCGCGCGCCCCACACTGGCCCCGGCGCCTGCTCCCTGCTCCCACCGTCCGGCCGCCCTGCGCCCTCCCGGCCCGCCTGGGGAAAGCGGCGAGGCCCCGTGACCCCTGACCTCGCTTGCCAGTCGCCTCACCGGCTCCGCAACCACCTGACAAGACGCCCTCGCGCTGGCCGCTCCATATCCCGGGAGCTAGCGCCAAGCCGGCCAACCTCCTACACGCCTCGCGATTGGCCGACAGGACCGCAGTTGCACATTCCTATTGGCTGGATTCCTCGTATTCCCCGCAGCTGCAAGCGCGCTTGGCCAGTGGTAGGCGTCCCGAGGCTCCGCCCCCCCGGGGTCAGACTGGAGGCGGGGCCAGAGCGGCCCCGGAGGGAGGTACCTCCAGCGGGGCCATTGTCTGCGCGCGGAGGAATCGCTAAGTGCAGATTTGGAGCTTCGCACTGCGCGGGCGATCCCGGGACACGTAAATTTCCCACCGTAGTTAGCCGCTGCCTCACATTAGATACTGGCGGCCGAGTTCCTTTTTTTCTAGACTTTGCCCTACGAGATACGTCACCACCATCTAAAGTGTAGCCAACCCGGCAGGACCATTTCCTGTCGTCCCCGGAGCCACGTCGTAGCATCTGCTGCCTCACCAAAAGCAATCCACACCTGGGAGAACCGCGAAACACCAGCTAGTGCCGCCAGTTACAGCGCATCAGGTGCCCTACTCCCATCCTGTCTCGCTTCTAACCCCCCCTTCCAGGCTTTATCTCTGTCTACCTGAAAGCAGTCCCACTCCAGCCCCAGCCTCAATCTCACGCGCCAGTCTTTCTCTGAAGATAATGGCCAGACTAGTAGTGCTTTAGAGGGAAGAAAAATGGTCTGACAAGCCACTCTCATTTTAAACAGTGTCCTTTAGACCATCCAGAAACATTTTCGACACCTCCCTACAGCTTGCATTAAAGATAACCAAGCTTATTTAACTAAATTGTAGACCTAGAAAGGAAAAGCATCACCCCTTCCAACTTCTTTCTTCATGTAAAAACTGGTAGGAGAAAATTTTATTAGATAGTAAAAAAGAGTCCAAGAGAGGATGATAGGAGAGTGAACTGCAAAAAGAAAAATCAAAATCAAGTACAAAGTAAAAAACTCAGGGACAAAAAAAGTGGACTGAGCATCATCAGTTTCCTGATACAGGCTGGTTTCCATACAGAATTTCTCCTGGAGAGAAAAAGAAAATGCACAAATTAGTTCTGAGAATCTCTCAACAAAACATCTGGGTAGTTTCAGCAAAACTTGATGAAGTCCCTCTAGACCAGAACCCCTCCTTTGGGAACCTCTGCTGCAACTAGAAAGTAAAATGGCTAGAGCCATTCTTGTCACCCTACCAGCTCTGCTCAGCTGAGCAACCTCCTTGGGCTTTTGCATACTTGCTGGCTACTTACTGAGCTCACAGTGTGGAGCTTCCTCCGTCTTAGGTTGCTTCTTCATTGTGCAGACTGGATTAGACTTTTCCCAGTGTCGGCTCCTGCCTCTATATATGCAGACAAGCGCGCCTCCCTGGGTTAGATAAGGGCACTTTGGCTGCCCTGAGCAATAGCACATTGGTAAAGACACCGCAGGGAGTTTCAAGAGGCAAGCCACACCCTTCAAAGCCTGATCACATTTCATCTTTGACCTGCCATGAAAAAGGAAGCATCATATATCAGCCACTCCTCGATATTAATGAACTAATTGAGTTTGAAAACTTTTATTCTAAGATTTCATCTTTGATCTGTTTGGCAGGAGCTGGAGGCCAACCTGTGAGTACCAGTGGATGAAAGGGGTGGGGTAAAAGGAATTGCCTTCCTTCAGTATGCCACTCCCCTTAGTGTGAAGCTAGTTGGGGCACTGGTACCAGGCCAGCATGTGTGCAAGGACTCTGCTCCCCTAAGGTGTGAGCTGAAACCAATTAACTCCAAGCCTGACAGGCTACCAGTATTTTCCATAGGTGTGTGCAGCACTGATGCAATTATGAGGAGTCTCAGTGTGTGGGTAAAAATACCACCCAGCCTATTCCTTAGGCTCTGAGGGACCTGCTGGCATCAGCCTGGTTAATCAGTGATCCTTAGGCCTACCACAAAGCCATGCAAACCCAGGACTGGGGTGCCTGATGGAAAAGAAAAAGAAAAAAAACAAAAAAACCCGAGACTGTAGAAAAAACAAATCCAGAGCAAGTCCAGAATTTCTCAATCTGGGAGGAGGGGAACTGAAAGAATGAGGATATGATGCCTCTGGCAAATAGTTTAGTAGGCCAGCTGGAGGCACAGGTGGAAAGGAGACAGAAGGGGGTGCGTGAGGAGAATGAGGTGGGATACTGGGAGGAAGAAGTTGCTACCTTCAGAAAGTTTCCTGATAGTTTTAAAGAAAATCTGCTTAATACCATGAGAAACATATGCAATAAGTGTGATAGAAAGAAATATCTTCGAATGGAAAAGAAAGAAAAGAGTAATAGATTTATATAGTCAAAGTAAGCTTCTAGCAAGTGGTTCTGCTTCCTCCTCAGAACAACCATAGGGTGAATAGAAGAATCTATGGATCGCCTGCCCTGGACCCAGATGAAGATCTCTTTGCTCCAGGATGCATACAAGCACTAAGAGTCCAATCATGACAACTTGACCTGCTCCCTGTCCTTGTTCTGCCTCAGACAAGTTCCCTAATATGGGGTAGGCCACCAATTTAATCCCCTTCAAAAGAAAGTAGAAGTACATATGAAATCATCCACGGGCTAAAATGTTGGAAGACAAAGCCCTATTTTCATTCAGGAATTCCAAAAATAGGAATGGATTTTACAATGAGACTCTACCATAGCTCCTGTTTCCTTTACTCAGCAATTTCTGCCAACATATATGCTCTACTCATTGCGGGTCTGCAATTCCTATGCCATTAATTAAATTCTTACTAGTATCTATATCAAACACCATATTTAATGTCATGAATGTGAATTATCCTTACAATAGATTTGTAAGGTGGGAACTGTATTTTGCAGTTTAGGAACTTAAGTCTTAGGGAGGCTTCTTGCCTAAATACATATATCTAGTTAGAAGAGCCAGGCTTTGAGCACAAATCTGTTCTTCAAGAATCAGCACTCAACAACCACACCATATTGCCTCTATTGTGTACACCTAAAACAATTCCCTTTCATTCAAATCTAGTTTGAAAATGATCTTTCATAATATCCTATTGTAAGTTCCCGAACATTCCACATTACCACCCTAGGCAACTCATTCCTGTATAGATGTTAATATGTATTTGCCTCATGTGTGCCCTTTATTGAAAAAGAAGACTTTTCTTTCCAGGCCTACCTTCTACTCACTCTCCAAGTATTCTTTTTTTTTTTTTAAAGATTTTATTTATTTATTTGACAGACAGAGATCACAAGTAGGGAGAGAGGCAGGCAGAGAGAGAGAGAGAGGAGGAAGCAGGCTCCCTGCTGAGCAGAGAGCCCGATGCGGGGCTCGATCCCAGGACCCTGGGATCATGACCTGAGCCGAAGGCAGAGGCTTTAACCCACTGAGCCACCCAGGCGCCCCTCCAAGTATTCTTTTTGATGCTTTTGTTTTCCCTGAAACAGCTGCCTGGGTTTTAGCCCCTCCCACCCCTCCCCTTCTTTTTATTATTATTATTACCATTAATAATAATAATATCATCATCATCATCACTAATATTATTATTAAGCTTCCCTTAAAATATACCCCCCTGACTCCTTCAGGCAGCATTAGCCCTACGTTTTCTCTTCTACTCAAGGACCTCTTATTCTACTCTATCATTGGCTCATTTTGTGTATATTTGACAGCCTACTATATGCCAGGCCTACATGGGGTAGTACAGATACAACCACAAAAAAGATAAGCACTGCCCCTTACAGGGTTATTGCTTTTGTGCATTCTTCTCCCACTAAATTGTAAGCTTCTCACAGGGGTGATTATCTTTGTACACCTGCTGCTAACAAAGGCCAGCTCCATGGGAGGTGTTTCATAAATGTATAAGCCCATTTTTTTTAATATGTTACAGCTGACATATTGCCTGACAGGGCATTACAGAATAATAATTAGGATACATCTGTTTCTATGTGTGTATCTATTTCCAAAGTTGGGTCTTACCTATCCTAAAAATATTCCTCCCTTGACTTCTGCTAGCCTGGTAACGCTATTCCTGTGATAAACACTGGAATGCACAGGGAGGACTCCCTTTGAGAATGAAGGACTTAGGACCCCAGCTGTCTGAAGTGGGAATGCTGCTGGCAGATGGCCCTCAGCTGTCCTGTCATGCCTCTTTCTCAGACAGCCCACACTGAATGACTGATTTACGCGACAGTATAATGATTCAACCTTCTCATCCCTAAACAGGGACAGCTCTGAAGGTTGGCTAAGCCTTTGTTCTACATCACAGCCCAACTTCCTTCTCTTCCCTTAGTGGTGATCTTAAGATCACTTCCTAATAAATTTGCTGCCTCCATCTAAGTTGACTTCCCTTCTTAATTCTTCCCGTAACCCAAAATCAGTGTTTCTGAAAAAGTGATCTGCACTCACTCTACTTCCTCAACATTCATTTATTTTTCCACCCTTTGTGGAAATTACTTTCTTGTTAGCTAAGTGATATCATCATTGGCCATCTATGGTCAGAAATTCTTCAGCTCTTGTCACATTCGAAATGTACCACTGCTCTTCCAGCTCTTTCTTTGATTCCATCATACTCTGTTCGCTGGGTTGTTCTCTTGTTTTGTTTTGTTTAAACACTTATTTATTTTATTTTTTGTTTGTTTTTTTAAATATTTATTTATTTTAGAGAGCGAAGAAAAGAGCATGAGCAGGAGAGGCAGAGAGAGAGGGAGAGTGAACCTCAAGCAAACTCTGCGCAGTGCCTGACAGAGGGCTGGATCTCACAACCCCAAGATCACAACCTGAGCCAAAACCAAGAGTCAGAGGCTTAACTGAATGCATCAGCCAGGTGCCCCTAGTTCTCCTATTTGGATTGATCTTCCTCGACTTTCTTCAATTCCTATATTTCTCCTCTTTCCTCTTATTCCTTAAATGTAGGCATTCCTTACGTTCAGTCCTTAGTCTGCCAACTCTATCTAATCTCTGCAACTTCAGTGTAATAGTACCAGGGCCCATCCAGCATTAGAGACATTTGTGGGACCGGATGGAATAATGGAAAGAACAAACTCTTAAGAGTAAAGTTGATCCCTATTCCAGGTCTAGCCAGCTAGGAAACCATGCATATTATTAAATCTTGGTGTTTCGTTTCTTTATCTGAAGAGGTCGGGTATGATACCGACCTCATAAGGATGCTCCCTCTAATTTTTTGTTCCCCAAATGTACCAGTGTTCTTTCTTGCCTCCCCATCTTTTCACATGCTGTGCTTCTGTGGGAACATTCTTGGTTTATGCATCCTTCATCTGGCTAACTCCTACTCACTACTGAGGTCTCACTTTAAATGCTTCTTTCTCCAAAAGCCTTCCATGAGCCTAGTGTCCGAGTGAGGCTTGTCTTCTATGTAGTCCTATGATGCACTATGCTGTATTCTTCCCTTTTCCACAGCACTACCCCACTGAATTGCTTTTGCTATTTGATTTCTTCTTGAGAGTCAGGACTTTGTCATGTTCACTAGTGTATCCTCAGGGAGGACTCCAAGGCTATGGTCACATCCCTTCATAGCCATAGCACCATTTCCTTCTTGACAGTGATTCCCAAAGGCCATTATTCCCTGTATCCTCTTTCCCTGAGGTCTGTTACCTCGACTCACAGTTCTAGTATCCACTTTTCAAGACCTAACTCAAATGCTACCTGCTCCTTAAATCCTTTCCTGATTCTCACAGGATGTGACTTCTACTGCTCCTGAATCTTTGTAGGGGCTTTTTTGGCTCATATTTTTCCTTTTATTAATTATTTGGGTTTATTCTTTACTTTCTATCACTAGATTATGAGCATCATATAGCTATACATACTTTATTTTATATCATTCACTGCACCTAGCAATATACTTAGCACATCCTTAGCACTCAATAAACATTTGTGATATTGAACTTCAGCTAAAATTTGACTTTACATATATGTAACCCATAACTGTGCTTTTCAAACTGGGTTTCAATCCATCTTATTGAGTGACAAAATCAATTTAGTGGGTCACAATCAGAATTTTTAAAAAATGAAATAGGAAACATTAAAGACTGTCACAAATACTAAAGTAGGTATTGCTTCGTTCAACTTTAATAATGTGTGTGTAGTTTCTTACCGTAGCAGTCCAAAAAGGTGGAAAAACACCACTGTAATACATATGCATTATTTCAGTCAGCTGATTACAAGCTCCTTGATGAGAGAAAGCAGATCTGGCAAACCCTAATCTTACAATCAGTGAGAACCAACCTCCTACTCTGAGTCCCACTCATACCACGAAGCTGCCTGAGGGAGTAAAAGAGGACTCAAGGCAAACAGCAAGATCGTATCTTAAGTGAGCACAAGAGATGGAAAAATAAATTCATGAAGAAACCCTGCAAATACTTAAGCAGATGAAGAGTATAAAATAGGCCTGGGATTTAGAGCCAGATGACCTACATTCATTAGCTGTGTGATGCTGAATGAACTGCTAGACTTCACCAAGCTTCAGTTTGACCACCTAAAAGAATAACATATATCCCACCTCACATAACTGTGTTAAAATTAGGTTCTCGGGGTGCCTTAGTGGTCAGTTGGTTAAGTGTATGGCTTGGACTCTGGTCATGATCTTCAGGTCATGGGATCAAGCTCCAAGTCTGGCTCCCTGCTCAGCGGGAAGTCTGCTTCTCCTTCCCTCTCTGCCCCTCTCCCCTCATCGTGTGCATGCTGCACGCTCTCTCTCAAATAAATAAATAAAATCATTTTTAAAACTTAAGTTTTATATACACAGACACACAAGATTATTTTGTGAAGTATAGACGTGTTACAAAATTTTAGGTAAAAACCGACATGTGTTATTCAGTAAACAAGTGAAAACTGATGTGGTACAAATAATACGGTTAGATGTGCCCTAGGGGGAAAAAAATAAATGTGCACTAGGCATGATTTTCATCTTGATTTTTGACTGTGAGTGACAGCAAGAAACCCATTCAGGCCGGTTGTGCTCAAAGGGAACTGAACATCCTCACAGGAGTGGGAAATCCAATGGCACATCCAGCTTTGAGCTGGGCTGGACCTGAGGACTCAAATATCGCCAAGCCACCGTCCACCTGTCTCTTTCTAACCCCCTCTCACTCTGGGCTCTGCATCAGTCCTAGCATCATCTCATTCTCATGCAGGTTCTCCTTGCACAGTGGAACCATAGCCACCATCAGCTCTGGACTGATGTGATCCTTACAGCTTGCAGGTGAGGGTATCTCTTTCCTTACTGTTCCAGCAGAAGCGTCAGGGAGGGCTCTGACACCTAGCATAGGTAGGTATCATGAGCTGAAAACAGGGCTCAGGGGTGCCTAGGACACAAGCTGACCCTTAGAGTTAGGGGGTGTGGTCAGCCATACCTGAGTCACCTGGACTGAAAAAGAGATTGTGGGGAGTCTTCTGTAGGGGTGGGTCAGAGATTCAGAATGACAGAGATTCAGAATGACCAGGTTTCTAAAGCTGAATAGAATTAGTTTAGAAAGACTTCATGGTTTTTTTTGTTTAACCTCACCGTACAGCAGAAATTGGACCCAGGGGAAGCTCAGTAAACGGTGTTAGTGGGGATAATGACCCATGTACCACAGTGAATAGCAAGACCGGTTGGTGGCAGAGGTCCTGGGTAACCCTACCAATGCTGGGTGGGGAGAACTTCCCTCTACTTTTCTTACCTCTGTCCTTTTGCTCTGATTGCTGTGGACGTGCCAGGCAGCACAAAGTGGCTCCTGAGGGTGGTTCCTGCTGATGCTGGGTAAAGGTCCCTTATCCAAAGTCAAGGACTAACACAAAGGAAAAATTCCTCTGATCTCAGTCCTTAGCAAGGGTTATGGTTATGTCCTCTGGAAGAAGAAAAGCTTGGGGTGGGGCCTGGAGGGGTGGAAAGGAGTGGGAGAAGTCAGAAGCAAGACACCCGCCCTTCCTAATTGATTGGTGACAGTTTCCCTGAACTTGGAACCCCTATAACCAATCCCTACTTGGCACTGCTCTTCATCTTGCGATGCCCTTATCCTTGAATTGACCTGACTTCTGGTATGTTTGATGTTAACTCTTTACTGTTCACAGTAGCTAGACTGGTCTACATTTTTTTTAATTGTCAGATGGATATGTCCTTTGCCTTTCTGTTTCTATTAATTTTCGTAGAGTATGAATTCTTAGACCATGTTCGTGAAAATATATATTCTACATTTAGTTCAGTGTCTACCTTAATTGCCCATTACAAGCAGGCACTGATAAAGGCTTTTTGATGATGATTATGACTGTAAATTACACTAGAAATCAAAGGCTACCTGTTGTAATTTTGGACTGTAGCTCCTCTGGACATGCCAACCTCCTCTCTTTTAAGTCTTTTCTTGCAAACTGGTTTCCACTGGACTCAGCCGAAACCTTCAGTTTGATGGCCAGAAGACCTGGGTTCTAATCTCAGATTCACCAACTTTTATGTGACTCATAACATACCTTAGCTTCACAGTGTTCTAGTGCAAGACAGAAGAAGTTCACAGGACTTTCAGGTAGGGACGAGAGGTAAAATAAGAAACTAGATGGGGGGTGCCTGGGTGGCTTAATCAGTTAAGCATCTGCCTTTGGCTCAAGTCATGATACCAGGGTCCTGGGATTGAGCCCCAGGTCAGCCTCCCTGCTCAGTGGGGAGTCTGCTTCTCCTTTTTCCTCTGCAAGTGTGCTTTCTCTGTCGCTCACTCTTTCTCTCAAATAAATAAATAAAATTTAAAAAAAGAGAGAGTAGATGGGATAGATGTGGAAGGGCTTCAAAAGTAGGATGCAAGGATCCTGTCAGAAGTCTTTCTCCATCAGGGCCAGCTCTCTAAGACACTCTTCTTTCTCCCTGCAAGCCCAGTTCTTCTAGGAGCCTCAGGTTCCTGCTGTGAAGGATGAATCATCCTTGCATTTCATCTTTTGCAAAGATTCCTCCCAATGACTCTCTTTCTTGCTTCTTCTTCACAGGCCTTTAAATAGCTACTTGTCTTAGCCTGGAGGTCATTTATATTTCCGTTCTGATATTTCTAAGAGAAAGACTTAGACGGAGAAGGAGATAAGGTGCCTAGGGTTCCAGAGACAATTACTGAAATGAGACATGTGGTAGAGTCAAATGACTACCATGTTTCAGAAGACAGAAAAGGAAGAGGCAAAAAGAAACTCCAGGTGAATTAAAGACCTAAAATTGTAAAACAAAACCTTCAAAATTATCTGAAAAAATACATAATATTTTATGATCTTAAGATAGAATTTAAAAGATCAAATTATGGGGGACGCCTAGGTGGCTCAGTCAGTTGAATGTCTGCCTTCAGCTCAGGTCATGATCCCGGGGTCCTGGGATCGAGTCCAGCATTGGGCTCCATGCTCAGCAGGAAGCTTGCTTCTCCCTCTGCCTGCTCTGCCTGCCTCTCCCCCTGCTTGCGCTCGCTCTCCCTCTGACAAATAAAAAAATAAAAATCTTTTAAAAATTAAAAAGAAAAGATCAAGTTATGAAAAAGTATAATAGCCAATCTTGATAAAACTAACATAAAAAATATTAAAAACTTGTACACAAAAGATCTCTTTTTTTCAGGAAACGAAAGGTGTTGGTGAGGATGTAGAGAAAGGGCAACCCTCCTACACTGTTGGTGGGAATGCAAGCTGGTGCAGCCACTCTGGAAAACAGTATGGAGGTTCCTCAAAAAGTTGAAAATAGAGCTACTCTATGACCCAGCAACTGTACTGTTAAAGATTTACCCCCAAAGTACAAATGTAGTGATCCGAAGGGGCACGTGAACCCAAATGTTTTATAGCGGCAATGTCCACAATAGCCAAACTATGGAAAGAGCCTACATGTCCATCAACAGATGAATGGATAAAGATGATGTGAAATATATATATATACACACACACATATATATGTACATCAAAAACCTGAAATCTTGCCATTTGCAATGATGTGTATGGAACTAGATGGTATTATGCTAAATGAAATAAATCCATCAGAGAAAGATAATTATCAGATGATCTCACTGATATGAGGAATTCGAGAAACCAGACAGAGGACCATAGGGGAAGGGAGGGAAAAATGAGACAAGATGGGACCAGGGAGGGAGACAAATCATAAAAGCCTCTTAATCTCAGGAAACAAACTAAGGGCTACTGGAGGGGAGGGGGGTGAGAGGGACGGGGTAGATGGGTGATGGACATTGAGGAGGGTATGTGCTATGGTGAGTGCTGTGAATTGTGTAAGACTGATCACAGACCTATACCCCTGAAACAAATAATGCGTTATATGTTAAACTTTGCTCAGCAAAAAAAGGGGGAAAAAAAGGCTTCTTTTTTTTTTTTAAAGGAAGCTTCACACCTAAGGTGGAGCTTGAACTCACCACCCTGAGATGAAGAGTCACATACTCCACCAACTGACCCAGCTGTCCCTCAAAAGATATCTAAACAAGGTTAAAATACAAATGACAGATGGGGAGATAGGGAGAAGGTATCTGCAACATACATGCCTATCAGAAAATGATTGATATCTAGCATCTGGAAAGAATTCCTATAAACCAATAATAACAAAAGGAAGAGAAACAACCCAATGGAAAAAATGGACAAAAGGTATAAATAGGTAATTACCAGAAGACATTCAAATAACCAATAATACATGTAAAAATCTATTCCACCTCTCCACTACTCAGGAAAATGCAAAGTAAGCTGACAATGAGATTCCTTTCACATCAATTGGATTAGCAATAATTTAAAAGTGTGACCACTGTAAGTGTTGGTGAGAAGCTAGGACTTGCGTATCCTATAAAATTGACACAACCACTTTGGAGAGCAACCTGGAAATATTTACTCAAGTCTAGAATGTATGTGTCCTTTGATGCAGAAAGTCTATTGTCTTAGAGCAGTGTTCTCAATCCATGAGTGGGTCATGAAATCAATTTAGTGAGTCATGTCCAGCAGTTTACAAAAATGGAATAGAATAGGAAGTAGAGTGCATATAACCCAAGTAGATATTACTTCACTAAACTTGCTTCATATATGAAATGAGTCTTGATATAAAATGTATTTCATACTATGAGTAATAGTTTAAAAAAAACACTCTGATTGCTTCTCAGCCTTTTGGCTAAGATCAAGTGTAGTATCTGTTCTTTTCAGTTTAAAAAAACACTCTGAAAACACTGCTTAACAGAAACTTTCATACATAAGAACAAGGAGATTTGTTCAAGGACATTCCCTACAAGGGAATGTTTGTAATGTAATAATGAAACGTTGGAAACAACATAAATCTTTGTAGTAACAAATAGAATAACAAATTGGAGTGTATTCGTGTGATGAATACCACACAGCAACTCCAATTAATGAATTTGGTCTACATGGATAAATTTTGAAAACAAATTTGAGGGAAATAAAAACAAATGCCACATGAACAGGCACCTGGGTGGCTCAGTCAGTTAAGCATCTGCCTCCCACTCAGGTCATGATCCCACAGTGCTGGGATCAAGCCCCATGTCAGGCTCCCTGCTCAGCGAGGAGCCTGCTTCTCCCTCTCCTACCTTCTCATGCTCTCTCTTGCTATCTCTGTGGCTATCTCTGTTTCTCTCTCTGAAAATAAATCAATAAATAAAAATGAAAGAACAAATGCCAAATGAAAACAATTACGGAGCACCTGGGTGGCTCAGTGGGTTAAAGCCTCTGCCTTCGGCTCAGGTCATGATCTCAGGGTCCTGGGACTGAGCCCCGAATCTTCCCCCTCTCTCTCTGTCTGCCTCTCTGCTTACTTGTGATCTCTGTCTCTGTCAAATAAATAAATAAATAACCTTTAAAAATAAATAAATAAAAGTCCATATACTATTTGTGCAGATGTATACATATGTTCAAAAATATATATTATACATTATAAGATATAGTCAATATATAATTATATATACATTCATGTGTTCATACATATGTAATATATATTCAATATGCAATTATATATAATATATATATTCAAAATATTAAAAGGGGACTGATATAAAGAGGATGCCCAGAAAGGGAATGAATTGGGACTTTAGGTGGTAGATACATAAATGTATGTTATAGTATTGTGTTCTCTTCCTTTTAAAAATTTAAAAAAAAATTTTTTTAGTAATCTCCATCCAATGTGGGGCTTGAACTCATGACCCCAAAATCAAGAGGTTCATGCTCTTTGAGCCAGCGAGGTGCCCCCAAAACATTTTTATTTTCTCTATTTTTATTTTGGGGGGATGCCTGCCTGGTTTAGTCAGTGGAGTGCACAATTCTTGATCTCAGGGTCATGAGTTCAAGCCCCACGTTAGGTGTGGAGTCTACTTAATATATATTAACTAGTATATATGTATATATAAATATTAATATTTTATTTTTAAAGTAATCTCTATACCCAATGTGGGGCTCAAACTCATGGCCGAGATCAAGGGTCACATGCTCTACCAACTAAGCCAGCCACATGCCCCCCGACAACATTTTTTTAAGATTATTTGCTTATTTATTTGACAGAGAGAGTGAGAAAGCACAAACAGGGGAGCAGAAGGGGGAGAGGGAGAAGCAGACTCCCTACTGAGCAAGGAATCCAATGCCGGACTCAATCCCAGGACTCCGGGATCATGACCTGAGCCAAAGGCAGACGCTTAACCAACTGAGCCACCCAGGCACCTCCCCCACAACAACAACATTCTTTTTTTTTTTTTTTTTTTAAAGATTTTATTTCTTTATTTGAGAGAGAGGCAGTGAGAGAGCATGAGCGAGGAGAAGGTCAGAGGGAGAAGCAGACTCCCCGTGGAGCTGGGAGCCCGATGCGGGACTCGATCCCGGGTCTCCGGGATCATGACCTGAGCCGAAGGCAGTCGTCCAACCAACTGAGCCACCCAGGCGTC
>PISX010000343.1:130366-218570 GCA_004024625.1 Mellivora capensis | reverse complement strand
AACAACAACATTCTTAATAGATAAGAAAAAAATGCAATTAAGAAGTTTTCATCTTGTTCAGAATTGAGAGGGTATCATAAAATTGTATTGAGTACTGGTTATTAAAAGTCTTTCATCCTGGGATTTTTTTTTTTAGTAGTACCTTGGGAAGAATAACCTGCCAAAGACAGCCTGTCAAACTCAATGAATTAGTATCTAAAGTTGACAAATCACTGCGATTAGAATTTCTCTTAGCAAAAGAGATTTCTCTTTCCCTTAAGTCTCATTTCTTTCCTATCTCTGGACATGCTGCTCCTCCTTCTCACAAAGCCCTTCCTTCAGTACTTGCTGCCAGGCAATCTCCAATTTATCTTCCATCATCTATTTCAAACCTGACTTCTCTTCATTTGGATGCCCCACCCCTGACCGGCAGAATTCATCAACTACTACTCCTTCTTTTAATCCTCACTGTGCCTTGGACATTTCTCTGTTATAGCACCTAACACATGACAGCACAATAATTTTTGAATGGAGTCTCCTCTACTAAATCTTTGAACTCTTTGAGAGAAAGTTCTGCCTCTAATTTGCCTTTGTTTTCCTAGAATCTAGCAGAACTGCTGTAGAGTAGACCCTCAAATGTTTGTAAAATGAACACCAAATTCTGATGACTAACTAAATGACATGGGTCTTGGGAGTTCAAATCTGATTCCCATTTTCACACTGCAAATCTGGAACATT
The DNA here is from genome assembly GCA_004024625.1 of Mellivora capensis. Lineage (NCBI taxonomy): Eukaryota > Metazoa > Chordata > Mammalia > Carnivora > Mustelidae > Mellivora > Mellivora capensis. The sequence continues at coordinate 217,853 of PISX010000343.1, read as the reverse complement.
TAAAGGTGGTCACCATTTTGGGGTATTCTAGTGGTTCCTCACTTTCTCTTGTCCAGATCCTTATAATAACCTTTTTGGTATCCTTAACCTCCAGTCCCTTCCCATTCTGATCCATCCCGGACACCACTCCAGACTAATTTTTAGAAAACATCATTTTCATCTTGTCATTCCTTTGGGCAAAATGCAGTAGGACTCTCTAATCCTTTCCAATCAGATCCAAACCTCTAGTCTTCACACATGAGGCCCCTAGAAATGAAGCCTCACTTTAGTATTCCAAACATATTTCTCGATCATTTTATAATATGAATATTATACTAGGGCCGGAATCTTTACTTGTCTGACCTCTGACTTATTCTGAGCAGTAAGAACAATGACTGGCCTATGGGAGATGCTCAGTAATTGTGAGATTAATGAACAGATGAACTACTCCTAGTACACAACCATTTGTTTCAGCTAATTTTCTTCTTGTTCTCTATATATACCAAGCTCCTATGAGCCCATCTTTGTGTCTGCTAATACCTAATAAACAACACTTAATAAAATGTATTGCAAATTTTAACATATGTGCCCAAATATAAGGCAGTGCTTTGTTTTCCCAAAGAGAAGAACTTAAAAAAAAAAAAAGAGTTTTGGTCAACTTCATATATATGAAATAGTCAAATGTCCACTTTAAGTAGTTATTAATTTAGTGAAAATATTAATATTATTCAGCAACACATATTTAAAATCACATGTGAAATATTTATTTAGAAAGAACGTTTTTTCACTCAAACTTTTTTTTTTAAGATTTTATTTATTTATTTGACAGAAAGAGAAATCACAAGTAGGCAGAGAGGCAGGCGGGAGGGGGGTTGGGGAAGCAGGCTCCCCGCCGCTGAGCAGAGAGGCTAATGCAGGGCTCGATCCCAGGACCCTGAGATCATGACCCGAGCCGAAGGCAGAGGCCCCACCCACTGAGCCACCCAGGTGCCCCTTTTCTTTTTTTTTTTTAAAGACTTTATTTATTTATTTGAGAGAGATCACACGTAGGCAGAGAGGCAGGCAGAGAGAGAGGAGGAAGCAGGCTTCCTGCTGAGCAGAGAGCCCGATGTGGGGCTTGATCCCAGGACCCTGGGATCATGACCTGAGCTGAAGGCAGAGGCTTTAACTCACTGAGTCACCCAGATGCCCCTCAGGTGCCCCTTTTCACTCAAACTTTATCATCATTCAAGCCATTTTTACATCAACTCAGATGATCAACTCAGCTCAATTTACAGCTCACACCATCCTCACATATATCCAAATTGTTTGAGGACTTTTTTTTTTTTCTAAATTCATTTCTAAACTCATACTCTGCATATAAATTCCTGATATCCAAGTACAACCTCTTCCTGTGGCTTTCTAAAAGGTTTACTCACAATAAGATCTAACACTTGAAACTGTAAAGTCCTAAGACAAGAATAATTCCTTAAATGTATGTTAAATTTTTTTGCCTCTTTTTTGTTTATAAGCGATTCCATCCAGTGATCTCCAATCTCTAAAAGCTTGTGGAACTAGCATCAGCTGGGGCCCCTGGGTGGCTCCAGTCGGTTGGGCATCTGCCTTCAGCTGAGGTGATGATCCCAGGGTGCTGGGATCGAGCTCTGAGTAGGGCTCTTAGCTCCGCCCCCCTCCCACTCATTCTCTCAATCAATCTCTCTCTCTCAAGTAAATAAATAAAATCTTAAAAGGAAAAAAAAAAGAATTAGCATTAACTGAGGTTATTTCAGGATCATCTTCCCCAAACCCTTTGACTCAAAAGAAAATATATAAAACAGACATGGCGGACTAGAACAAGAGACTTTGTAAGAACACAAATTACAAGGCAACTTCCTTTCTGAAAAATTATTTTGAGAGGAAAAGTATACCTTATATTCAGATATATAATATATTTGTTCATTTAACAAATATTTAACAAGCACTTCTTGTGTGCCAGGCACTGTGCTAGGGACTAGATACAGTGACCTTAGCATCCCATGGGGAAGATAGTCATTCAATATATAAGGCCAAAACTAATTAATTACGATCATTTTAAGTACTATTAAGGATAAGTGTACCTAGCTATAAGATAGAGGAGTAATAGAAGAACCTAAATCTGTGGTATTATAAAATAGTTTCTCCAACAGAGCTATTTATATACAGTGCAGCAGTAATTCATGTGCCCAGTCTATTTGGGTTCAAATACTGACTCAGATCTTGAGTGGGTTACTTAACCTCACTTGCCTCATTTATAAAGTGGAGCTAACAATAGTACCTACCTCATGAAGTTATACTGAAGTTAAATGACTTAACACACGTAAAGCATTAAGAACAATGCTGGCACATGGCACCTGCTTAATAAATGCCAGCTATTATTGTCATTTCAGCTGGAACCTGAAAGACAAGCTGAGAGAAAGGAGAGAAGCTCCAAGCAGGGGTCCTCAGGTGGGTCAGTCAGTTAAGCGTCTACCTTTGGCTCAGGTCATGATCCCAGGGTCGTAGGATGGAGCCCCACGTGAAACTCTCTGCTCAGCATAGTCTGCTTGAGATTCTCTCCCTCTGCCACTCCCCTACTTGAGCTCGCTCACTCTCTCTCTTAAGTAAATAAATAAAATCTTCAACGAAAGAAAGAAAAAAAGAAAGAAAAAAAACTCTAAGCAAAGAGCAACATGTGCAGAAGCCCAGAGCATAAAGTTGCTTAGCCTATAGTAGAACTGAAAGGCCAGTGTTTCAAAGCATAGAAAACTAAGGGGGGAAGGATACCATGAGATATGAGATGAGGCTGGGAAGATAGGCTGAGGTCAATAATGCAAAGCTTTGTAGGTTGGGTTGAGTCTGAACTTTATCCTAAGAGTGAGGAAACCTAAAGGTTTTATAAAGGGGAGTGACAAACTTAGATTTGCAATTTTCAAATTTGCAATTTTCTCTGGCTTTGGAATGGAAAACTGGTTGGAAAGAGGCCTTTGGCCTCTATTTTATAGATGACAGGGAAACCAGTAAGGAAGTTGATCCAGTCTTCTAGATCAGAGGCGGCTGGTGGCACAAAAGAGAGGAGGAAACTGGATGACTAAAGAAATAGAAGACAGAACCAGAAAGACTCACTGGGTGTACGTTGCAGTGAGGGGGCATGGAGGGAGAGGCACTATACAATAAACACGTATTTAGGGAAGGAAGGAATTCCTGTGATCCTGCCATATACGTACACATATACATATACTACATGAAATGCTTTCCCTCTACTCCATCTTTCCAGACACAATACCTTCCCATTTCCTCCACAAAACTGTCTCTGATTGATCTTGTCCCCTTCTTTCCAGGAGTGTTCTAGAACTGTAGAGCTGAACATTCTTGAGGTACACAGTGGTTGAGAGAACTTAGACACTGCCTGAAGACAGAGATCATGTTTTAGTCAACTTCCTGTCTCACGCACCTCATCTCCCCAACACTTGTAGAGATCGCCATTACAGAACACTCTCTGACTTCATGAGTGGTACAGTCATAAACAGCCCATGCTCGTATAAAGCTCCCTGGCCTATTAAGCATTATACGGATCTTTCATAACCATTTTCTTCTTGGATCTTCACAGAATTCTTTTAAGTACTATTACAGAGGAAATAAACTCAGAGCTATGAGTTACATGTCCAAGATCACACACACTAAAGGAAATGCTAAGATTTGAACCTAGATCCTGCTTCCAAGTGGGATGTGTTTTACAACTCTATGGAGGGTAAAAATTATGTACTTGAGGCTGTAAACTCTCAGAGGCAACTAAGTGCCACTTCTAAGACTCCTTCCCAGTTTCAGTAATTAATTAACTTATTCAAGAATATTTATTGAGCCCCTAGGGGGTCCTGGATGGCTCAAGTTGGCTAAGACCCGGATTCTTGATCTCAAGACTCAGGTCTTGGGTACCTGGGTGGCTCATTGGGTTAACCCTCTGCCTTCAGCTCAGGTCATGATCTCAGGGTTTTGGGATAAAGCCCCGCATGGGGCTCTCTGCTCAGCAGGGAGCCTGCTTCCCTCCCTCTCTCTGCCTAGTTGTGATCTCGCTCTGTCAAATAAATAAAATCTTAAAAAAAAAAAAAAAAAGATTCAGGTCTTGATTTCAGGGTGGTGAGTTCAATCGCTGTGTTGGGCTCCACGCTGGGGTTTTGGCCACTTAAAAAAAAAATAAATATTTATTGAGCACTTACTACATTCTAGGAATGACACCTATTATTAGGGCTAAGGTACAACAGTGAACAAGGCAAGAAGGTGCTTGCCCTGTCTAGTTCCGGGAGGGGGCCAAAGAAGGAAACAAATGTATAAGCAGTGTTAAGTGGTAAGTGCTATACAAGGTGATGGGGGGAGGGGTATATCCTTATTATGGACATTGCTTTAAATAGGGTGGTCAGAGAAAGCCTCTCAGAAAAGTGACATTTGAAACCCGACCTTGGTCTTCAGGAGGCGCTTAAGGAAGGGCATATCCCCACAAACCTAGTTTGGAAACCGGCGTCTAAAGCAAAAAGGTACTGATTGTGCACAGGGGCCGCTCCCAGGCCTCCAACCCTGGCCACCTCACTGGCACTGGACAGTTCCCGGCCTATTGCGGCCAACACCACTAGAGGGAGCCGCAGGTCTCCCCAGCCCTCAGGCGGCGCCGCGGCCCCAGGCAATGCAGCACTGGCACCCGGCACCTACCGCGTCTAGGCCCCGAAGCCCGGGGTACGTACAGAGGGCGAGGGCGGCGCCAGAAAGCCCTAGGGAATCGGGAGGGATCAGCAGGCCCTCAGTGAGAGGACGTCCTCAAGACCACAAACCCAACCACCACCACACGTCCTCATCTGCCTCGGGGATAGCCAGTTTCCGGCGCCTTTAAACCAGGAAGTCCTGGCTGCGTCCAATCCTGGTCCTTCTTTCTCCACTTAGTCTTAGCGTTCGTTCCTCGCCTGAAGAACGCCAGACAGGCCGTCTATGGGTACCAATCAACACTCAGGAAAGGCGCATGCGTTCTCCAACGAACGTGACGTACGGTGAACTTTGACCTGAAGGCGACCTCGTCTCTTCTCCCCCTCCTTCCCTGTGAAGATGGCGCTCTCCAGGGTGTGCTGGGCTCGGGCTGCTCTGTGGGGTTCGGCGGTCTCCCCTGGACCTCATGTCACCCGGAAGCTGCAACTTGTTCGCTGTGGCCTGGCCTGGGGGGCCCCTCGGTGAGGGACCTGGGAGAAAGGAAAGCGTTTCTGACGTTCAGGGCTTTCCAGTGTCAGCCTTGTTTGCATGCTGTCTCTTAATTCTCAGCGTTCCACGCCCTGGCCCCGGGGCTTTTATTCTTCTGCTCAGAACTCGCTTCCCGATCGCACCAGTGATAGAGCTTCCTGACCCTCACAACTCTGAGTGCCCCATATTTTCCGAATTCCCCACGTGTCCTGAACTCATCTGTCAGCCTCCCTTTTCGGCTTAGGTTTTACGGCTTATCTCGATCCCATCTCTTTGGCCTTAGCACGATGTTCAAATGGTCCTTCGGGCTTTGCGCTCCCTGCAGACTCCTACCACACCCGATATTCCTTAATGCTTGACCTCTCGTCCGCGCGACGTTTTTCTCAGTCTGATTGCTTACTTATCTCTCCTTATGCCCAAGATCTTCCTTGGATTTCCGAAGATTCAGGTCTTAGCATACATTCTTTGAGACTGGTGTTTTACGTTAGTGTAAAGGACTGATTCCCAGTCTCTTTGATCTCCCTTGTAGGTCTTCAAAGCTTCACCTTTCACCAAAGGCAGACGTGAAGAGCTTGATCTCTTATGTGGTGGCCAAGACAAAAGTGATTAATGGGAAATACCATCGTTTCTTGGGTCGTCATTTTCCCCGCTTCTATGTCATGTACACAATCTTCATGAAAGGTAAAACCAAAATAGAAATCCCCTGAATCCGTTCGTGGGCAATGTCAAAGAGTTTAGAATAAGTAAGATGACGTGCATGTTCTGCTATGTGGTGTGAACTGGGGTGTTTTCTGCTTCATAAATGCTTGAGAATTAAATTCGTTCTCAGTTAGCACTTTTGAAGAATGTTTCTAGAAAACATCCAGGGGGAATATAGTTATTGTTGCATTTTTGTTAGTCGCACACAGCCGACTGTTATAGGAATTCTTTGACGTGCACAAGGACAGGCATCTATGGCTTCACAGACCTTGCCCTGTGATGTCAGTTGACTTGGCGCATAAGAAAATGTGGTCTAATGCTTGTCACAGATGTGTCCTAGATAGCATATTGTGGAAACAACACTACATATACTTATTTTCTAAATGTTTTTGTTCAGATAAGAGCTGTGCTAATTACGAGAAGAGTATATAATGATAGGTCACTATTACCTATATAATGCTAGGTCACTGGCTGTGTGACTGGACTGTTTATTTAAGCTCCTCGTCCCTTCGTTTTCTCATCTGTAAAATATGGAAAACAATGGGACCTACCTATTGATCATATGGCTGTGAAGATTAAATAAATACATCAATACATGTAAATTACTTATGGCCTGATCATAGTATGTGCTCAATAAATGTGTCTATGTTATTGTACTCTATACTTTTATCATAACTGCAATTACAGTAAACTACCATATTGTCAGCTGTGAATGTTATCAAGATTATTACTAGCTTCATGGACTTGGAAAATCTCAAGTAGAAATAGAATGGCTGCTATGTCTGCTACCAGGTTTATGACTAGGATTAAATGAGAAAAGGGCCTGGAAAAGCATTTTGGGTTTTTTTTTTAAGCTTTTATTTTTTCAAGATTTTATTTATTTTTTTAGAGAGAGAGCTCTAGCAGGGGAAGGGACAGACAGAGGAGAGGGAGAAGCCGACCGCATTGAGCAGTCGCTCGCTCTCTCTCCCTCTCTCTCTGACAAATAAATAAATTTAAAAAATAAAATAAAATAAAATAAAATGAAAACTAAAGCCTTAGGTAAAATGTAAGAATTATCATCAGATAAACCAAAAAATTGCAACCATAGAAATAATGTTGAATTATAGTATTTCTGAAAGGGTTCTAGAAGGAGATAAGTTAATATCTGGTTGGACTACATAAGGTTAATTGAGCAACATTTCCTGAGGTTAGAGAGCTTTTGCGTTTTACTTTTTATTTTTTAAGGTTTTTTTTTTTTTTTTAAAGATTTGATTTATTTATTTGTCAGAGAGAGAGAGAGAGAGCCAGAGAGCGAGCACAGGCAGACAGAATGGCAGGCAGAGGCAGAAGCAGGCTCCCTGCCGAGCAAGGAGCCCGATGTGGGTCTCGATCCCAGGGTGCTGGGATCATGACCTGAGCCGAAAGCAGCTGCTTAACCAATTGAGCCACCCAGGCGTCCCTGCATTTTACTTTAAAGAGAATGAGTAGAGTGAACCAGAAGAGGGAGAGCATTCCATAGTAGATCACAGAAGGCCAAGTTGGCTGGAAGAGAGATGATATGCTAGGGGGATAAAGAATGAGAAGAGAGATACAATTTGGCCTCACAAGAGTTTCAAGTGTCCTGGTTTAGAGCTCTGATTTAGAGTAGTGTCAAGTAGGTGTGTTGTGGGTAAACATGGAGTTGGAAGCTGTGGTAAGATTCAAACTAGGATAACATCACACTCTGTTCTCTACTTTAATGAGGCAGGATTGCAGATGTTATGGGCTGATGCCAAAAAGGCTAGAAGAATAAAGACAAATATGTGGAAGCATAACATAGAGTTTCATCAACTTCCATACCGGGAGATGGAGCATTTGAGACAGGTATGGGCCAGGGGCAGATGTCCAGAAGTTCATGGTGAGGTAATTAAAGTTAACCAAGAGCTCAAGCGTTTTTCTTTCCTGTCTTGTTCACCCCTGATCAACGTTTTCCCCTCCACTGTGAGACCAAGCATCAAACTAAATGAGAGCATCAGGTTATTTGTTAGACTTGGGTGTATTCAGAGTTGTAGCCCTCTATAATAGAGCTCCGTAGAGAGTCTGGAGGACTTTCTGAATAAAAGTTATAAATACTAAAATCCAGTTCATTTCTGAATAAAAAAAATCTGCAGGGATCCAAAAGGCAGCAGGAAAGTAGTATTTGGTGGTGACGTGATGGGTAGTTTGGAAGCTAGACGTGAGAACCTAGGACCCATTTGGCATATCAGGAAGACTTTGTTGAGGGATTTATTATAATGTTAGACCCCATACTAGATATGACTTGGGATATAAAAATGAACAAATCAGGGCTTCTGTCCTCCAGGAACTTACCAACTAGAGGTAGATAGAAATAACCTTGATCCTTCTGTGGGCTGCAGTGGAAGTTTACTGCACAGTATGGGGGAGGGATTGTTCATTGTATTAAGAACTTACTTGGGTTAAAACTGCATCTGTCTTTATTTCTGCTTAGTTCCGTCGAGACGTCACCAAGTGTCTTTTCCTAGGTATTATTTCCATTCCACCCTTTGCCAACTACCTGGTCTTCTTGCTCATGTGAGTATAGATTTCTATCTTCCCAGCATATTGAAGAAACAGACTTTTTTTTTTTAAGATTTTTATTTATTTATTTGACAGACAGAGATCACAAGTAGGCAGAGAGGCAGGCAGAGAGAGAGAGGAAGGGAAGCAGGCTCCCTGCTGAGCAGAGAGCCTGATTCGGGGCTTGATCCCAGGACCCTGAGATTATGACCTAAGCCGAAGGCAGAGGCTTAACCCACTGAGCCACCCAGGCACCCCGAAACAGATTTTTTTAAATTAAAAATTATTTAAAGAACTTTCCATTTCAGAAGTAGCAGAGATTATCACACTTCCTGCTCCAGTCTTTTAATTAGCCACTCAGTAACACTTGGATTACTAGATCAGCTGTAGGTGTAGGTAGCTTAGACTTTGCCTGTCTCTTAGCTACCCCTGTGTGTTGTGAAATAATATGACCTTTTCCATCATCCCTAGAAGCAGCAGCCCACTCCCTAAGAAGTATAAGAATTTGGGAGAATCTTTTTTTTTCTAGGAGAGAAATGCACTTCATATTCTGGTAACATAAATCCTTATTACTTTACTTTGTATTCAAAGATGACTGTTTGTTTTTGTTTTTTTAAAGATTTTATTTATTTATTTGACAGAGAGAGATCACAAGTAGGCAGAGAGGCAGGCAGAGAGAGAGAGAGGGAAGCAGGCTCCCTGCTGAGCAGAGAGCCCAAGAGGACCCAAAGATGACTGTTTTATTTAATTAATTAATTTATTTAAAAGATTGAATTTATTTATTTATTTATTTGACAGAGCAAGAGAGAACATGAGCTAGGAGAGAGGCAGATAGAGAGGGAGAAGTAGACTCCCCACTGAACAGGGAGCCTGACATTGGGCTCAATCCCAGGATTTTAAGTTCATGACCTGAGCCAAAGGCAGACATTTAACCCACTGAGCCACCCAGGCGTCCCACTTTTATTATTATTTTTAAAAATTTATTCATTTATTTTGAGACAGAGACAACAGGACTGAGTGAGCACAGGGTTGGAGGGGGAGAGAGGGAGTCTCAAGTAGACTCCCTGCTGAGCATGGAACCCAATAGGGGGCTCAATCCCACGGCCCTGAGATCATGACCTGAGCCGAAAGCACAAGTCGGACACTTAACCGACTGAGCCACCCAGGTGCGCCCAAAGATGACACCTTTAAACTGTGATCTTGCATGTTATTTTAGTTATCTGTTGCTGTATAACAACCCTGAAGCTTAGTAGCTTTTCATGGTCTTGTGAGTCAGGAAATCAGGGTTCAGGTGGATGACTGATTTTTCTCTTCCATGTGGTGTTGACAGAAGTCCCTCTGGTATTTAGCTGATGAAGGGACTAGTCTGGATGTTCTCAGGTCACTCATGTCTGGTACCTTAGCAGGGAGGCTGGAAGGCGGGAGCTCTGAGGTGGCGTGCCTACAGGCCTCTTTAATGTGGTGGCCTCAGAGAAAATGGCAGCTGAGGGCTCCAGGGGTGAGTGCTTCAGCAGATAAGAATCTGCTTGGCCTTTTATAACCTAGCCTTGGAGGTCACAAAGACTCACTCCGCTCTGTTTTATTGGTTCAGTCAGTCACCCAGATTTTAAAAGTAGCGGGACATAGACCTTCTCAGTAAGAGGAATGCCAAGGAATTTGTGGCCATGCTTTAAAACCACTACACATGTGGAAAAATGAATTAAAAAACAAATTTGCCTTGAACGTTTTCCATACACATACAGACTGTGCCACAGTTTGAGGTTGTCAGCATCACATACAAGGAGCAGCTCTGTGTGCGCCTCTCTCCACCTCTGTCCAAAATATGTTCTTCAGATGCTTTAGTTCAAATGAAGCTGTTTTATCTAATTGCTGCATGCGAGGCTGTTCCAGTACCGCTTCCTTTCATATAAGCTCAGTAATGTCGCCTGAGATTGTGCTTCAGTGTATCTTTAAACCTCGGGCTGAGATTCATTTACAGAAAAGAGCAGTGAGGTAGGGAGGGAAGTCATGTCTCCATCTCTTCTTCCTAGTGCTCATGTCTGCTGAACACCTTCTTGGATCACTTTGAAAGAGGCCTGTTGTGACAGTGGCAAGTGACATTATGATTCCTTTTCCTTTCAGGTACCTGTTTCCTAGGCAGCTCCTCATCCAACATTTCTGGACCCCAAAGCAACAGATTGATTTCTTAGATATCTATCATGCTCTCCGGAAGCGGTCCCACCCAGAAATCCTTTGTTATTTAGAAAAGGTTATCCCTCTCGTTTCTGACGCAGGACTCCGGGGACATATGACAGAGCTGTGCACCAAGGTACTCCTCCAACTAACCCTTCCTGCAAACTCCGACTTTTGTGAGACCCTGTTTGCACTAAAACTAGGAAAAAGGGCCAGGCAGGACCTTCCTAACCTCTGCCAATCTCTCACCTCTCCCAAGATACAGCATGGTACCCACCCAGCAGTACATGACATCCTGGCTCTGAGAGAGTGTTTCTCTAACCATCCTCTGGGCATGAAGCAACTCCGTGCTTTGCAAATGGTGAGCACTTTGAGGCTTTCTGGGTCCCACAGCCTCACCTTGCCTCAGGTCGTGTGGGTGGTGCTAACTAACTTTCTCCTCCTGTGTTGATGTGTTTCAGAAAGCCCTGAGTCGAGCCATGCTTCTCACTCCTAACCTGCCTTCTTTCTTGTTGAGACACCGTTTAAAGACTCATACCATCGTAATTCACCAGCTGGACAGAGCTATGGCAAAGCTGGGGATTGGCCAGCTGACTCCCCAGGAGGTGAAATCGGTAAGAACTTTCTGCGATACCAACCCTCAGTCCTCGGTGGGCTCCTGAGCTCGTGGGGCTGGGAGCTTACAGAGAGCTCCCTGTTTTGCTTGTTAGAACAAAGGCCAAACTCTTTATTCTTTCACCTCCTTTCTGTGTCCTTTTTCTCAGTGAACTTAACTCATGGAAAAGGAATTGCCCATTTAATTTCAGTCTATGTTTCTTTTCCCTGGGCCCTTCAAAAACTGAGGACACAATTCTTTTTGTTGTTGTTGTTAAGATGTTATTTATCTGTTTGGGAGAGAGAGAGAGCAAGCAAGTACAAGCTGGGGGAGCAGCAGGCAGATCCCAGGACTCCGGGATCATGACCTGAGCCAAAGGCAGATGCTTATCTGCCTGAGCCCCCCCAGGTGCCCCCGAGGACACTATACTTTAGACCTACCATTTTCTATTATATAGTCCTCTTTACTTGTCCTCTTGTGGGTCGTAGTTCAGATTGCTGTGGAGAAAGGTTTCTTGTAGGCATGAGGTTATAACTTATTTAAAGAAGATTTTGAATTATTTGTGGGTTTACAGTTCACGGGCATATTTGCTGTGTGATTATTGAGGACTGTTCCTCTTCTGAGTGATCCAGGCTTGTTATCTTCGTGGCCTGAATTCTACCCATATTGCTGAAGAGAGGTGTCGAGCTTGGCTGGGAGAGTGGCTACAGATTTCCTGCAGTCTGAAAGGTGAGACACATCCCTGTGGTTGTGCCACTAAAATCCAAAGTATTTTTCTCCTTGATTCTAAGATTATTTTGGAGTTGATTATTGAGTACCATGGGACTCTTATTTAACATATATATCTAACTGAAAGGGCATAAACTCATTTGCCTACAGAGGCTAATAAGCAGGTAATGAAGTGGACTGTGCAAGACAAGAGGGAGTAGTGAGGACTGTGGGAGCCCAAGACGGCACGTGTGCTGGCCGGAAGCAGTTTCTCAGGCCCAGCACAATTGATGCTAATGTCCCGTGCATTAGAGGATCTCTGGCACTGTCCCTGGTCTCTACCCATGAGATGCCAGCAGCATCCTCCACACCAGTTCCGACAACCCAGAGTGTCTCCAAACATTGCCAGATGTCCAGTGGGGGAGAGGAGAACAGAATCATCCCAGTTGAGGAGTGCTAGTCTAAAGGCCTTCAAATTCAGAACAAAAACACTCAGCTGGCTAACTGCAGAGTACCCAAGGGTGGGTATTAGGCCTGTGGGTCTCCTGTTGGAACCTTTGGCTAGGCCTTGATGTTTTCTAAGCCTATGAATATCCGGCTAGGCCTACTAATCTCCTTGGAGCTGAGAAATGTCCAGAGCACCAGCTTCTACCAGAAGAATCCCAAGGGTGACAGTGGTGTTTAGTAGCATTACCATCTCTGAATTTTCTACCACCACCCCTTAAGAGTCAAGAAATGAGGCTGAGTAGAAAGGAGTGTCTGGTGGAAGGAAAGGAAAGCGTACATGCAGGGACCAGAACAAAGCTGGGGAACTTTGGGAGCAGTAGCCTCTTGACATCACACCTCTGCACTCGGCTTCCCATCTCTAGTATCCAGCCTTGTTCGCCAAGGCAGTTAGAAGGCTACCTGTCCCCTGGCCAGGCCATTAACACTGATGGTGTTTACAGAAGCTGAGCTGTCCCTCTTACTACACAACGTGGTCCTGCTTTCCGTCAACTACACTGGGACAGGGCGCTGAGTGAACGTGGAGTGGATGGCCTTGTCCTGCGGTCACTGAGGACAGCCGCGTGGTACCAGACAGCACTGGTCGGCGGGGGGGGCTGTGTGCGCCCTTAGGCGTGTGGGAGGCAGAGGAGTAGGTGCCACCGGCTTCCCGCGTGGTGCCGTGTGGGAGCTGGAACTGAAAGGAGCCCTCTTCCCAGAGGGGGCCCGAGTGCACCATCGTCCCAACTTCCTCAGAATCAGCCGGAGCTGCCAGTGGCCTCTGTCCTGACTTTTCCTTGTGAGGTTTTAAGTTCGGGTCCTAGGAAGTAGGCTTTTTCCTCATTTGGCCGAGGGCTTGACCACTGCTGTATTCCTTACAGCTGTGTTTTCGTTCCAGTTTCTGGCTGGCGAGGGCAGTGGCACTGTTGAAATCGGCGCGTTTACATCTGTGCGTGTACTGTGCTGCCCTCAATGCTTCTTGTGACGACCAAAAATAGCCCTTTTTTTTGTCCCCTCACTGCACTGGGTTAACCACTCCCTTTCCTTTCCAAATCCTTGAACATTTTTTTCCCCCAAGCAAATAGTTATTCATATATGGGAACTAATGGAAAAGATAAAAGGAAATGCAAGTGCTTCTTGCCCGTTCACTGCCCCCTTATCTCAGTTTCTGGGCTGTGGGGCAGCCCCTAAGGATCTTCAGCTCTGCTGCCTCCACTGTGCTATAACGGACAGTGGCCCCTTCTCTGAGCCATGAAATAAACCTCGAAGGTTCTAGGCACTGCCCTACCTGGGAGACCAGGAGAGGCCTGCATTGTGAGCAAGTTGGGTTTAGCTTTTGTCTGTGTAACTTATTGTAAATGCATGAAGCACTGTTTTAAAGCCAAGTAAAGACTGCCTGAAACCAGTTGCTGCAAGTGACTTATGCATACGCTAATTTTTTTGCTAAAGCTCCTTTGACAAGACTGACAAAACCTAACTAATGGAGGAGGGAGGTGGTTGCAATAGAAGCTTCTGGTGGGATGGAAGTTCTGAGGGAACTGATTCAACATCAGTGCTCTTTGCTGGATTTTAAGATGGTCCCAAGGAAGAGGGAATTTGGGATTAATAAATGAGCCCCCAAAGTAGGGACTATAGGTAGGGGAAAGCTCCAGCAGGGCAGGATCAGGGCCTACTTTAGCTGAAGAGGTACATAAAGGCATATGATGCAAGTCAAGCTCTTGATGCTCCAAAGAGAATGTTCTATTTTTCCACGATAATGTTGTTAACATTTATCTCTGACCTAATTAGTTTTATAGATGATGCTAGAGAAACACACTTTCTCTAACAATTAACAAGACTGCCAAGATAAAGAATAACACACTGTTCTTTTGAATATTTCTTTAATATTACATTTAAATATTCTCTTTAAATACAGCATTATCACAATGTAAAGGACCTAAAAGGGAGGAAAAAAAAAATCTTTTCAGAGACCCAGACAAGCTTTGGATTCACATTGAAAATACTACCTGTGTACAGGATGTGAGAAAGGAAACTGGAAAATGAGTTGCAATAATGAGATTTCTTTTATCTGAGCCTAGACTGAGCAGGACCGAGGCCATCTGCTCCTGTGATCAGAGGCCTAGACTTAGCTTTTCTAGCAACCGTGAGCTAGAATTCTGTCCAGCTCAGGTAGCACCAGAAACGAGATGGACTAAGTTGTAGAAAAGGCCCTTTGCTTGACAAGATGATTAATGCTCAATGTTAATATTCAGCATTAAAAAACTAGTTTTTCAGATATCGTTTCTTGGCCTTTCGGCTAAGATCAGGTGAAGAAACTAGTTTTTCAGAAAAACCAATTATCTTGGGGGTTGGCCATCAGTTTGACAGATTCAGATTCTTGGTTTGATCCCAAAGGCTAAAGTGTCTCTTATTGAGCAGCTGGAATCCACTTCCTAGGTGAGGCTGGACCCTTTCTAAGGAGGGAATGTGTAGCCCCCCAACCCAAACTTTCAGGAAGATTCTTCTCCAGAGTCGAATTTGCAGTGAAGCTTCGGTCTTGTACTCAAGTGGCCAGCCGAAGGTGGGAGAGTGGGGCTCAGCTTGGGAGTGTCTAGATCTCAGGTACTTAAAAGACTGTTTTGTGAGGCTAGGGGATGGGAGAAGACAAGGTCCTGTACTTAAGAACTCCCCTCCAAATGTAAAACCAAGCAAAACCGGGAATGAACAGGAGAGGCAGACTGGGTTCATCTTTTAAGTAGAGGGCCTCGCAGGCTCAGGTGACAGATCGCATAGGCAAACTGCTGCTGGGACATACAGAAAGGGTGCTTTGATGGCCCACAGGAAAAGGCTCGGTGAGCAAGGTAAGTGAGAAGAATTCTCTCCCCCACCAAAATCAAAAAGGTTTTCACTTGTTCTTTGCCAGAAGTTAAGCATGATGTAAAGGGTGCTAGAGAAGAGTATTCTGCTCCCTCCTGCCTCCAAACGGAGACAGAGATAACTACTAATAGAAAGAATTCTGTGGTGGCCATCCTGGAACGTAAGCTGGACATAAGATAAACAGGAACTGTGTCCCCCCATCGAGGTAAGAGCTGAATTTGAGTCCCACTTAATAGATCTCAAAGGTCATAGAACTTGAATTCTTTGGAACCTGGGAGCTGCATTTAAGAATTAGTTTGGCTTCGTTTTTACTTATCAGGATGGAGGGATCTGATAAATATTTGCAGTTCTTGGGGTTGTGGGGGGAGTGGACAGGAATAGTTTAAGAACTCTCCAACCCTGTATATCCAAGGACCACAAGAGTAGATACAGAAAAATAGAACAAAAACTAGTCTGTGACTTTAGATTGCCACATCCTCTGTTCCTTTAAAGCTCAAACCTCCCAGAGTGGGGGAAAGACCTGGGTGAAAAAGCAAGCGTGGCACAAATAGTCTTCTTGCCAGACAGCACCCTGTCCCCGCAGCCTCTTTTGGACATAGTGCTCTATATATGCCTCCCGTGGGACGTGTGAGTCCCAGCCTAAAGGTGCCTGACGGCTCTTCAGGCCACATCCCCAGCCAGTCTAGCTTTTTCTTCAAGGGAAAAGGACGGAGGGGGGGAAAGAAAGATAAATAGACAAGTTTAACTCTAGTACCTAAGAACACATGAAAGAAATAATTCAAGTTACAGACCGGATATCCCCAGTGTGGGGAACAGGTCAGAGAACACCAAACAGGTCAAATATTAACTTATTTACCAAATGGGGGGCCAGGGAAGGCAGGTTAAATTTTTATAAATCCTGGAGGTTTTCTACAGGAGCAGAGACCCTTCCATCTGCTCCACTCTAGATCTGACCAGATACTACCGCTGATGATGCCACCCAAGAGGGGTATCAGGGTGATTGATGAGAAAATAAGCTTGTACCCCACCTGGAGCTCAGGAAAGGAGAAAGGGCTTTGCCATGCCATTCAAATCACTATGTTCTGGTCCCTATGTAACGAATAGCTGCTTGAATTACCCAGCTTCTCCTGGGAGATCCTCCTCCTTTGTTCCAGGGGCCCAGAAGGCTCAGTATACGGCACCGTGCAGCTGCCTCTGCCCCAAGATGCTCCCCAGACTGAGCTGAGACTGGTCTCCTTGGTTCCGTTTGCCCTTTAAAAAATACTTTTACAAACAATTCTTTCCCACCCATCCCTCCTCCCGACCCCAATAAAATAACATGGGAGTAGCAGCTGCTTCTACAGTTTTGTTTTGAAATGGTGTTAGATAAAATAAGGGAATAAATAGAGAATGGGTAAGAGGCGGATTCTCCATCCCCGCGTCACACTGCCAGAGGGAGTTCTAGGGAAGAATCTTCCGGGGGCCTGTCCTCACTCGGCTGGGAGGTTTTCTCCACCACACAGCCCTCTTCATTGTCCGTGCGGAAGGGGAGGCTCGAGGGGGACCACGAGGGGCGGAAGTCTTCATTCTCAGGCTCCTCAGTGTTACAATCTCCGGGCACTAGCGCTTCCAGAGTGGACGTTTTCCCCACTTCGGATTTACACAGGGCAGCTGGGTCTGTGGGGCTACAAGCCACCAGTGAGGTAACAGGGAGGGAGAAGACATTCAGATCCTTCTCCTTGGGGAAAGAGGGTGGGACTTCTTCTGTATTGGGCTCTCCTTTCAGCCCCAGGACTGGCCTCTGCTCCACCTGATAATACACCAGGGGCCCGCTGTTCAAGTAGGATGGGCTGGTCACTGCTGAGGCAGTGGGGTGGTCGGAGTTCTCGGCAAAACACAGGACCGAGGAGCCTGGGGGCAGCTGGGCCTGGATGAGAATGGGGGCCGTCAGGCCCGGGCACAGCTCTTCGGGAACAGCCAGGGGCTCCTCCAGGATGCACACGCCCAGGCTCTCTATGCTGGAGTCCAGGCTGGCACTAGAGCCGCTGGCGTCTTCCTCTGCCTTGAGCCGCTCGAGTTCCTCTGCGCTCTGCAGGTGCATCACTGCCGTCTCGTTCTCAGCAATGAACTCCTGGAAGTCCTGTGTCTCTGAGCCTTGGGCTCCCGTCAGGCTACAGCTGGCCGTGGGTGAGGGCTCCTCTTCGGGGGCCGGTGGGCGGCTCACCTGCCGCTTGCTCTCCAGCTCCAGCTTCATGATGGTGTGGAGGTAATGAGTCCGGACCCGGATGGGATTAAATTCAATGCGCCCGGCCATATTCCCACAGCCATCCCTTGAACAGCCACATGGGAAGGACATGCGGTCCACCTGAGGAGAGGACAAGAAGGTTGAGGGAAGTTGAGACCACCAGACTTAACGATGGAGAGTGGAGACATGAGCTGGCAGCAAACAGGCAGCTGGGATTTGAGGTCTTAAAAAAGGAACCATCGGGAACACGTGTAATGCGTAACATGACCTAACAGCACTACGTGGTAGCCGTCAGGTAGTTTCAGTTCCAGCACAGCCATGAAGTAGCAGTGTGCCCTCAGGAAGGTCCTTTATCTCAGGGGCACCTGGTCACTTGGGCTTAGGCTCAGGCCATGATCTCAGTGTCGTGGCATCGAGCCCTGCATCAGGCTCCACGCTCAGCGCAGAGTCTTCTCATTCCTCTCCCTCCCCTTCTCCCCTCTTCTTGTGCTTTCTCAAATACATAAAATCTTAGGGGGGAAAAAAGGGGCCTGGGTGGCTCAGTCGTTAAGTGTCTGCCTTCAGCTCAGGTCATGATCCTGGAGTCCCGGGACTGAGCCCCACATCGGGCTCCCTACTCAGCAGGAAGCCTGCTTCTCCCTCTCCTACTTGCCCTGCTTGTATTCCCTCTCTTGCTATCTCTCTGTCAAATAAATGGGTAAAAATCTTAAAAAAAAAAAAAAAGTCTTTATCTCTTCAGGGCTTTGTTTCCTCTACCAAATAAAATGTAGCCAAAAATCATGTTAAAGGGCCTTTCCAGTTAAAAAGTCCAAAGATACCTCTGAATGTTGACAGTTCTCACAGTAGAAAAAATTTTTGTGCCTCAGAGACTTATCCAGAACTCACCTAGTTTATTGAGAAAACAAAGGCCGGGGCCCAAGCCTACTGCCTTCTGCAGTGACAAGGAAAGGAAGTGGAAGATCTAGCTGGTCCAAAGCAATATATTCTAGGGAAACTAAGCAAAAGTGCCTTAGTTTTGCTAGGATGCTATAATGACAGTTCAAACATTAACAATGGCCAGCTTTTTACCACCTGGTTCATCTTTCCCTGATGGTGGACCAGCTGAGGTCCAGAGCAGTTACTAAGGTATGTAATTTACAGACCAGAAATATCTGGAAAGGAGATCCTCTCTGCCTCCTTTATCTCCCTGTTGGACCCGAAAAAGGAAAGAAGCCCACACATACCAAAAATTAAAAAAAAAAAACATGAGCAAATATACATATACAAATATACAATGTCTTCCTATGATACCAACTTCTAGAACTCTCCATTCCAGTTCTTAGGAGCAGTCCAATTCTTAGGACTATTCTCAGGACTGTATAACAGACTGATTCATTATGGGACTTCAGTCTGAAAAGCAGTATTTGGCCAGATCTGCTACAGCTATTACCTACCTAAAAACAAGAAAGAAAAGGTTCATTAGGATACATTCAACCACAAGGACTCAGCACCCACATCCTCAGTATACAAGTTCCAAATAAATTTCATCCTTTGGGACGGTACTGCTATTTTTCAATGGAGATATGCCTTCTAAGCTGTCCCATCAGGCCAGCTAGGGGATGATGTCTTCCATCTTTTAGGACACTGGACTTAAGCTCTGCCAGGCCAAGTCTGATCCTGAATTACAGGAACCTGAGAATTATTTTGAGTTTTACAAAACTGGAGTAGAGGTCCTGTGAGTGTTTGCCAAGATAATACCTGAAGGCCTACCTTGTCTCTCTGCTTCCTTTTAGCTCATGGAATCAGTCAATATTTAAGGAACAAGCTACTAACATTAAATTTATTAACCCATGTTCCCCCATCTGCTGACAGCTGCTGCTTATCACTTCTGAGGTGAGAAACACAGAAAAGATAATTGCTATCTCCCCAGCTTAGGAATCCTGTCATGCTTGGTTTTTTCCCTTGGTGGAGGAGGGCTGTGAAACTAGGGAGTGTTCCCAGTCATGGGGAATCCACCCACGGACGATGGGCAGCCTCCCATGTTCACTGGTCCCCACACCACTTGCTCCGGACTCTAGGTCGGCCATCTCAGGCAAACTTGGACTGACCTGGCATTTAATCCCAGCCTGACTACAGGCACAGGCTTCTGGGTCACAATACAGGCGACAGTCACAACCACACTCTTCCCGTGACAGGCGGATGGCTCGAAGTTCTTGCTTCTCTTCAGCATCAATGCGGTGCACCCCTGAAGCCCTGAGCAAGGCCCGTCGCCGTTTGGTGGGCAGGGGCTGCAGGAAGAAGTAATCGTCCACCTCCACATTTTCCACATCGATATCTTCATCTGAGACATCATCCAGGGTCAGGCCATCGGCCTCCACCGACTCCACCGTCCCATTCTTGGTCAGCTGCCGGGAGACAGGAGGAAGGAAAGGTTAACCTTGAGAGCAACAGAACCCAAAGGAACTTTCTGCGATGATGGGCATATCCATGCTGCTCGTAGCACATGTGGCTACTGAGCTCTGTAGATGTGGCCAGCGCAAAGCAGAAGGGTATCTTTTTAATTTTATTTCATTTTAATTGAGTATAAATAGCCACATGTGGCTACTCGCTACCACCACACTGGATCGTTTAAGAGAATAAATCGAGAGCAGCAGGAAGGCAGGCAGCCTTTGGCAGCTCTAACACCTCCCTGTCAACACAGAGGCTATCACCTTTCCAGATCAAGGTTTCTCAAAGCCTGTATCTCATCATCCCTCCTAGAAGATAGTATTTTCCCACAAATATACCCTCCATCCCCAGCCCTGGGTCCCGTAACTTCGGTGAACTTGCCTTCTAACAACAGGGAGGTCTGCCAATGGCTGGATGTTCCTTGGATATCTAAACAACCTCGCAAGACACCCTTCAGTCTGCACCCCCAAGGACCCCAAACCACAAAGAGCACACTAAAGTGTAGTACAAGGCTACCAAGTCTTCATCAAGGAACCTGACGCCCCACAGTGTGAAGAATTATCTGCACACACAGAAGAGCTTCATTTCACTGGGAGGAGGAAAAAACGACCAATTAAACAGCTATCAAAGAAAGCCCTCACCTCCAACCCACAGCCTAGAATACACTCACTCTCCTTCCTAATCCTTTTTATTTGATTTCAAAGAAAAGCTGTAGGTGAAGTAGGGAGGTGTATATAATACTGGGGTCCTCTCTAGAGGCAGAAATCTGGGCTCTCTGGACTGAGAAAGACAGGGAACCAGGAAAACGGAGTCTTCGTGGAAGGACAGGCTGAAGACAATCTGGCCGGGTGAGTTTTGAAAACTCACGCGAGAATTCAAGGAAAGCAAATGAGACTGCATGATCCCCAGAGCTCTGAAAGCTACCAGCAGGATGAGAGCCAAGCTCCTGGAGGGGCCAGTTTATTTCATCAGACCCAGCCACAGATGAGTGCTAGTAAAGGAACAACTCCTGGGAGACAGATGATGCAATAGACCCGACTAATCAGCTCCACACCTGTGGTGTTTGTTTGGGGGAAGGTGGGAGAGAGGGGGAGACAAACACAGTGGTGCTTCTGGGCGTTTCCTGGTCTGTTATTTCTGTGCCAGGCAGACCCACGGTGAGGGGCCCTTCTGCCAACCTTGGGACTGCTCCCCTTGTCTGTTTTGCTGGGGATAGGCTCCTCCTAAGCACCCTCCCTCCTGCTGTCCTCTCCAGGGAGAGAGATTAGAGATGCAATAGGAAGAAACCCACATAGATATAAGAGTTTCATGTAACACGACAGAGGTGGCATTTCAACTCAAGTGAGAGAGAGAGAGTCCTCTGGTCATTAAATGATATTGGGATAACTGGATGTTCTTCTGAAAACGAAGTAAAGCTGGATCTCCAATTCATACTCCCCCAAATAATGACTTCCATGTGAGTAAAAGGCGAGAATTAAAAAAAAATAATAATAATGGAAAGATTAGAACAATTACACATCATTAAAGCTCCAGAGTACCAGGAGCTTTTTTGGGGGGTGGGGGGTGGGGGAGCGAACAGCCTAAAAAGGAAAGTATTAGATGGCACATGGGAGATGCGAAGGATGTATTTTTTTAGATTAACAGTCTCCCCTGTAGAGTACTAAAGATGGGAAAAATTTCTAAGAAAAGAGAAAACTGGACCCCGGGAGGGCAAAGTAAGGGTTTTCTCTTGACACAGAAAGATATATCAGTTGCCACACTCGTGCTGCTGTTCACTAAATCAGCTACTATGTAGGAATCCTACGTCAGCCTCAAAGTTGCCTGGCTTTGTCCCTAGACCTCCGAAAAGCGAGGCCAGAGAGCAAGACGGAATCGTGCTTTGCCAGGTTATCCCTCGACCAGATCTAGCAGAGAGGTTTCTTCTAGGGAAAGGGAAGAAAAGCCTTCGCTGCAAATGGTGAGAACAGTGTTTATTTCCCCTGCTGTTGCTATAGCAGCAGGAAGGTGATAGGGTCAGTGAAGGAATTCCTCAGACACAAGAAAGGGACGCCTCAATGTCATTCCAGTCAGAAAAACAGGTGGAAGGCTCCGGGTATGGGCTGCGGGAAGGAGACGTCGCTGGCAGAGAGAGACAGGAATGAGATGCCGTTAGCCCACATCCTCTGCCCTCAGTTCTTCAACCACCCCATGTTCTGGGATTTCACCCACAACCCTGGAAATAACGCAGCCACCTGTTTGAATATGGTCCGCATGCTTTGGGCCCACAAGAAACTTGGCCGGGTGGAGAGCAGTGTTCTCCAAATTTGGAACTAGGAACTCGGGGCGGGGGGGTGGGGGGGGGGCGGGTGTTGCGGCCTGGTGGAAAGTACGGCTGCAGAGGGCCAAGCAGTGCCAAGAGCAACTGGGTGGCTGTAAAGAGCCATCCTGTACGAGATGGGTCTTCTTCCAGCCCTGCTCTCCTCCTAAACTCGAAGAGTGGGTGTGGCATCCGATGGCATCCGTACAGAAATCGAAAGACCATCACCTAGAGGGGACGGGGGTTACAGAAACAGCAGGGTCTACTGGAGAAAGCCTGTTCTGTGCACTGGGACAACAGACACTCATCTGACAAGAAAGTAAAACAATGTGCTTCCTTGGGTTCCCGGGGTGGCAGACTTGAATGTTTTCAGGTATTTGCACCTTAAACTTGTAAAAAATTTGCTGAGGGGGTGAGGGTAGAGAATTCTAGGGAAGCCATTTTGCTATCTTATGTGGACTCCCCACCAGAGACAGAAAGAATGGTGTCTCAGACTGAGATTTGATTCCAAATCTGAGACTTCTCACTAGAAAGATGTGGAATCTCTACATGCCAAGGGCAATAGTCAAATTAAATAATCAAGAGACCTAGATGGTTTCCCACTTTTGTCTTGGCACGTGGTTAAGTATCCAGACCCCAGACCCCGGACCCCTTTAGGCACCTTCATCTTCTTGGCATGGAGTTTCTCCTCCTTCAGATGCTCACGAAGAATCTCCCGATGGTTCACCTCCTGCTCCTGAGCAAACTCACAGAGCGTGTAGCTGCGTACAGAGTTATGGCGCTGGGCCATGCCCAGCGAGCTCCCTCCCTGGCTGGGCACGCTGGTGAAACCCTGGCGCCGGGCAAAGTAGTATACAGTCACCTGGTCAAAGCGGACATTCTTCCTCCGCAGTTGCTTCTGTCGCTTGAGGATGGATGTGGCTGAGAAGGGAGCACAGAGCGGTTTTACCAACCCCGAAACGGCCTGCCTGGGTCCCTCATTCTTTCTCATCCGCCTAGGTGCTCAGTTATTGTCCAAAGTGCTCTCTGTGCCTCGAGACACTTCTAATTTTCCTGTCATAAATGCACGGTTGGGAGGGACCCTGAACATCAGCTGGTCTGCACCACTGCCTCCAGGCTGACTTCACCCAAAGAGATGACCCCAAGAGCTAATTTTGGACATTAGCTGGGAAGAGGATCTCTAGGTAATCTTTTCAGACTCTAACAATCTATCCAGCTTCACTGTCCAATGCGACAACTACCAGCCACATGTGGCAATTGAAAGTAGCAATTAAAAAAAAAAACACCAAAAAACAAAAAAACCTAAATTCAGCTTCTCAGTTACACTAATCACATTTCAAGTGCTCAGAGCTACATATGGTTAATGGCTACCATACTGGGCAGTGCAGATATAGAACACTTGTATCATAACAGAAAATTCTATTGGACAGTGTTATCTAGAGCTGGGGATGGTGTACTTCTTCTTTAAAGGGCTGGGCAGTAAATACCATAAGGTCTCTGCTACTGCTACTCAACTCTGCCACTGTGGCATGAAAGCAATTACAATGTGTGTGGCTGTGTGCCAATAAAACTTTATTTACAAAAATGGGCAGTGGGCCAGATCTGGTCCATAGGTAACCTCTGATCTATAGAATCAGAAGTTTTTTCCAAGAAATTAATGGAGCCATTAGAATTGGGAAATCTGGAGCCGCCCCAGTTGTCCAGGCAACATGTATGTCCTTCTAGAGCTACAACTGTGTGGGACTCTGGTGGGTTAAGGGTAGAATCCTGGACGACTACTTCAATTTAATTCTGCCCGTTCTGGGGACCTATAAACCACAGCATAGGAAAAATCAGCCAGAATAAGTCAGACCTAAGTCTACGATATTAGAGCAATAAAGTCCTCCAAAGAGTGAGGTTGGGCTAAGAATGGAAAAGACCACGATTCGGGGAAAAGCCCCCTGCCAGAGAGAAGAACCTGTCTCAAGGACTGCAGTGGGCTCTGATGCTCAGAGGACGTGGGTGGAGGGGCTCACTCACGTGTGAAGCTGGCAGCTGTAGGAGGATTGAGGCTGTCACAGCTGTCGGCACTGTCGCTGCTGGAGATCTCATCATCTGAGTTGGAAACCGAGGAGCCCACATCCACATCATCAAACTTCCTCTTGAGACTCGAGCCCGTGAAAGCATCCATTGGTTTCAAAGGGGTTTCCTTAGGGAGTCCACCACGTTGGCCCCAAAGGCCCTGCTCACCACCGGTTAGCCAGGCGCATTAGGATTCTGCCCAGGGGAAAAGAGGAGTCAGCATTCCTGTTCTGAGCCGGACCCCTCCCAAGTCTATACACACAGCTCTCCAAATGAAGAAAGTAAGTCCCTGAGCTAGCGCTGATGTCTGGTCTCTCGAGACAAGGTCATTTCTCTACTTATTCTGGCCAACGTTTTCCTACTTTTATTTCCCTTCAGCCCCTCCAGTCTCAGTTGCTCTAAAATAATGAGATGAGTAACAGCGGCACCTTTCTGAGCAGAGTGAAAGCCTCTGGTTCCAAGCCAGCTGGGCTCTGGGTTTCATTAGCCCGGGAGTAACAGGAGCGGCTCCTGAGCGCACACGGGAGAGCTCTCCAAGGGGCCAGCATGAGGGACTGGAGATCACAGGCAGAATTAGGCTGTGCCCAAACCCAGACTAAATCCAATTATTTTTCCTAGTGAAAATTTAGCCTGGCTTTTCCCAAAGTGTATACATTAAATCAACTAGTTCCATGGATATTAATAGCTTTACGTGGAAATAGGACCGCTGTGTCCAAATAGTTGAGAAGAGTGCTTATGACAGGACGGCTTGGAGGCTTTTACTATGCTAACGAGCGTGGTGAAGGGTGAGAGTGAACATAGCGCAGGGGTCCCCACACCTGATCATGGAACCCTCTGTTTCCAGAGTGTCTCACGGCGGGTGGGTGAGTGATTCTTGGAACCCACTTTGGGAAATACTGCTCTAGGCTCTGGAGTTCGGAGTTTATCAAGAAGCCCAGGGAAACATTCGCACCCAGATCTTCACAAGGGTGAAGTTTCTCATCAGGCTGCTAGAAAGGTCAAAGTCGGTTCTGCAGAATGGACTGAAGATTAGAATCGGAACTGCCTTCAAAACAAGACTCTTTTCCAATCTCACACATCTCCATAAAATAGGGCCAGGCTGGCCAACCACCATCCCCTGTTCGAGGAAAACTTAGCTTTACCATCTTAGCCCTCAGTAAAGAAGCCGGCACGGGGAAAACAAATAGCAAAAGAGTGACAGTTGGCTCTGGTGTCGTCGACATGGTAGGCAGGGTTTTTGACACGTCACGCACACACAGAGTCCGGGATGGTCCATTTCCCAGGGACAAAGCTTTCTCCTTCTCCGTCTTTGGACTTAAGTGCCCAGGAAGATGAATCTGCTTGACAGAAATGCTGTCAGAGCTGGAGCCACACGTGATGCTACGAAGCCTCCCTGCTTTGCCTCAGTAATGCCAGAATCTCCCCAGACTATGATCTCACTAGTTGCTAATTATGCAGCAGGAATAACACTGCCCAGGAAGACAGGGCTGCATTACTGCAGAGCAGCTACGCAGAATACACCGTGGTGCTGGGAGATGCCTGCTACAGACTCAACCAGACCTAATAAGTACTCGAGCGAAGACACTTCCTGATCTATCTGTCCGGATCCCATGAACATTCGCACTCGAGTCACAAGATGTACCTAAGAAACCTCAGCCATCGTAGGTCTCCGACAAGCACATTCTTGAAATAAATTTGGCCAGGGAGGGGGGGAAAAAATCAAGTACTTGCTAAGAACTGTAATTAAATGTAAAAAGGAACCCAAGGTGTCAATTCTGTTCTTCAGGTTACTCATCTTACCATTGGAGGTCACATTCCCAGGACATATAAAAATAGAGCCAAGGACCTTTTAATGTGGTAAGATTTCGGCTGGGCTTAAAGATACCTCTTTTTAAATGTTTTTAAGATTTTATTTATTTATTTGATAGAGACACAGTGAGAGAGGGAACACAAGCAGGGGGAATGGGAGAGGGAGAAGCAGGGAGCCCGATGCGGGGCTTGATCCCAGGACCCTGGGATCATGACCCAAGCCGAAGGCAGCTGCCCAACAACTGAGCCACCCAGGCGCCCCTTAAAGATACCTCTTAACTAATAAATTTATCATTCCATTCGAGGATGGGGGGGCTGGTAATCTTTACAATTGAGAACTTATGTGGGTGGGGTAAAAAAAAAAGAGAGAGAGAGTTGGGGCACCTGGGTGGCTCAGTGGGTTAAGCCTCTGCCTTCGGCTGGGATCAGCCCTGGCTCTGCACCACAGGCCCTGTGCTCAGCAGGGAGCCTGCTTCCCCCTTGCCCCGCCTGCCTCTCTGCCTACTTGTGATCTCTCTCTCTGTCAATAGATAAATGAAATCTTAAAAAAAGAGAATAGTGTTGACAACCGAACTGAATTTTTCCTCCCCACTTAAAAACCTTATCAACCAGATGAAAACTCAGACTGCACAGAAAAATCTGCTTTCTCAGAAAGGGCCTAAGAGCAGCTTTAGTTTTCACTGAGATGTCTAGTGTTGCTATGGGGAAAGTGGCTTCTTCCTCGGCCTGGAAGCAGGCAGGGCTCTGTGACTGGAAGCAAATGTGCAGTCCTGTTCTTTCCTCCAGCGTCTCTTTGCTTCCAGGAGTGTGGCTTTCCTTTGACTATTTCTCTTTATGCCCTGCATGAGGCTGGGTTTGGTCCAAAATCATCTTTATTATTAAAATTCTCACTGTCTCAACCCAGCTGCCCTCAGGGGTATCACTTCCTCTGGTGCAGCAAGGATTGCTGGCTCTTTGTTCCACTCTCCTTTGCCCTTTTCTCTATGTCTTCCCCACTTCCACTCCTGGAATAGTGGCTTCTGGGCAATGATAAGAGGCAGGTAAGAAAGGGGAGAAAAAAGAAAGTAGAAAGAAAGAAAAGATGTGAAACCTAGGAGAAAGGTATTTTCCTTAAAATGCCGGGGGATCGGGACGCCTGGGTGGCTCAGTTGGTTAAGCAGCTGCCTTCGTGTTTGGCTCAGGTCATGATCTCGGGAGTCCTGGGATCGAGTCCCACATCGGGCTCCTTGCTCGGCAGGGAGCCTGCTTCTCCCTCTGCCTCTGCCTGCCACTCTGTCTGCCTGTGCTTGCTCTCTCCCTCTCTCTCTGACAAATAAATAAATTTTAAAAAATTAAAAAAAAAATGCCGGGGGATCATCTGAACCCCTGGCTATGTAGGTAAGTAATGTGCATACTGACTGAGCTCTCCTCACCCTACCCAGGACCCCTCTGCATCACTTTCTCTGACATTTACTCCACTATATATATAATCCATTGATTCTGTCCTGACAACCAGTATAAATTTAAATTTCAACCCAACTCTGGTGTGAACTTGACTTGTCAGAAAAAGATACTCGGTTGCACACCAAAAACAAACCTCCCATCCATTTCCACAGTGGCCTGAAGAGACCTCTCTTTGCAACAGAAACAACCAGAATAGGTCCCACACTTTCCAGTTCATTAGATCAACCTCTTTTCAAACCACACCTTGAAATCAGTCATTCCCACCTCTCTCAACCATTCACTGGCAGAGGATCGATGCCTATGTTCAAGAGAAACACTTGTGAGTTATACTCCAAGCACCTAAACCCATACAGAAATAATGAAGGTGAGACTGGAAATGCAGGCCATAACTGACAGTTAACTGTCAAAATGACCAACTCAAACAACAAATGCTTTTGGGGAAAATAATGCAAACCCCCATAAATGCTTTTTAATGCCAGTGAAATGAAAGGTCAGCTGACTTTCTGGCTACATGCCTTACAGTCTTTTCTCAAGTGTTTCTAGTTGAATATTTCCCAAAGGTATATGAAATAAAGCATACCTACAGGGATGCCTGGGTGGCTCAGTTGGTTAAGCCACTGCCTTTGGCTCAGGTCATGATCCCGGCGTCCTGGGATCGAGTCCCACATCGGGCTGCTTCTCCCTCTGCCTCTGCCTGCCACTCTGTCTGCCTATGCTCGCTCACTCTCTCTCCCTCTCTCTGACAAATAAATAAATTTTTTAAAAAAATTTTAAATAAAAAAAATAATAAAGCATACCTACAGGGTACAGAAGATATGATGCTAGCACCAAGTAAAGCTCTATAGCGTATGTGCATTTTAGTACTAGATCTAAGCCTTTCCAGGCGTAGGATTCCTATCACAACCTCCCCAAAACAGAAAACAAAACAATACAGCTTATGTGAAACCAGCAAAAGAGGGAATGCCCCAGAAAAATTCTCTGGATCCACCATGTATTTGCAAAGGTTAGGTAACAAAAGCCTCTCTCTTGAGTATACAATAATAATACAAGGTATATCTCACAGGAGAAAGCCTCTTCACGCCATTGGAACCCAACCTCCTGCTAGAGGTCAAGGGACCAAAATCTCTGGTAGGACTGTCGGGGCTATTTTCTGTAGCTGGGTTAAAAGGCAGGCAGGTTTGCTGCCAAATGTTTGGATAAACCTGAGTAAGATGACCTGACCTGTTTCTTCTTTTACAAGATATTGCTGTTGATTTTCAAATACTATGAATTTCATGGATCCATGTGTCCTTCTGATTACCAGGATCATGAACTTATAAAGTGCTTGAGTGCAAACATACTGTTTAAACTAGGTATTTTAAGGAAGCCTCCCTCTAGCCTTCACTGTTTTATGTTTTTGGTTTTTTTACCCATTCACTAACACAAGGTTAGAATTTGGCTTTCCACGTCTAAACTACCATGGTATGGAGGACACAAGATCTCTGTGGGAGACCCGGAACATGATGCTGCGGGAACCATTAACTCTCAAGGATACCCAGTCATTTATAACTCTGGCACACACCAACATCCTCCTGGGTTTGGAGATTAGAAAGATGTAACATCAGAAAAGAAATGGAAATCTGAATAAACTATAAATTTACCTTAAACTGAAAACTGCAGGACAAGAGGACACTGTGTCTCTTGGGGATAACTTCTAACATTTCATATTGAAGAACGGTTTGTGTGTCACACTGCCACTCTAACCCCTTTAAAAGGATAAATCAAGACCATGGCACTAAAAGGGATGGATGGCAGTCAGTTGGCGTATTTGGGCCTGTGGAAAATGATCAAGATAGCAGCCAGGGCAAGTGATGCTTTCGTTTTCTCCCACAACGCTAGAAAAATGGGAGACATCAGGAACCTGAGCCGAAAGGACATGTCAAGGCATCAGTTCCCTTTAATGGACACCCCTACTGAACCCTTCAGCTCCCGGCCCATTTCTCTGATTCCTGCTAACCTTCCCGCTCATTCCAATCGTCTGCAGCCCCTGCCCAGTCTTCCTCATCCCTTCCTGCCTGCTACTCACAAATTCCCAACCACTCCTCCCACATTTTCCTCTATCCGCCCTCCCCTTCCTTCACTTCCCTCCATCCTACATCACCTCCACTCCATTCCGAACTCAACCCTCATCCGCAATCCTGCCAGCTTCCAAGCCGCCCATCGGTCTCCCCCGAGCTGCTCCCGCAGTCGGGGCCCGCGTCCTCCGTGCCCCTAGCTCCCACGCCTCTCCCGACTCTTTCCTTTCCCAGCGGCGCCCTGGCTCCCCGCCCCCCGACCGCTCCCGTCCGAGCCTCCCTCATTTCTGACCCCTCCATCCGCGCAGCTCTAGGTTGACCACTCCTCCACAGCCGCCCGAGGGCCGATCCCGAGAAAGGATGAGGCGGTACCCTCCGCCCCGCACCCCCAGGCCCATTACCGGCCCCGCCGCAGCTGCCTCCTCCCGTGATGGTCTCTGCCACCCCCGCTGCCGCCGCCGCCGCCGCCCTAGCCCGGGTGGGAAGGAGAGAGGAGATAGCGAGTTCCCGGGCCCGCGGCGACGGTCGGGGAGTTCCTAGGGCGGCAGGGCTGGGAGGGAGGGCGGGTGGGCAGGTCGGCCGGCAGGCGGTGGAGGGCGGGCGGCTCCAGCAACTCGGGCGCCCCCGGTAGCAGACGCCCAGAACCGCCCCGGCTCCGGCTAACAATAGGCTCCGGCCGCAGCGCTCTGGCTCTTATAGGCGCCGGCACGTCCTGACCGAGCCCCGGGGCAGGCTGGGAAATGGAGTCTACGTGCCAGCCCCACCCCCGCGGCATGCCGGGAATTGGAGGCGGAGACCGGCGCAGAGCCGAAAGTCGCCCGCAGACCGGCTCTGGAGGCGGGGTCTCCGCTGCAGTGGAACCTGGGAAAGCGAGTTTGGCGCCGCTGCAGCCCTTGGAACAGGAAGGGGGACAGCCTCAGCCACACATCTTCAATGACTAAACGAATCTGCCTCTAAACCTCCCCTTTTCCTTTCGCCAGGACCACATTCCCTACCTAAAGAACACAGTCCCCCTTATGCTCGCCCGTGGGAGCTTAGTCTTAAGCAGCATGACATGCTGCAACCTGCCTAAGCTATAGAAAAGAAAATGCAATATATTGAGTTACCGCGATACGGATTGACTGGTTGATGTGTTTTCTATCAAAAATAGTTTTACATGATCTCTGATCTTCACAACTTTGCACTCATTTTTAAGATGGGGAAAACGAAGACTCAGAAGACGAAGTCAGAAGTTCTATGTCATTTGCCAAGGACACCCAGCCTTGGCTTCTTGGCCTCACTCAGAATGGGAGCATACGGCTCTTCTTTGATTTATAAGGCCCTATTACATATAGGTAGGTACATTTCCTCTCCCTAAAAGCCTCATCACCCCCCATCCTGTCATCCATCTTGTTTCCTTCTACTTTTCCCCTCCTGTACTCTGTTTTAACTACATCGGCCCATTGACCTCCTTGCAGTTCCTTCAACGATCATGCTCTCACCTCAGGGCCTTTTCCCTAACACACTTTCCCTAGCAGGCCACATACCTACTCCTTAATTATTTGCTCAAATGTCCCCATATCAGACTTTCCTTAACCATTTTTCTATAATGGTGCTTCCCCTTAGTTTCTATCCCGCTGGCTTATATTTCTTCTTAGCATTTACCACCTGGTGTATATTTTTCAGTCTTCTCTCACTTGACTAAATTCCATGAGAGCAAGGAATTGCTTTGTTTACTGTATCATGAGCACCCCCTACAAAACCTGGTATTTGACATTTAGGAACTCACTAGGTATTCACTGGATGTTTATTGGATGGATGGCAGGACTTAAACTCAGGTTAGGCTGGTTCCATAGCCCAGTGCATTTTTCACTGCAACCAAGAACTATAGAGCCAGATCTGCTGGCTACCAAGCCATCTCAGTTTTAGAACTGAGAACTTGGCTAGCTTGGACAAAATACCAAAGATTCCAATCCTTTCACCTAGGTGACATCAGAGGCTCCATGAGGCCAGGACACAACAGTGCAAGATGAAAAAGCAAATCACAAAAAAGCAGTCCTTAGCATACCATGCACTGACCATCTCCCTATCTGCTGAAATTTATGGATGATATAACATGTGATCCAGAGCCAGACTGCCTGAATACAAACCCAGTCCATCACTCAGCAGTAGTATGACCCTTGGCAAGGCATGTAACTTCCCTGTGCCTTAGCTTCCTCATCTGCAAAATGGGGAGTGTCGACTATGTATCTCATAGGGTTTCATGAAGATTAAATAGTTAATATAGTATAAAATCTTTACAATATAGTTGGTGCCATATAAATGTTCACCATTGTCTTTCCTGAACACACAGATAACAAAAAGAGAAAGCCCCAGAGCACTGTGTGAGCAGAGTTACAAAATAATAGCCAAAAGGCCATGTTGGATAGGCTTAAAAAGTGTCTCATATGCCTATGCATCCACAGTTTGTGTCCTGGAAATTCATCAGAGTACCATCAGCCTCAATGCCCATGATTTGAAGGTTAATGACACCAAATTAGAGGATAGCCTAGCCAAACCAAAGTTGGCATACCCTGTGAAGACACAGCAGAATCCAATTTGGCAATAAGCTCTGTATCAGTCAGAAGATCATCTGCACCTGTAACAAACATCACAACTACATATCATAGAGTCACTTATTCACCACATTTCATTGTCTTGGCAGAATCACCAGATATGTTATTACAGTGGTTTGCTCATAATTGTAATTCTGCCTCCTGCCTAAGCAGAGCCTATAGAGGGCAAATGACCAGGAAGCTCAAATGCAGAATAGAAACTATAAAAATAAAGTGAAAAGAAACACTAGTAGCCTTTGGTTTCTTTTTTTTTTTTTTTAAGATTTTATTTATCCATTTGACAGACAGAGATCACAAGTAGGCAGAGAGGCAGGCAGAGAGAGGGGGGGAAGCAGGCTCCCCGCTCAGCAGAGAGCCTGATGCAGGGCTCGAACCCAAGACCCTGGGATCATGACCTGAGCTGAAGGCAGAGGCTTTAACCCACCGAGCCACCCAGGTGCCCCAGCCTTTGGTTTCTAATTCGAAATGTTACTGCTTTGTTCCAAACCACGCTGCAATATATGTATGAACCAGCTCAGAATGCACAAATCACAAATGGGTGGTTTGTTTTAGGGACAAAAATGTCAAAGCAGAACAGGAAGAAAAGACACAAGCAAAAACAGCAGCTACAGATGAAAACCAAAGGTCAGATTTCATGTCCTGGACAGTTTACAAATCTGTCTTGCAGTTACATCTCTGCACTTAGAGGTGGTTTGTAATCCATAGTATCCTAAGTTTATTGAGCAATTGGATAAGCGTACTAAACACAAAACTGTGCTTTATACTCAATATCCTTTTTTAATCTCCCAAACAATCATATAAATTAAGTATGATTTCCTTTTTAAGATGAGAAAGTTGAGGCTTAAGAGAATATTTTGTCCAAGGTCACATCCGGGAAGGGGAAGATTTGAGATTTTAACAGAGGCTTATCTGACACCAAAGTATATACTGTATCAACTATTCTTTACCTCTAAAACAAGGGGGGGGGGGGGGGGAGTAGGGTGGGGTGGTGAAAATTAATAGGTCAGAGGATACTATGTGTTAAACTTCTTAGAGAAAAAGAGTTAACCTGTAGATTTAGCCCTGAGGTTGACATTACTAATTTATATTTAATTATAATCCAAATCTAGAGAGAGGCAGGCATCTCTTTGTGACTAGTTACACAACAACAACAAGAGATTAGTATGCACAAATCTGGGGAAAAGTGCCACAGCAATTTAAAAGCACAAACAATGAAGAAACTGTATGCTTCAGGAAGATTTCAAAAAGAATGCACACAAGTTGATCTATATATGTGCACAATACACACCCTTTTTAAAAAGGGAAAATAACAATCAGGTTTAAGGGGGTAGAGTGCAGGGGTGAATTTACAGAAGAAGAGAGTGTAAATCTGAAGTTTGAAAGATGGGTAGGGAAAGACAAATTGAAAAATCAGTCAGAGGGTCCCTGGGTGGCTCAGTCGTTAAGCGTCTGCCTTCAGTGGCTCAGGTCATGATCCCAGGGTCCTTGGCCCGAGCCCCACATGGGGGTCCCCGGCTCGGCGGGAAGCCTGCTTCTCCCTCTCCCACTCCCTCTGCTTGTGTTCCCTCTCTTGGTGTCTCTGCCAAATAAATAAATAACATCTTTTTTTTTTTTTTAAATCAGAGTTCAGGAAAAAAAACCCAACAGGAATCTGTAGTAATTAAAAAGAGGAATGTTCACCTCATCTTATACAAATATATGAAAACACAGATTCCATGAGAGAGACTGGTTAGTACTCATGCCCCCAAAGAGCCCATACAGTAAAAAATAGTACAATAATATAAATACAATCACATTTTTAAAAAACAAATAGCAAATAAATAGCAAATTTCCTTATAATTTACATTAATCCAATTGAAAATTTTAATTCATATAGAACTTTTAAAACTCTTAATTTGAGAATGCAAATGCTATACTTAGGTACAATTTGTTGATTAGGCCTCTGTTCTTAAGGAATAACACAGAGGAGATCTAGAAGTAAAAAGGAAAGGTGAAGAAAAAGAGGAGGAAGTAGAAATAGATGGACATTTAAGGTCAAAGGTAAATACAAGGTCATTAAACAAAGCAAGAAGGAGAAATAAAGAGGTAACAACTCAGAGAAAAAAAAAAGATGCTGATGTCACATAGGGCACCTTTTTTCCATTCCATTTTGCAGTAGTAGTAAATTCTTCCTCATTTAAACCTTAGAGTTTGGGTAATGAAACAAAAATTTAACCGCAAACTAAAAATAAATATTCTAGCTTTAGGGAAAGCCTTAGCCTACAAATGAGAACATCGATCATTTTTAGGAGAAGCAGAAGAATGATGCAGGATACTCTATATGAATTAGTACATAAGTGATACAGCTAGGTGGGGCATTTGTGCCATTCCTGTTGAAATTGGTGTTCTCATAACAGACCAGTAGAGGCCACAAACAGATCAAATTCCTATAAAGCAACCATCATAGCCAAAGAAGCAGAACAATTCATTAAAATGATAAAACAGTTCAACTTCGGCTCTTTGATCAAGCTATCCGGCATTGTTAGGCATTGGCTGGAGAGAAAAACTACAGTGAAGAGGGATAAGATCAGTCTTGTCTTCAAATATTTGTACCCCAGGGATGCCTGGGTGGCTCAGTTGGTTAAACGGCTGCCTTCGGCTCAGGTCATGATCCCAGCGTCCTGGGATCGAGTCCCACATCGGGCTCCTTGCTCCCCAGGGAGCCTGCTTCTCCCTCTGCCTCTGCCTGCCTCTCTGCCTGCCTGTGCTCGCGCTCTCTCTCTCTCTGACAAATAAATAAATTTTTAAAAATCTTAAAAAAATATATATTTGTACCCCAAATTTGATACTTTCAAAACCAAAAGCTGACCTTCATTCAATCCTTCACTGTAGTTTACAAGACAGCCCAAATCTCTGCAGCAATCCTGTCCAAAAGATTTGCTGAGGAGCCTGGGGGGCTCAGTCAGTTGGGCATCTGCCTCCCCACAGGTCATGGTCTTGGGGTCCTGGGATTGAGCCCTACATGGGGCTCATTGCTCAGCGGGGAGCCTGCTTCTCCCTCTGCCTGTGTGTGCTGCTCCCCCTGCTTGTGCTCTGTCCCTCTGACAAGTAAATAAATAAAATCTTGAAAGAAAAAAAATTTGCTGAGAATACTTAAGGACAAAGGGATGTCAGAACACTCCTTATTAGCATAAATTAGAAAGGACTAGTTCCATTTTGCCAAGCCCTCTTCACTCACCACGCTTCCCCATGCTCCTTCAACCCAGTGGTGAGACACACTCTACCCCTCACAGCATTCCTAGTGCCTGACTCCGCCTGGAGTCCAGGAATCAGAGGATCTGCCCCCTTGTGTGGACCCTTCTGCGGTCTCTCAGGCTCTGGTTGTCTTGTACTTGATGTAAGGTCCTCTCCTTTCCAGCCACCATGACCATTTTCATTCCCCCACCCATGAAATAGCTTCTGAATAAATCACTTATGTGGGTAAACATTCTTACTAGGCCATAATATCAGACAATCTTCTTTTTAATAGCTGTATTTCTGTAATGACTAGGACTTAATCCTTGGGAGTCCTGCAATGACCTACCCACCCTTTCATTTTCCAGTAATTCCCCTTTAACTCTTAAGTCTTTATATAGCTGATTCTTCTAGATAGAACCTACCCCTTGAAGGGAACAGTACACACAATACTCAAATAGAAGCTTGCTCCACTCCTCAGGAGGGTCTAAATCGAACCGTCCTCCTTCTCAAATACCATCACTCTAACAGAGCCAGTAAACCGTCTACTCAGTTTAAATATCAACTGGCACATTGTTAAAAAGATAAAATCCTAGGACTGTATCTTAGAGGCACATGCAAAAAACTTACAAAGTTGCATTTTCAAATGTACTTAACCTAAACAACATCTACAGGAATGGCCATCTTTAAAAAAGAATGATGTAGAACTATAAATTCTAATAATAGAAAGATGTTCAAACTATGTTAAATACAAAAAGCAAATAGCAGGCCATTAGTGTAACATGATCCCATCTGAGTATGTGTGTGTGTGTGTGTGTGTGTGTGGGTGCAAGAGAGAGGGAGGGAGATGGGGTGTATTTTGCAATGATTCTCTCTTTAAAGATCTTTTTTTTTTGGACAGAGAGAATGAGATCACAAATAGGCAGACAGGCAGGCAGAGGGAGAGGGGGAAGCAGGCTCCCAGCTGAGCAGAGAGCCCGATGCGGGGCTCAGTCCCAGGACACTGAGACCAGGACCGAAGGGAAGGCAGATGGCTCAACCCACTGAGCCACCCAGATGCCCAATGATTATCTCTTTAGAGTGGGACTAGGAGGTAAGTAGAAAAAATTATACTCCTCTTTATTGTTTGAATTTATCATTTTGTGTATTATTTTCATAACAAAAGCTAGTTTAAGATTTTCACCGAATTGAAATGGATCAATAATAGTAAATGGATGTGCTTCTTAAAAGCAAGCTGAATGATCACAATGTCCTACCACTATACCAATTTTTACCAACTGTATAGCATTGGCCCTATAACTACTTTTTGGAGCTAAAGAAAGCCTAAACAACTTCCTGGTTAATTTAGGACCTGTGATTGCAAACTTGTATAAATTCATTTCTTTTTTTAAAAAGATTTTGGGCAGGGGCAGGAGGAGAGAGAGAGATTCTCAAGCAGACTCCCTGTTGAGCACGGAGCCGGATGCCAATGCCAGGCTCGATCTCACGACCCTCAGATCATGACCTGAGCCAAAATCAAGAGTTGGACGCCCGACTGACTGAGCCACGCAGGCACCCCTATGATTTCTAAAAAATATACATACGTATATATTTTTTCTACAGTAAATTTGAAGACTACCCTGAAAAACTCTAATAACCGTAAGTAAATTTGTGGTAATATAATGTAATTTGTGGTAAATATAGTAAAAAGACTTCTATATGTCATCTGCAGTGAAGAAGAGTCACAGATTCAGAAAGAACCTTAAAAGTCATCTAGTCCAACCCTCCCAGCCTAATACTGACAGAATAATAAAAAAACAAAACCAACCAACCAAATACAAAACCAAAACACTAACAGCAGTCTGCTGAGGACAGAACTGACTTCACTGAAACGGAGAAGTCCCAGGAACATAATACAACCAGAAACGTCCCCCTTCTGAAACAGGGACATCTGGTAATCAATACTTTCATTTAAAAAGTATTTTTGGGGGACACCTGGGTGGCTCAGTTGGTTGGACGACTGCCTTCGGCTCAGGTCATGATCCCGGAGACCCGGAATCGAGTCCCGCATCAGGCTCCCAGCTCCACGGGAGTCTGCTTCTCCCTCTGACCTTCTCCTCGCTCATGCTCTCTCACTGCCTCTCTCTCAAATAAATAAATAAAATCTTTTAAAAAAAAAAAAAGTATTTTTGGCCTAATATGTCAAGTTACCCAGGTCAGTTTTTAAAAGTCATTTGACTTCATTTTCTAGTTTCAAAGTCCTCCATTTGTTTCAAACCAAAAGAAATCAGACCATATTGTGGGTTGCTTTTAATGAAGAAAATTCTCTGTATAAAAACATTTAAACTTTATCAAATGCTTTAAAAACACACACACACAGATCCAAATCCATTACAATCTTGGAACATTATCTTTTTTCACCTCGACATAATGTGTAAAGGGATTTCTGGATAAAACTCTACATGTGAATGAAGACAACCCATAGCCTTACACATGTGTGCACATACACACGCATACATACGCACAGACACACACACGCACTCTGTAGGAACTAAAATAAATGGGAAGAGTGTGACTGGGGTTGGAATGGATTTCTCATGAAGCTTATATAAAAGAACACCACATAAGTAAAAGAATTTCCTATGCCAAGGAGAGATGCAGAGAGGGGAAATGGAAAGCAGGGGCTGGCCAAACGCATGGATAAATAGTCTGAGAAGCTCAGTCAAGAACAGTGAATCTGGGGAGTCACGGGCGATCCCTCATCTTCACCACCTCAGTCTGTGACTCTGACAACTGATGATGCTTCAGGAGCGCGTATGTTCTCGGGTTTTGTAGTCCTGATTTGTTCTTCATTATTGAGGTGTGGTTTCTCCCTGTCAGTGGTTAATTCCTCAGCTGTCACGCGGCCTTGCGTCCTATCCGCCGGCAGAGCCACGGTCAGAGACGGCAGCGCGCAGCGTGTCATAAGGGTGGCATCGTGGCTGGCGGTTCAAACAAGCCAGACCGCCCGGGTCTGGATTTCAGAGACGATGCTTGCTGGCTGCCTGTCGTCGGCAAGCCCCTTAGCCGCTCTAGGTCCATGGCCTCACCTTCAATTAAGGATCATTATTACCTACTTCATAGAGATTATTAAAGAGGAGTTAAACAAGGTAATCCACTTAAAGAATTTATCACACTACGAGGCACAAGTAAATGCTCAGTAAATGTTAGCTAAAATTACTATGAGTCTTGGTATCACAGGGCAACCAAAAGAAAAATTCTATTCTATCTCTGTATTTCTCCTTTTTGATGAGGTTTTCAGGGGCCGACTGTGGCAAAAGCCAATATGTATGATGCAAAAGAGACTGAGGATCTAGTCTTAGGAATATAGATGTTCACTTTTATATTAGAAAAAAAATGACATGGCTCCGTATCACAAAATTTAACATCTTTCCATTAAACATCACACAATTCTCATCATCGTTATGCCCTACGAACACCCTAAATGGTGTGGAGTTTCTAATGATATGCAACAACAACAGAGTCCATAAATTTTAACTAAGAAACAGCTGCAGAAATGCATGTCGGGCAATAATCTGTGTGAGCCATAAGAGCCTGGGCTGAGGGATGGCTGGGCTTCTGCCTCCAGGGCCTGGACTCCCCCCCACACAGTCAGATGGGTCAGGTTCCTGCAGACCTTCCAACCTCCGTTAGCGAGCGACTCCCTTCAGGAGGGAAGCTTCCGAGGGGCGAAGGAAGCAGCGGCCATTGAGGACAGAATGCCCGGCACCTACTTCAGGATGATATGATAGCTATCATTGGTTTCTGCTGTAAAAGAGAGAGACAGTAACCTTTTAGTCAGCTCTAAAACACAGTGGGAGAGAAAAAAATATGGTAAGGATCTTTTGAGAAGGAGAAAAAAAAAACAAACCCACCAGCAGGACAAAGGGCAACATACTTATTATCACACAATACTCAGAATAAATATGCACTATAAAAACAACATGCCTTAATCTCCTCTCCCCTTATCCACGGAAGGGGGGAGAGTGGCAGAGTCATCAGTCTGTCATGATAATGGCAAGACGCCAATTCACGCAAAGGAACAATCTCCAAAGACATCACTTTCTCGACCTCAGATACAGTGGTTGATACTTTCCCTCCCTCCTCAAAGAAGTCAATCATGAAAAACATCTCTTCAACTCCTCAGAGAGAGGCATCTGGCTTACTATTTTATTACCTTTCATTGTGTCCAGAATAAAGCAGGCTTCCTCCTGAAAGTTCTGTATCATCTGAGAAGAGCAAGAAAAGGTGCTAATTATTAAAAACTTGGGTTTGCTGCAGTTATTGAGACTATATGGCTTTTTATTATATTGGACTTAAGGAAAAAAAATAATCCTTTGTTTTCTGCCGTTCAGTTTTTAAGTTTTAAAAGCTAAGCAGTCTAGGGGCACCTGGATGGCTCAGTTGCTAGAGCACGTGACTCTTAATCTCAGGGTCGTGAGTTTAAGCTCCTCCTGGGCATTGGAGCTCACTTTAAATAAATAAAATAAAACAATATAAAATAAAATAAAAGCTAAGCAGTCTAAAACAAGTGATCTTAAAATTATAGGATCCATTTTTCCTGGATTTTTTCTTTCTTTTTTTTTTTTTTAAAGATTTTAATTTTTTTATTTGACAGAGAGAGACACAGGGAGAGAGGGAACACATGTAGGGGGAGTGGGAGAGGGAGAAGCAGGCTTCCTGCCAAGCAGAGAGCCTGATACAGGGCTTAATCCCAGGACCCTGGGCTCATGACCTGAGCCAAAGGCAGATGCTTAACAACTGAGCCACCCAGGCGCCCAGCCCATTTTTCTGGATTAACCCCAAGACATTCCAAGGGTACACAGACACTGGAGGCCCATTCAGGAGAACTGACTTCCAGGGCTTCATCTCCCATATGTACACTTTCCCAAAACTGCCTGAGCACCTCTTTGGTTTTCCCTACCCACTTTGCCTTCTAAACTTCCTTCTCCCATTTTATAAAATAAAGGCATAAGTTTTACCATCCTGGAATCCTACCAAGATGCCCTGTTCCAGTGTACAAAAGCCTCCAGGATGCCAAAGTGTGGCAATGTGAACCTTAATGACTGGGTAACAAAGTCTTTTGTGAGTCATGTGGTTTCTAATTTTTTCCTTGCACCAAAACTGAAGACCGACCTAATCACAAACTGTCAAATTATAGGTGATTCAAAATAATTCTCTGTAACGTCACTATCTAATTTTTTGGCATCTAACTCCAAAGTTAAAAAAAGGGGGGGGAGGGGCGCCTGGGTGGCTCAGTGGGTTAAAGCCTGCCTTCGGCTCAGGTCATGATTCCAGGGTCCTGGGGTCAAGCCCCACATCGGGCTCTCTGCTCAGCAGGGAGCCTGCTTCCTCCTCTCTCTCTCTGCCTGCCTCTCTGCCTACTTGTGATATCTGTCAAATAAATAAATAAAATCTTTAAAAAAAAAAAAAATCCAGTGCTGTTTTTATAAAAAAAACTCCATCCATTCCCATCTGTCAATTTGTGTGAATCAAATTCCATAGCATTATATCTAGGGGGAATAAAACAGAACGGAAGTGGTGCAGAACGCTATTTCATTCTAGAAACCAGTAGAGAGTACTCATCTATACATGAATTAATGTGGGCAGGGCAGGTACGGAATCAGACAATCCCATCCATCTCTTTAACAGATACACTTCTGACACATTTTTCTTAATCTTTAAAAATTTATCAAAACATAATATTTATGTTTATTGATTATAATATTATGGTGGTCACTCTATTCAGAAGAAATAATTTTTAAATTTTTATTAAAACAAATTCTTTTGTTGAAGCAAATTTGTTTCAAAGAAATATGGTTTCAAAGAAATATTATGCACAAACAAAAGATGTTTGCACATAAAAGCAGGTTATGGTAAGATAAAATTCTATGGGAGAAGTGAATGGAAATAGGAGTTCAAGGAAACAAAGAGATGATATAAAAACTGAAAGGAAGTATATTCATGCATTTTTTAAGACAGTGATGGTGGTATTACATCACTCTTCTATTTCGGTTATACGGAATATAGTTAGAATAGTGATGTAACCATTTCATTTTTAAAGGTTATATAATATGCCCAGACATGACGTATTTTGCAACTATTTAAACTTTAAACAAAAAATTTTAAGTCAACCTAAAAATCTGCAAGGGGATACATGGTTTTTTTAAATTATTTTAGGAAGTAAGCAAGCAAAACCGTTTGAAAAGCCCTGGTCTAGTAAACAGAGCCTGTGCCCCAGGGGGACGACGGCTCTTGCTTCGTCACGTGCCCTGACAAACTGTCATGTGGTGATTCAGTTGTACTGAAAACCTACCTCATCACTAATGAGCACATGGATTCCTGTTGGCCCCTGCTTGTAGATCTGGCTGATCTGGCGAGGGGAAATGCTGAAGAGCTGAGCGATTTTTTCTGTCAGTTCGACAGCTGTCAGTTCTTCTAGATAGATGGCGTGGTACACTGCGAAAAGGACAGAGCAAAGGCAGTCAGTGCAGGTTTCTCTGTTCTTACAGGTAACCCGACCACGCAGAACGCCCACCTTCCTAAAGGACTCACAGACTGCCCGAGTTCAAACCCTGGCTTGGCCACCTGCTGGCTGTGGGACTGGGGTGAGTTACTTAACATCCCTAAGCCTCATTCTCCATCTACGTGTGGGCGAGAACAGTAAATGTATTGCAGAGAAGAGATACTGGTTGTAAAAATTAAAGCGTGTCACTGTGCTGAGAATAGTGCCCGGTACGTGTGAGGAACTCAATAAACGTAAGCAAGGACCATTCTTCTAGCAAATGCTAGATCTGCCGTCTGAGGACTTCCCACTGCACGGGCTTACACGTCACCTCCTCCCCCTTCCGGAATGCGCGTCCTGGCCTGTCCAGAACGACCTACCGAAGAAAGTACCATTTGAGTCTCCATCCTCATGCTTCTGCTGCTGCTGCTGCTGTTGCTGCTGCTCCCTCAGCTGCAGGGATTCCTGACAAACATAAATGGTTAGCCTTGGGCGCACCATCCTGAGGAGGAAAACAAGGCTGTTAGTCTTGTGGTTTTCGTGGGAAGCACATTTTAAGGGAGAACTTGTGTGTCTAGGTTAACACTGGAGAGCGGAGTTGAAAACTGGCAGCCCGTGGGCCAAGGGAGCTTGTTTGCTGTCTCCTTAGCTCTCCACTAGGGCTTACGTGTGTGTGCGTACATGTGTGGGCGTACATATGTGCACGTGTGCGTGCGTGCATTTTAACTGCATTTGTTCCAACATTGTACAAACCTCTGCAATTTCGGATTGCATCAGATCTGGCAATCTGAGACCCTTACTCTTACAAGTAAACGATTGGGTGTTCTCCTTGCATGATGCATGCATTATTCAGTAGACTCCAGATTTGACTATCACTTATTGACATGTGGCCTCTGTGTCATTTGGGTTTATGACCTTTGATGTAACCATTAGAAATATTCGAAATGTGTGAGCCACTGTTGCATGGGTCTGGTTCAACATACACCTTCTCCTTAGAAGCGCCACTATAAAACAGAGAATCTTATTTCCCTCATTACCTTCTCCTAAGTAGCCTGAGCCTTCTTCCCTTCTTACTTCTTAGACAATGGTATTCAATTACCTCTTGATCTGATCATCTCATTCCTATTTTAAAATGCTCTTTTATTTTTTAAGAGAGAGAGCACATGTGTGCATGCATAAGGGGGTGGGAGGGTTACTGGGGCAGGAGCAGAGGGAGAGAGAGGCTCAATCTCACGACAGTGAGATCATGATCTGAGCTGAAATCAAGACTTAGACACTTAACCGACCGTATCACCTGGGTGCCCCTTAAATGCTCTTTAAACAATATGTTAAAAAAATGAAGATCCAATTGTTTTTTTCTCCAAATCATCCACCTCTAAATTTATCCTCTTTAAAATTTCCAAGATTGGGGGCACCTGGGTGGCTCAGTGGGTTAAGCCTCTGCCTTCAGCTAGGGTCATGATCTCAGGGTCCTGGGATCGAGTCCTGCATCGGGCTCTCTGCTCAGCGGGGAGCCTGCTTCCTCCTCTCTCTCTCTGCCTGCCTCTCCATCTACTTGTGATCTCTCTCTATCAAATAAATAAATAAAATCTTAAAAAAAAAAAATTTCCAAGATGAGAGCCAACCTGATTCAACAATCCTTGTGATGTACCCAAACAAAATAGTTCACGATCTGTTTCATTATTTAGTCACTGATTTGGTACTGTGGCAATAAGCTGTATGTTTTTCCCATTAATACTATTACCTACTTGAAACTGAAAAATCCTACTTGAGACTGCAAATTACTCAGTTTTACAATTTGTAAGTGGACACTTAAGTAATTCCTATCCAATTCAAGAATGACCGCATCTCCAGTTAAAATGGACTCAGGACCTTTGGACCTGATGCTCCTCCTGCCTGGAGTACTCTTCCCTCATATGACCCCATAGCTTCCATCCTTCTCATAATTCAGTTGAAACACCCCCACCCCACAGAGGTCTTTCCTGACCATATTCTGGGTACTCCACAGTTTATAACTTTGTTTTTGCTTATTTGTTCGGTTTTTCTTCAAAGTACTTATCACTACTGAAAATATTCACTGTTCATATTTTTATCTCTCTCCCCATTAGAAAGCAAACTCACAATAATAGGTTCCTTGTTGGTTTTGCTCACCAATGTATCCCTAGAGTCTACAATAGTACCTGGCTCATAACAGGGATGATGAGTATTTATCAAATGAGAAAACCATCTAGAAATGAAAAAATGGGATATCATGAGGAATTCCTTGGATCAACTGTAGGAAATGATATTTTTCATCTACGTTTATTTGGTACATAGCTGGCATTCAAAAAAAGAATGTTTTGACAAGATGTAGTGAGCTGTGCAAACAGTACTGTGAAGAGTCCCTGAATCTCAAAGTATCTGAAATTCAACCTCACTGATATTTTTACACTAATTACATACCGGCCTTTTAATGCATTAAAAAGTCGGATTCCATCGGCAGGGCCACAGATTTGGATCACATCATCTCTAGTTAGTTTCAATAAATCTGCCCCTGGAATAAATATAAGAAAATGGGTGATAAAGGCAAAGGCTGTCTTTGTTAATGACCACCTAAGTGGCTGTTATCTTTTTTTTTTTTTTTTTTTTTTAGATTTTATTTATTTATTTGACAGAGGACAAGTAGGCAGAGAGGCAGAGACAGAGGGGGAAGCAGGCTCCCTGCTGAGCAGAGAGCCCAACGTGGGGCTCGATCCCAGGACCCTGGGATCATGACCTGAGCTGAAGGCAGAGGCTCAACTCACTGAACCGCAGAGGTGCCCCTGAAGTGGCTGTTATCTTATAGTCTAAATCTTTCGCATGGTACATAAGCCTCTCCAAGATCTGG
Source organism: Mellivora capensis (assembly GCA_004024625.1). NCBI lineage: Eukaryota > Metazoa > Chordata > Mammalia > Carnivora > Mustelidae > Mellivora > Mellivora capensis. The sequence goes on along the minus strand of PISX010000343.1, from coordinate 173,099 downwards.
CCTCTGTTTCCTCTCTTACCTCAACTGCCACCCAATTAACTTATCCACTTAGCCCTATGCTTGCATCATACAGATGACGTCAAAGAGCAAGTTGTTCCTCCTCCTGAAATATCCTTCCACTGTCTGACCAACAGACTCCTCCTCAGCCCCCAAGATTTACCTCGCGCACTACACGTGTTCCCTAACCACAGACATTCCCCCAATACCCTGCTTTGTACCACGCAGCGACTGCATCCCAACTTTTACTTATCTTTTTCAGGGTTTTAGTTTGATTTTATTTGGGTTTTTGGTTTGGGTTTTTTTTTGTTTTTTTGGGTTTTTTTGTTTGTTTGTTTGTTTGTTTTTGCTACTAGATGGTGAATGATGAGAAAGTATGCCTTACCCGTTTGTGTATTCCCACCATACCTGGCAGCCAGAAGGTGCTAAATAAAAGTGGAATGTTTAGGGTGCCTGGGTGGCTCAGTGGGTTAAGCCTCTGCCTTCAGCTCAGGGCATGATCTCAGGGTCCTGGGATCGAGCCCCACGTTGGGCTCTCTGCTCAGCAGGGAGCTTGCTTCCCCCTCTCTCTCTGCCTGCCTCTCTGCCTACTTGTGATCTCTCTCTCTCTGTCAAATAAATAAGTAAAATCTTAAAAAAAAAAAAATTTTAAAGTGGAATGTTTAAATAAAATACAATATAGTGATACCAAGGGAGAAATTTCAGACTACCTATAAATGCCCTTGACAAAACACTGTACAGAATATACATTTTAAAAAGTATTGTATAGAATAAATTTTTGAAATTAAAGTGAATTTAAACTAAGAAGTACTTCTTTTTAAGTATTTCACAGCACAGATGCTGCTGGTGAGAAAGTCTGAAGGGTTCTATGAAACTCACTTAATCCTAAAAATGTACAAAGATTTCTCCTTCCCTCTCCTTCCCTACCTCACTCACTCCCTTCCTCTCTCTCTCTCTCTCTCTTATACACACACACATGCCCTCATATGGATACTAGGAGGCTCTAGAATGTAAAGGAATATCCTGTGTTGGGAAAAACAAAAGGACAAATAAATTTAACCTGAGAAGTTTGTAAAAAGCCTTGTGAACGTAGAAAAACGATTTCGATGCAACCACTGCTGAGCTTCCTGAGGTGTGGTTGTTGGCAAAAGGTTCTGAAAGAGAAAGCAAGCATTTTCTTTTTCTTTCTTTTTTAAACTAAAGAAACGTATCTCTTGCATCATTAGGTAACACAGAGCTAAACACACCCACACTCAGACAGTCCTAGTTTGCTTGGAAGTTATTTATACCTCATCAATCTTCTTTCCCTAATCATGCAAGAAGCCCATGGAATTCCATCCTTATCTTCCTTACTAGACATAAGCGCTTTAAATCCAGGGTTCCTGCAAAAGCTTTTTTCACTTCTCTAATCCCCAGCATAGTATCTAGTTCACAGTAAAAATTCAATAAATGCCTGTTTTCAATAAGTGAATAACTATTACTCCTTAAAAGTTGGGCATTTCTACTGAACTGCACAGTTATCAAAGTATTAGTAGACATTGCAAATGACTTACATTTAATTTTAGACTTACATCTGTGACTGGAGGGGGTGGCTCTGGCTGGTGGTTTGGTGAACCATTTCTAAGGAAACATTGAAAATGCAAAGGATGAGTCCGAGACACATACGAGGGTTCATCATCTCACAGTAAGTCTCAAGCTAGAGATTTTTTTTCTTTTAAGATTTTATTTTTAAGTAATCACTACACCCATTGTGGGGCCTAAAACTACAACTCTGAGATCAAGAGTTGAGTGCTCCACTGACTAAGCCAGCCAGGCACCCCTCAAGCTAGAGATTTAAAGCAATCTGTACTCTCTCATAAAGTAGTCTTAGTCTGATAGTCAATTCTTCTATTATCTGTTAATGTAACATTAAAATTATGTGGAGAGGAGAAGAAACTGTCACTTGCAACATCTTTTTATTACTGGACAAATTGAAAAAATATAAAAATTTCAGTAAATTGGGATTCATCAGATAAATTATGGCATGAAGAATATTTAATGTAAAAAATTTATAACAGAAACAAAAATATCAGAAGATAAAAGTAATCAATATATTACTACTGCATCAAATATATAAATATACACACAAACATATACAGGAAAAAAATACCAGAAGAAACTTTATGCAATGCGATGTGATCACATACATTTATAATGAAAACCAAAACAATTATTTTTAAAGGAGCTTCGAAAATTAGTGCTGCCTAATTAACGATCCACAAACTTATCTCTACATCCTCTGTTTTTCCCTATATTTCCTTTTGTTCTAAGGATTGTCCCTATTTCCTAATGCTTACTTCTTTTATGGGAGAGAAATTTGGGTCTAATAAAAAAGTAATGACAAAGAGAAGAGAAAAAATTTTAAAACACATCTCTTAAATCCTGTAATATTTATAATTGCACAGGGGAGCTGGCTCAGTCAGAAGAGTATATGACTCTTGATCTTAAGGTTGTAAGTTCAAGTCCCAAGATGGGTATAGAAATTACTAAAAAACTTTAAAAAACATAAAAAATAAAAATAAAATTGCCTCTAAGTAGATTGCATAATCCATTTGGATGGTAAGATATTTTTCTTTCCTTTTTTTTTTTTTTAAGATATTTATTTATTTATTTGACAGAGAGAGATCACAAGTAGGCAGAGAGGCAGGCAGAGAGAGAGGAAGGGAAGCAGGCTCCCTGCTGAGCAGAGAGCCTGACTCGGGGCTCGATCCCAGGACCCTGGGATCATGACCTGGGCCGAAGGCAGAGGCTTAACCCACTGAACCACCCAGGCGCCCCGTATGATATTTTTCTTTCAAAATAGATTTTTTTTTGCCTTAGCTGCAAAATTCAAATTCCATATTTGAATTTAGTAATTAACTTATCACCAGATCCTACTAATCTATTCCCTCTATAACTTCTACCTATTTTCATTCTTAACTGTTATATTTTGAATAGTGAAGCTACCTTAATTACTTTTTTTTTAAAGATTTTATTTATTTATTTGAAAGAGAGGTAGTGAGAGAGCATGAGCGAGGAGAAGGTCAGAGGGAGAAGCAGACTCCCGTGGAGCTGGGAGCCTGATGCGGGACTCGATCCCGGGTCTCCGGGATCATGACCTGAGCCAAAGGCAGTCGTCCAACCAACTGAGCCACCCAGGCGTCCCTACCTTAATTACTTTTAGAAGCAGACTGAACATGAACCTTACATAGATTAAAAAAAAAATTAAATTAAAAAATCACACATTCAGTAGCCTATTTCAAATTTCAATATGACCTATGTGGAATATGTATTAAATGCTAAGACTAAAGACAACTTATTTTAACTGGCACAGGCAACTGTACCAACTTTCAAGTATCTCTGATGATAAAAGACAATAAAGCAATATTAAACACATCCCATAGAGAATTCTAAAACTTCATTTTAGCTATCACCGCCAAACTTCTTCCCCAATTATCAAAGATCCATAATTATTAGGTATTAGGATCACTCTTAAAAAGTAACAAAGCAGGGGCTCCTGAGTGGCTCAGTTGGTTAAGCCTCTGCCTTCGGCTCAGGTCATGATCTCAGGGTCCTGGGATCGAGCCCCACATCGGGCTCTCTGCTCAGCGGGGAGCCTGCTTCTCCCTCTCCCTCTGCCTACTCTGCCTCCCTCTCTCTCTTTGTCAAATAAATAAAATGAAATCTTAAAAAAAAAATTATTAACAAAATAAAAAGTAACAAAACAGATTTTTGCGTTTAACTGTTTCTGTTCCTGAGGACCACTCTGGTAAAAGTATGTGCAGGAAGTGAAATGACCACAAGATAAGCAGTGACAGGGAGGAGTGAAAAGCCCAGAAAGTAAGTCTCTGAATCACGAAAAACTGACTATAAGTGCTGTGGTTTTTGTTTTTTTTTTCCCTTTAAATGCAGTTTTCTGGGGCGCCTGGGTGGCTCAGTGGGTTAAAGCCTCTGCTTTAGGCTCAGGTCATGATCCCAGGACCCTGGGATCATGACCGGAGCTGAAGGCAGAGGCTTTAACCCACTGAGCCACCCAGGAGCCCCTAAATGCTGTTTTCTAATAGGAAGAAAAAAGAGGAGAAAGGACTGCATAAAACTCCTTTCAGTCACTTTTAAAGATAATCCAAACCTCAGTAAATCCACGGATCCATCAAAGAGTGACCAAATAGAAGAACTTATTGATTTAGAAAATGTTTCTATATGAGAAGATAATGAAAGAAGACATATTTAGGACAAACACAACCTAATTTCATTTCCCACTTACCCTTCCCCAAGAGAAAAACTGCTGTGGGAACTGTTGAAGCCAGGTGATGGGGAATTATTGACATATGTGATCTCAGGCCATGGAGAACACTAAAAACAAAGAACAACTTAAATACGGAAAAAGTGCACATGACCTCAGTGTCCTCCCAAAACATCGTTACTTGAGTAACACATCTTGATTGGCATATATTAATTGTACAGAGATCCCTATAATGAAGAGAAAAAATACCCAGGACAAGTAAATCTTGACCAGGCTAGAAGTTATGTTTGCTTGTTTTTTAACTGAGATATAATAGACATACAACACTGTATTAGTTTCAGGTGTACAACATAACGATTTGATATACATATACAGTGTGATATGATGGGAATTTCCTTTAAGAATAGAAAGTACTGACTGACATCATCACCGGAAGAAATCTTTTCACCTCTGTGAGTATAGTTGTCTCATAGGAAGGCTGGTATTTCTCCTTTTCGTGAGGTGTTCGTTTCTCCATTTTCTCCCGATCTGTTTTTTGCTTTCTGTCTGCACCTTTGGGCTGGAGAGAGCAATGTTTTGTTTTGACTCATCAACTTTTGACCCAACAATATTATTTCTAAGAGCTTAAACAGTCCCATGCGAAACAAGGATATAGGCACAATGATGTAAAGACAAGATGTATCCTTGCATCGAAGTCTGAAATAGCAAATTTAACTGTGTGATGGAGATGAAAAAGAATGAGAGATCTATAGCTGTGGACATGGAAAGATCTCTAAAGCACACAGCTAACTGAAAAAAGGCAAGCCTCACAACAATTCATACAGTACAATCCTATTGATGTTTCGAAGAAAATATGTGTATACCTATGTACATGGGTATATAAAAGCACAAAAGAGGACCAAAAGGATACATGCTAAATTGTAACAGTGGAGACCTCCAGGAAAGGTTGGGAAGTCAGGGTATATGGGGTAAAGGGGGACTTCGGTCTGAATACATCAGTATTAATGAATACTTTTGCAATGACAATACATTTATCCATATGATAAAAACAAATAAAGACCAAATTAACAAAAGAAAGCCAAGTACCAATGTAACCAAAACTATTAACATTTCATAATTTTGTGAGCCTTTACAAGAGCTTGTAATTTCAACAGACTTTAAGAGCTTTCCGGGAAAATCCATGTTTTAGCCTCTGGCTCCCTGTCCAAGCTCTGCTTCTGCCATGCCCATCCCCATATAAATTCATTACCAGGCATCTCAGGGATGATCTAAAGAACTGTAGCCTAGACTAAGTTTCTACAGTTGTTGAAAAAAGACAAGCTTACTTTGACTTAGTAGCTAATGTTAAAACTGAAAGATGAGGGGAAAGTATACAAGGGACAGCAGAAGGTCCAGGAATACCTTGAAGACTTTGATCTGGCAGCTGGCTGAGTGTAAGTGCTCAGTATATTCCCCGTTTTCATTTTCCTTGAAGGTATCGATTTGTACTCGGAATGGCACTCCCTTTTCTCCTCCATGCTTCCTCATAGTGAACTCTGTGCTAATGCAGTGTACCTATGAGGAATACAGTATCCAGGTTTTAGTACTGTCAGCTATCCACATCAGTCAACAGTATTTTCTGAGCAACTAACAGCAAAACCTTTAAAAACACTATGAACACGTATAAAAAAAAACTTTTATGCTAGGTGCACCTGGCTGGCTCAGTCGGTAGAGCACATGACTCTTGATCTGGAGGGTCTTAAGTTTGAGCCCCACATTGGCCACAGAGTTTACTTAAAAATGTCCATGTAGGGGCGCCTGGGTTGCTCAGCGGTTTGAGCCTCTGCCCTCGGCTCAGGTCATGATCTCAGGGTCGTGGGATCGAGCCCCGCGTCAGGCTCTCTGCTCAGCGGGGAGCCTTCTTCCCCCACCTCCTCTGTCTGCCTCTCTGCCTGCTTGTGATCTCTGTCAATAAATAAATAAAATCTTTAAAAAAAAGTCTATGTAAATAAAATCTTAAAAAAAAAAGACTTTTAGGGGCTCCTGAGTGGCTCAGTTGGTTGAGCACCTGCCTTCAGCTCAGGTCATGATCCTGGGGTCCTAGGATCGAGTCCCACACTGGGCTCCCTGCTCTGCGGGGAGCCTGCTTCTCCCTCTGCCTCTCTCTCTCTGTCTCTCATGAATAAATAAATAAAATCTTTTTAAAAAGTTTAGGGGTGCCTTGATTAAGCTCTGACTCTTGATTTCAGCTCGGGTCATAATCTCAGGATCGTGAGATCGAGCCCTGTGTTCTGCACTTAATTCGGAGTCTCTGAGATTCTCTCTCTTCCTCTCCCTCTGCCCCTCCCCCTGCTTGTGTTCTCTGGCTTGCTCTCTGTCAAATAAATAAAATCTTAAAAAAAAAAAAAAGAAACAAAGTAAATATACAGATTCAATGCTAACAAAAGCTACTGGGAGGAACTAAATTCATTAATACAGAGTTAATATAAAAGAGAAATGATTTCTGTTAGTAAAAGTTTCTTGGACTTTAAGGTAGAGTTTAGAAAGCACAGGCTCCATCCATGCTGGGAAAATAGTAGATATGAAAACTCACGGGCAATAGTGGGGAAAGAAAAGTTTGTAAAGGCTTGCTTGCTACTGCATAAAGTGACGACCCTGGTGAATCTGAACAGTGAAACCTTGACTGACCAAATATTAGGTTAGGTAAGTTGTTAATTTCTCTAAGCCTCAAAAACTATTTCTACTCCACAGGATTACTGCTCAAAGTTTTAAATAAAATCACATATACGAATTGTTTACTTAACAGAGTGACTATCTAATGGGACATAATAAACTATAGCTTTCTTTACTACCAATAAAAATTTTATTTATTTATTTTTTTAAATTTTTTTATTTGTCAGAGAGAGAGAGAGAGCAAGTGAGCACAGGCAGACAGAGTGGCAGGCAGAGGCAGAGGGAGAAGCAGGCTCCCTGCCGAGCAAGGAGCCTGATGTGGGACTCGATCCCAGGATGCTGGGATCATGACCTGAGCCGAAGGCAGCTGCTTAACCAACTGAGCCACCCAGGTGTCCCACTACCAATAAAAATTTTAAAAGGAATCTACCCAACAGACATAATTGGATATGTAAAACAAAATTAAAGCATAAAGATGTTCGAAACAACTTTATAGATAATAGAGAAAATTTAGAACAACCTAAATGCTAAATAATAGTGAAGCTATAGTACATCCAAAGAATGAAATATTATACAGCCATTAGCAAGCCTTTTTTTTGGGGGGGGGGTTGGTTTGCTTGTTTTTTATTTTATTTTGTCATACAAATAAATTGGGGAAGTTAGAAGGGCCACTCAGACACTCCTCATTGCCCTCAGTCAAGTATTGAAGAGTCTGGACTTGACAGTCAGGCTGCAACCCTGTAAAAATTTCAAATTCGATGTGTTTTATCCTTCAAAAAACAAACTGGTAGGGGCACCTGGGTGGCTCAGCAGGTTAAGCATCTGATGCTGGATATCAGCCCTGGTCATGATCTCAGGGTCCTGGGATGGAGCCCTGCAACAGGCTCTGTGTTCAGCGGGGAGTCTGCGTGGATCCTCTCTCTCCCTCTCCCTCTGCCCCTCCCTCTGCTCGTGTTCATGCACTCCCTCTCTCCTAAATAGATCAATATTTAATTTTATTTTTTTTTAAGATTTTTATTTATTTATTTGACAGAGAGAGAGAGAGAGGTCACAAGTAGGCAGAGAGGCAGGCAGAGAGAGAGAGAGGGAAGCAGGCTCCCCACGGAGCAGAGAGCCCGATGTGGGGCTCGATACCAGGACCCTGAGATCATGACCTGAGCCGAAGGCAGAGGCTTAACCCACTGAGCCACCCAGGCACCCATAGATCAATATTTTAAAGAAAGAAAAGAAACAAACTAGTAGTAAGAGATGCTCTTCATAACTGGAACCCCATCTGCAAAGCCCTACCTGAATAAACACAGATGTCCTCTTTGCCGGGTCCCACAGGAACTCCACAGTATTCAGTTGGGTTGGATTAGCTCTAGGATCGATTATACCAACAGACATTGGGATATCTGGGAAACAAAATGGTAATCACTGAAGAGTTCCAAGGGCTACTGGGTTTAAATAAAATAGCACGGATTGCTTTATTATTGTCCCTAGTTACCAAGATTTTTACGTATCACACCCTAAACCTCTTTTTGCCAATTAAAAGTTTTGATTAGAGCTAAAGTTGACCTAAGTACTTTCCTTCTGAGTATCTTTTCTCCATTTTAAAAGGCTTTTAAAATAGGACAATTTAAACAGTTTCCTTTTAACCTGCCAAAACTCTACTTAAAGATAGATTTAGTCTAAACACTAGCTCTAGTGTCATGAAAATTGTAATATAATCTGCTTCACTTACAGTTTTAGGTTTAGTGTTACTGATAGAAGTACACTAACAAGACTGCTATAGAAAGATAAAGCGGAGTGTCTGAATAAAGGCAGAAGCATTGTATTACAGATAGAAGTGGGAAAAATTTAACACAGAGATTGATGCTGGCCTTAAAGTCATCAAATAACCTTGTAACAGAACAACAAATCTGATACTCAAGAAGGAAGCAAAAATGAATGAGCTCTAGTAGAGTTTTGCTTTCCACTCTACATAGCATATACTTAAATATCATTTCCTGTCTTCTCCTATTAGTATTCCAACTGGGGAGAGAAAGCCAGGCTGATATTTACAATCATCACTATTCTATCACTATATTACCGTTTTACTGTCAATCCAAACAACAAGATGGGTCCAACAGTGTTAGCTGTATTGGATTTATCCTAAGGGTAATTTATCAAATGGATATCAGGATTATCTGTACAAGAATCAGTGCTTTCTCAGCTAAAATTAGTAGGTACTTAGATTTGTTTAACAACTATGTTTGCTAGTAGGAGATAATGACCAATAAGAGATCAAAGGCATAGATACCAGGAATAAAAGTACATTCATGAAGAGTGACTGCATGTATGTTTGTAAAGGGACTTCCCTTAAGCCCTATGATTTAAGAAAAATAAATTCTACTCTATGTAGCAAAGCAGTAGGGGAAAAAACCTAAACTTCAAATCAAGAGACATAGATTCTAATGCCAGGTCTCTTACACCTGGCCCCTTTTACATACACGCAAAACAAAATATCAGACCCTGAATAGCCAAAACAATCCCGAAAAGTAAAGTTGAAGGCGTCACATTCCCAGATTTCAAAACTTACTACAAAGTTACAGTTATCAAAAGAGTGGTACTGGCATAAAGATGGAGACACAGACAAACAGAACACAAGAGAGAGCCCAGAAATGAGTCCTCACAAACACAGTCAACTGATGGTTGACAAAGCTGCCAAGACCATTCAGTTGGGAAAGAAGAGCTGTTTCAACAAACGGTGCTGGGAAAACGGAATATCCACATATGAGGAATGAAGGTGAACTCTTACCTTATACCACATTCAAAAATTAACTAAAAAATGGGTCAAACACCTAAATGTTTGATCTAAGGCCTATAACTATAAAACTCTTGGCAGAAAACATACCAGGAAAAGCTTCATTGGGTTTTGCAATATTCTTTGCTATGACACCAAAAGCATAGGCAAGGCAATAAAATTATTAAATAAACTGGACTACATCAAAATGTAAAACTTTTATGCATCAAAGGACATTATCAACACAGTGAAAAGACAACCCACACAGAATGGAAGAAAATATTGCAAATCACATATCTGATATGGGGTTAATATCTAGAATACATAAGGAATGCCTACAACTCACAACTACACAAGAACAAAACCAACCGGGGCGCCTGGATGGCTCAGTTGGTTGAGCGACTGCCTTCAGCTCAGGTCACGATCCTAGAGTCCCAGGATCGAGTCCCGCATCGGGCTCCCAGCTCCACGGGGAGTCTGCTTCTCCCTCTGACCTTCTCGCCTCTCATGCTCTCTCACACTGTCTCTCTCTCAAATAAATAAATAAAATCTTAAAAAAAAAAAAAAGAACAAAACCAACCAATCAGATTAAGAAATGAGGAAAGGATTTGAATATACATTTCTCCAAAGAAGATACATACATGGCCAATAAGCACACAAAAAGATGCCCAACATCACTAATCATTAGAGAAGTATTAATCAAAGCACAATGAGATAACCACTTCACATCCATTAAGATGGCTACAATAAAAAAAAAAACCCAAAAAGCAAAAAAACAAAACCAGAAAATAGCACATGTTAGCAAGGAGTTAAAGTATTTAGAACCCTTGTTCACTTCTGATGGGATTGTAAAATATGCAGCTGCTATGGAACAGTATGGCAGTTCCCCCCAAAATTCAAAATAGAATTAGCATACATGATCTAACAGTCCCATTTCTGGGTATATACCCAAAAGAACTGAAAGCAGAGACTGAAATAAATATCGGTATACCCATGTCCATAAACTCCATTATTCACAATAACCAAAAGGTAGAATCAACCCAAGTATCTACTAAAGGATGAACGGATAAACAAAATGTGGTACAGATATACAACGAAGTATTATACAGTCTTTAAAAGGAGGAAAATTCTGGGGCGCCTGGGTGGCTCAGTGGGTTAAGCCTCTGCCTTCGGCTCAGGTCATGATCTCAGGGTCCTGGGATCGAGTCCCACATTGGGCTCTCTGCTTGACAGGGAGCCTGCTTCCTCCTCTCTCTCTGCCTGCCTCTCTGCCTACTTGTGATCTCTCTCTGTCAAATGAATAAGTACAATCTTAAAAAAATAATAATAATAAATAAAAGGAGGAAAATTCTGGTGCACGCTACTATCTGGCTGAACCATGAAGATTAGGTTAAGCGAAACAAGCCAATCACAAAAAGACAAACACTGGATGATTTCACTTATATGAGACACCTGGAGTAGTCTCAGTCATATGGACAAAAGGTAGAATGGTGGTGGCCAGGGGCTGGGGAGAAGAGGAATAGGACATTATTTTTAATTGGTACAGAGTTTCAGTTTGGGAAGATGAAAAAAGTTCTGGAGATGGATGATAGTGATGGCTACATAATGTGAATACACTTAATGTCACTGAATTATTTACTTCAAAATGTTTTATAATGCTAACTTTTATGTTATATATATCTACAACTAAATTTAAAAAACAAAAAGAAAAATATAATCAGATGCGACTGTTATGGGACTGAAGTGTCTACACTTCCAACTTCAATTTTGGAATGACCATCCCAGTAATTTTTTTATGCTTAGTCAATAACATTTCGGGGTTTATGGTGATTGAGCTCCTGAGGCACTTTGAATCAACATAAACATCGAGTAAAGAAAACCAACTCTCAGACCATACCTATAGACATTTCCCGGGCAAGAGATTCCCTTAACTCACCAATATCAAGAATTCTATCTCCAGGTCGGTTCCACCTCCAGCCCTCCAGCTGCTGATGTTCAGTGTACTGTAGCCGTCGGTCATGGAACACTACACGGAATATACTCTAAACGGAAGCAACGAAATCAAGTGGTAATAGGATCCTTTAAAAATCAGCGCTGATAAAGGAAAACTACCAGCAGTTACCTCCCGTTGGTTTCTAGATACAATCTAAAATTATTTTTCTTGAGATCTGTTTCACTCTAAAACCCATCCCATCCCAAACTCTATTTGAGGGTAAATTTTGTAATTGCTCAGACATAAGCTTTATAGTTAACTGGTATCATATTTAAAACATCAGTCCTCATGGACTAAGCATAAAGGACTCTTACTGGAAGCATTTCTACCTGTCTCTACTGTTACCATGTAATATTCAGCTCAGCTCTTCGGGTGTATATGAAAAGCTCAGCAAGTTCCCTGCTTGCTAACCCACTACACAGCACTGAGGGTAAGCAGGGGTTGTATCTATCAACTTTCCTTTTGTTATTCTTACTTTGTAGAGGTGGTTATTAATAGCCTTCCCGCTAACTTTTACCGCAGCTGACCAAATTTCTCTGTTCCAATTGTGCTGTGAATTCAATGCTGTAAGTCTATAGACTAAGAAAATTGCTATTTGTCAACAGAAATTCCTGTTTTTCTTGCTACTAGACCACATATCCAAAGAAGACACTGGAGTTTCTCTAAAAATCTGAAGGAGGTCCCTCAATTCCACCCCAAAGAAATTCACTGAACCGGGAGACTACTGGGGCATGGAGTAATAAGCCTTCTGTCTTTGCAACTCTGAAAAGTCCATGTGAATGGAGGGAGCTCACTCTCACTCCAAAGAAATAACAGTTTACCACTCTGCCAGCAAACTATAGTAGCTAAGAGACAGCACCAAGCCCTTTATGGAAGCAAAAGAACATGACCCAAAAAGGGTCGGTAAAAGGATATTGTGCAGAGGAATGATTTACTCATTTTCTTTTACCTTCACCAACTTGCCATTAATTTCTGGAAGTTCTCCAAGTTTCCTATTGTCTAGCATACGAATTTCATAAGACTGTCCTGGAAGAAAAAGTAACTGTATATTACATTCATCATAAATTAACCTTGTAAGATTCAGAAAGAATAAAATTCAGCTGGTTGAATATACAAGAGTATAATGTTATTAGTATTAGTAACAACTATAATCCTTAACTATATGCCAGACACAGTGCTAAGTGTTTTCATGTTTATCATCAGTTGATACAATTCTCAAGAGTATTATCAATCCCATTTTTACAGATAAAGTAACTGAAACACAGAGTTTAAGTAACTTGTCCGAAGTCACACAACTGGTAAACAGAATTGGGTAAGGATTAGAAAGAAAGAGGGAGACAGGAACTAAAACTAGGCAGGTACACAGAAGAAGCCACTGATATATATCCAACATGACATAAAAGTGAAAGATCTCTGACATAAGACTTCTAACAGATCACACTAGAAAGATGTACTTTTTACCATAAAAGTATACCTAATAAAATATCATCAATCCACCAAGTTTCAATAATACTAACAAATAAGCATCTAACCTTGATTGAGATATGTCAGGGTTTCATCATGGAGTTTCACGGCTGGAGAGGTAGCAGCACAGAGCACATATTGAAAAGGCAGGATTTTATTCTCATTATCAGGGGGCAAACTTGACTCTTCTTGCTTAAAAATGGGCAATGCAAGGACATCACTGAAATACAGTAAACAACTTATGTTAACACCTAACAGTGGTACAAAAGTGGATTTATGCTGAAACACTTGAACTGCAATTTGGTTTGGAAAACTATGAACATTACTCACTTTGATGGAGTCTCTTCCCAAACACTCAGTTCAGATTACCTGCTGTGCTGTCCCCCTCACCACAACAACATGGGCAATGACAGATAGTCACTGCTAAAACAGTATGGATGGGGGCTCCTAAAAGGGCTCTGAAAATTATACAGAGTTCCAAAATGTCAAGTTAGGACACTCAGTAATGTTTTTGTTCTTCGAAGGGCACCAACTGCAGTTATCTCTAGAACTGTATCAGCTGATCTACTCTAGGGACTAAAACAAGACTCAGAATTCCTAGAAGCCACTTGAAAAGGACAAATCAATGACCAGGATATATTTCAAAGTCAGCTTACATTCTGTGAAATACTACTAACGGAAAGTGCTGTGTTTCAGTCCCTCAAAGCCTTAGGCAAATCTTAGACAAGCTCTCTAGTCATCACCCCTTCATCTATAAAATGTGAATCACATTTGCTGCCAAGAGTAAATATGTGAGAAAATATTTTGAAAACCGTAAGAGACTAAAATTGATGTACACAGGACTAACAATAATTCTCCCTTATGAACTCTAGCCATGGATTAGTAGGAGAGAATATCCTGGCCCTATCCTGGAGACCTAAACTGTTGCGATCAATATTTGCCCCAGACCAAACTTTATTTTTTTTTAAGATTTTATTTATTTATTTGAAAGAGAGAGAGATCACAAGTAGGCAGAGAGGCAGACAGAGAGAGAGGGGGAAGCAGGCTCCCTGCTGAGCAGAGAGCCCAATGCGGGGCTCGATTTCAGGACCCTGAGATCATGACCTGAGCCAAAGGCAGAGGCTTAACCCACTGAGCCACCCAGGCGCCCCCAGACCAAACTTTAAATTTTTTAAAAAAATTTATTTATTTGTCAGAGAGAGAGGGAGAGAGAACGAGCGAGCACAGGCAGACAGAGTGGCAGGCAGAGGGAGAAGAGCAGGCTCCCTGCTGAGCAAGGAGCCCCATGTGGGACTCAATCCCAGGACACTGGGATCATGACCTGAGCCGAAGGCAGCCGCTCAACCAACTGAGCTACCCAGGCGTTCCCCCCAGAACGCCTTTTGGTTCCCCCAGACCAAACTTTAAAAGAATCTTAAGAGATGTACCAAATTAGGGGCACCTGGGTGGCTCAGTCAGTTAAGCGTCTGTCTTGGGCTCAGGTCATGGTCCCGGAGTTCTGGGATTTTGAGTCTTGCATTGGACAACCTGCTTGGCGGGGAGCCTGCTTCTCCCTCTCCCTCTGCTCCCCTACCTACCAACAAGCTCTCTCTCTTGCTCATTCTCCCCCTCAAATAAATAAAATCTTAAAAAAAGAGAGAGAGAGATGTACCAAATTCATGTACCAAATTTCCAATTATCCCAAGACATGCCACAAAATTCTCAAAATAAAACATATTTTAATTCACTTATAGAATTTGTACCTGTACTCACTAGAACAGCTGAAGTTAAAAAGAATGACAATCCAAATGTTGGCAAGGCTGTGGAGCAACCAGAACTCTTATTCTTTGCCAGCACAAGTGTAAAATAACACAGCCAATTCAGAAAAAGGATTGGATGTTTCTTAAAAAAGTAAATATCTATCTGCCCTTTGATGAAGCAATTCTACTCACAGGTATTTATCTAAGAGAAAAGGAAATATAAGTCCATTCAAGGCTTGTGCATAAATGCTAACAGCATAAAAGCAAAAACTGGAAAGAATCCAAATGTTCGTAGTTAAGAGAATGGAATGCACAAACTGGTATATTCGTACAATGGAATATCAGTCAGCAAAACGAAGGAATGCAACAACATGTATGCATCTCACAAACATAATACGGAACAAAAGAAGCTAGATACAAAGAATGTATAATGTACGGTTCCATTTCTATGAAGCTCTAAAACACGCAAAGCTAAGAGGAACAGTGGTTTCCTGGCAGGACAGAGACTGACTTGGAAGATATGGACAAGGGGACTTTCTCCAAAGATAAAAGTGTTCTATAGAACGCTAAGTGTGTGGGCTACATGGCAATTCTTTCTATGTACCCTCAGCAGTATACATTCTCCCCAGACATTACAGAATCACCACACTCGGGCAAAAGCAACCACTGATAGAAAAATGGCTGAACTCCTATAAATCTTAGAGACATTATAAATCCTTATTGGAAAACAAAATAAGCAGAAAATGTTCTGATTATTGTCCTAACAATCCACATAGAAGTGATAAAAATTTAATGGCATAAATGCTTTAAAAGGGGGGGGGAGGCGATTAGAGAAAAGAAAGAAATTTCTCTTGCTGCTGATGTCTAAATAGCAAGGCTATATGTTATTAGTTGAATCCGGGCACCTGAGATACAAACCAGTTGTTGTTGTTGTCTTTAAGATTTTATTTATTTATTTGACAGGGATCACAAGTAGGCAGAGAGGCAGGCAGAGAGAGAGGGGTAAGCAGGGTCCCTGCTGAGCAGAGAGCCCGATGCGGGGCTCGATCCCAGGACCCTAGGATCATGACCTGAGCCTAACGCAGAGCCCACTGAGCCACCCAGGCACCCCAATACAAACCAGTTTTAATGAAACCCAAGTTTCTTACTGCTAAAAAGTATTTCAAAGGCTAGAAAAACAAAGGGTGCTTTCCTCTCCCTGAGGTCTAGAGTTATGTGTTTTGCTCAAAGGGCTGGAGTTGAGTGGAGAAGGTGAAGAATTCTTCTGTCTATATTAATGTCAGGCAAAATATACTACAGATCCCTGGAGACCATATAAAACCAAAGAAGCACTGGGTTTTCTAGCAAAGGACTTCAACCCAGTTCTTCCACTTTTCAAAATCAGGAAGCTACCCATGTGCCCACAACAAATAGTACAGAAAATAAGGCAGTACACTGCAAAACTTCAGAACCATGATGCCAGTCTTTGGGAGACTCTGTTGCTTATCATTCTCAACAAGTATCTGGATACATGCCATTCTCAAATATACCACATCTGATGATTCCTTGAAAGATTAGTGAAGATTATCAGGAATCAAGGCAAATCGGATTTTGCAACATAGCAACAGCTCAACCTTTTACAATGTAGGGTGGTTTTTTCTTTTCTTCTCAAATATTACTGCCTGGCAAGGTTAATACATAGCAAGAGTCCCTAGTTTTCTCAATATAAAGTGGCTTTATACCTAATCCCCCATGACTAAGCAATTTGATGCTGAAATTTGAAAACTGATTCTAAAAGTTACATCTAAAATTAACTCAAAAACTGTATTTTCTCATCAGAGATTTTTAAGATCCAAAAGCCTCAAATATATTTTAATTACTCATGTTCTTGCTACACATTTCTTTTTTTTTTTTTTTTAAAGATTTTATTTATTTATTTGAGAGAGAGGCAGTGAGAGAGCATGAGCGAGGAGAAGGTCAGAGGGAGAAGCAGACTCCCCGTGGAGCTGGGAGCCTGATGCGGGACTCGATTCCGGGTCTCCGGGATCATGACCTGAGCCGAAGGCAGTCGTCCAACCAACTGAGCCACCCAGGCATCCCATTGCTACACATTTCTTTTACTCTGCTGTGAGAGCAAGAGTACCATTCAGTTCCACATTCCTAGAGATGGATGCTGATGGTCCCTGGTGAGCACAGTTCTAGGACCCTGTCTATAGCAAAAACAGTAACAGATTAAGTAAGCAACAATTTTAGAAATATAGACATCTGCTCCTTCTTAGAGGTAAACTGAGCATTGGTTAGGAAAACCCACTCTGAGTTGTGGAGCCTAAGTAGTTGGTACCAATGTATAATTTAGCATGTTACTACATTCTCCAGTTGCTTCATGTACTTTTTTATTTTTATTTTTTTTTAATTTATTTATTTGTCAGAGAGAGAGGGAGAGAGAGCGAGTGAGCACAGGCAGACAGAGTGGCAGGCAGAGGGAGAGGGAGAAGCAGGCTCCCTGCCGAGCAAGGAGCCCGATGTGGGACTCGATCCCAAGACGCTAGGATCATGACCTGAGCCGAAGGCAGCCGCTTAACCAACTGAGCCACCCAGGCGTCCCTTCATGTACTTTTTAAAAATAATCTCTGCACCCATTGTGGGGCTTGAACTTGTGACCTCAAGATTAAGAGTTGCATGCTCCACTGAGCCAGCCAGTCGTCCCTGCTTCATGTATTTAATTCATTCCAATGAAACATAAGCTATCTGAAGGAGTAAATTCTCTTTTCTGTGCTTAGTAAATATTTGTTGATGTGATTTATACTTTTGTTTGCATTCTCCAGAATACTCAGCACATTTCTGCAGTCTGACATCTGATCAAATATTAGGATATGGAAATCTCACCTGATAAAAAGATAAGTTGCATATATGTTAAAAATGTGCATTGCTAAGTGGAAATTCACACCAAGAGTGGAAACAGCAGAAAGCATCTAAGTGGAAGTAACAGAGGAACAGAAGCAAGACCAGGAGTGATATTTTCTGTATGTAACTGGGATTCCATGAAGAGTTGCTTCATGGTCTCCTGAGGCATAAACTACTCTTTTGAGATAAGGCAGCCTCTGCATGGTCTGTAGGAATTCACAACTCTGCTTTATTTAATCTTCTCCATCAGGCCTACCATCTGCTGAATCTCCTCTTCTAGAGAGCCTAAGAAGGGAGAGGGAAAGGTTTGATGAGCTCTTCCTTGAGCAAGAGAAGCAAGTAGACAGGTTGTCCAAAGCATCGAAGAAAATCAGAAACTAACTTGGCATAATATGAGGTCCCAAACTTCTAACTTCCCTATTTATGCTCTCATTTAGACTCCATCATAATGAAAACATCTGAAACAAAACACAAAATATCCCTATGACAGTCCTACTGGGAAAGGGCAAGAACTACAGTCTACTCACAGGCCAGCTTCAAGAGGAAAAAAAAAAAAAAAAAGTCCAGTAAAAAACTAGTCAGAACACCTTGAAAGAAGAGAGGAAAGCAGACTGATTTCAGGGATGTGTGGGAAGGCTGGCAGGGCAGATCAAGGACCTCGTAAGAAGAGATGGTCCTGCAAGTCTTAACACAAAGCCAGTGAGATGTCCTTATGACTGAGAAATAGTAAAATAAGAGTACTTTCTGGTAGGAGCCCTCTGTCACAAAAAGTAATAAAAGAGTCCTACTATCTGAACATCTGCTGAAAAATATCATTCAACTAAAAAGCAGCATATATTTAAAAAATTGCCTTGCTGGGGTCCCTGGGTAGCTCAGATGCTTAAGTGTCTGACTCTTGGTTTCATGAGATTGAGCAATACAATGGGCTTTGCATCCATGGGTATGGAGCCTGCCTGGGATTCTCTCTCTCTCTCCCTCCTTCTGCCATCTCTCCTCCCTAAAAATATCTGCCTTGGAGCACCTGGGTGCCTCAGTCAGTTAAGTGGATTCTTGATTTTGGCTCAGGTCATGATCTCAGGGATGTGAGATCAAGCCCCACACTGGGCTCCAGGCTCAGCAGGAATCTGCTTCTCTCCCTCCCTCTCTCCCTCTGCCTCTTCCACTGCAGTGGGATGCTCTCTTTAAAATAAATCAAGAAATCAATAAATCTTTTTTTAATCTTTTTAATTTATTTATAATAAATCTTTTTTTAATTGCCTTTTTAATTATTCTATCACCCGGAAGGCAGAAGAAATGAGTAGAATTTTAATTCTGAACTGAATTTGACCAAGGAGAAACTGCTCAGAAAAGAGGAAGTGGTGGGAACCTGAAAAGGAAGCAGCTAAGCCAGATAGGTAAAAAGAACAAAGAACACAGCCAGGTGTGGTTCCTAGTGTCTAAGAGAACAGGCTTCAAAAAACAATGACAACAGGACCCACGCATGAAATGTTGCCAATCTCGCATTATCTGAGATAGAGGAAAAAAGTGGGGAGGTACCTAAAGAGACTAAATGGAAAGCTCACCGTCAGCTCAGAATTAGGAGGACACGCCCCCCCCCAATACATATAAAAGGAAAAAAACTATTAAAAAAAAAAGTGGCACTGACCTATAAGAAGTTTGAGCTGAAACCCAGAATATGCTGAGATTTACAAAATGTATCAAGAAGGCACAGGTCTACTCTTTGATGTAAATAGCGTACTACACATTAAAACACTAACATATTAATAATGAGTATCCGGGCAGGGCACAGGGATCACTAGGAGCCATAACCAAACTCACTCATTTTCCTTTTTTTAATATAATATGTCCAGGGAAGGCTGTAAACATAAATACTTCTGGATTTCCAAGGTGAAACATACGAATTTTATAATAGTTAATTGGCTTCATAGATCACTATATAACCATACCTAAAGAGTACAGGTAAGTCCAGAAGGTTTAATGGTACATCACAGGACCCCAGAGACACCTGTCCTCTCCAATATTTTTTAAAACGATGTGGGGGATTTCTGGGTGGCTCAGTCGGTTAAGTGTCTGCCTTCAGCTCAGGTCCTGATCCCATCAGGCTCCCTGCTCAGTGGGGAGTCTGCTTTTCCTTCTCCCTCTCCCACTTCCCCTGCTTGTGCTCTCTCTCCCTCTTTCTCTCAAATAAATAAAATCTTAAAAAAAATTTTTTTTAATGACTTGGATAAGGACACTGAAGAGGATGATGATCAAATATGTAAATGATAGGATGATAAAGCAAATATCCTATATGACAGAATCAACTTTTAAAGCAGGTCTAGGGGCACCTGGGTGGCTCAATAGGTTAAACCTCTGCCTTCGGCTCGGGTTGTGCTCCCAGGGTTCTGGGATCAAGGCCGTACAGGGGTCCCTGCTCAGCGGAGAATCTGCTTCTCCCTCTCCCTCTGTGCCCCTGCCCCTACTTGTGCCCTCTCTCTCTCGCTCTATCTCAAATAAATAAAAAGCCTTAAAAAAAAAAAAAAAAAAGAGTAATTCTAGGGGCGCCTGGGTGGCTCAGTGGGTTAAGCCTCTGCCTTCAGCTCAGGTCATGATCTCAAGGTCCTGGGATCAAGCCCCGCATCAGGCTCTCTGCTCAGCGGGGAGCCTGCTTCCCTCCCTCCCTCTGCCTGCCTCTCTGCCTACTTGTGATCTCACTCTCTGTCAAATGAATAAATAAAATCTTAAAAAAGTAATTCTAGTTGGCTGGAACAGGAGGCTAAATCTAACGAGGTAAGATTTAGTAAGGATGAATATAATGTCATGCACTTAGAACTAAAAACAGCAAAATGGGCCAATAGATGTGAGATAGACTAGGGCTTTTAAAAAATCTATTTCAATTAGAAAAATGGCATAACATGGCTGCCAAAACTGCTGATAGCAGGTTTCATTAAAAACAAAGTCTGATAAAGGAAATGACATTCATCTCTATGCAAATCAGACTACACTTGAGTACTGTGCTTAGTTCTGAGTGTGAAACTTTAAAAAAAGAGGGCTTTAAGGGGCACCTGGGTGGCTCAGTCAGTTAAGTGTATGACTGCTGGTTTTGTCTCAGGTCATGATCTAGCCCGGAGCTGAGCTCTGCACTTAGCATGGAACCTGCCTGTACCTCTTCTTCTGCTCTTCCCCTTGATCTCTTTCCCTCTTATAAATAAAAATAAAATCCTTAAAAAAAAAAAAAGAAGAAGAAGAAGAGAGGACTTTAAAAGTGGCTCAGTGGGTTAAGCCTCTGCCTTCGGCTCAGGTCATGATCCCGGAGTCCTGGGATCGAGCCCCACATCGGGCTCTCTGCTCAGGGGGGAGCCTGCTTCCTCCTCTCTGTCCGCCTGCCTCTCTGCCTACTTGTGATTTCTCTCTCTTTGTGTCAAATAAATAAAAATCTTTAAAAAAAAAAATCCAAGAAAAGAATGAGAGGACCTAGAGTCATGCCATTTTAAGAGTAAGTGAAGGAAATGAGGATGTTTGTCTAAAGCAAAGTCTTGTTAGGTCTGCTCCATAGAGAGATTTCATCATCAGTTCAGGGCTGGACAAGTTGACCTTTTAAAAAAAATGTCCTTCAAATCAATTCTATTATTTTATTATTCTAAAAAGAATAACTGTTTTGAGGCTGTTTGGGTTTTAGAAACTGCAGTGGGATAAGCTTAGGGATCCTACGGGTTATTACAAAGTACTAATTGATATACAGTAGCCTCTAGTAGACAGGAAATCTCACTATTTCTCTGTGATTATAGTCCAACGTAGATTCTACAGCATCTGCTATACAAGGCAGCAGTTGAATGGTAACTATACAAGCCTATATTCTGGCTAGACCAACTGGCTTGTAAACCTGTCTATACAGTTTTTGTTTTTGTTTTTTAATTTCATTTCGACCCTTGTGTATTTGCCATGACAAAACAAGGTCTAAATGAATCATCATAATGGCATGGACAATATCTAGGCATGCAAACTCTTCTGCATACCAAATCCAAAAGACTCATCACTGTAGTTTTCTTTAGCAACAGCCAATCTCTAACAATGGTATTCCCCGGACACTTGGGTGGCTCAGTGTTAAGCACCTGCCTTTGGCTCAGGTCATGATCTCAGGGTCTTGGGATCAAGTGTGACATCCGACTCCTTACTCAGTGAGGAGCCTACTTCTCCGTCTGCCTGCCACTCCCCCTGCTTGTGCTCTCTCTCTCTCTGACAAACAAAATCTTTTTTTTTTAAGATTTTATTTATTTATTTGACAGACAGAGATCACAAGTAGGCAGAGGCAGAGAGAGAGAGGAGGAAGCAGGCTCCCTGCTGAGCAGAGAGCCCGATGCGGGGCTCAATCCCAGGACCCCAGGATCATGACCTGAGCCAAAGGCAGAGGCCTTAACCCACTGAGCTACCCAGGCGCCCCGACAAACAAAATCTTTAAAAAACAAATGATATTCTCATTTAAAGTCAAAGCACACAAAGGTTTTGAATTCTTAGAAAAAGCCCCCATCTTATTTAGCCAAAGATGATTCTAATGAACTATGCTCTCAGAATACACTCTTCTGCGGTGCCCAGGTGGCTCAGTTGGTTAAGTGTCTGCTTTTGGCTCAGGTCATGATCCCTGGGTTCTGGGATCGAGCTCCACATTAGGCTCCCTGCTCTGTGGGGAATCTGCTTCTCTTTCTCCCTCTCCCTCTGCAGCTTCCCCTGCTTGTCCTCTCTCACTCTCTCTGTCAAATAAATAAAAATCTTAAAAAAAAAAAAAAAAGAATACATTCTTCTAAACTATGTAGGAACTAGCTGTTAAGTAGAATACCAGTTTCCTGAGGTACTGGTAACTCCCTTTTTAAAAAGAAAACTTCAATTTTTCATTCAAATATTTATTGAGTAGCTATTAGTCCCAGATAACTATTCTAAGTATTAAAACTATGTATCAATTTTTAAAAATGTAATTATTTTTCTTCTTTCTTCCTTAATTCCCCATTCCTTTGGTCTTCCATGTTTCAGTAACAGGCAATGAGTGGTACAAACTTTGAGTCCCTGCAACATTTTTAAAGCAGTTTATGACATCATCTATTCCCCATCCTATACTCACTTCTCCCTAACCAATTTACTAAGTTCTTTTTCATTTATACTTAACTTACACCTAAACAGTTGCTAGACAGTTCCTATCTATAGCAGAGCAAATGCTGAACAGAGCGTGGGGGAGAAATGAAAATAAATGAAATCTAGATGATCCAAATGTAGCCTTGTTTTTGTTGCTGTTATTGTTGGTGGGGTGTGTTTTTTTTTAAGCTGGGTGGGGTAGAGGGGAAGGGAGAGAGAGAATCTTTTTTAAGATTTTATGTATTTATTTTGAGAGAGAGAGAGCACATGCACACACACTTGAGCAGAAGGGAGAGGGACGGAAAGAATCCCAAGCAGGCTCCACACTGAGCTTGGAGCCAGACTCCAGGGGGTCAATCTTAGGACTGACTTAGGACCCAAGCAGAAATCAAGAGTCCAACACTTAATAGACTGAGCCACCCAGGCATCCCGGGAGTAACCTTTAAGGATAGTCAGCTTTCACTTTTGTGTGTTTTGGGGAATCTTCTTGGATGATTTCACTCATATCTGGAATCTAAAAAACAAATGAATAAACCAACAAAAAAGCAGAATCAGACCTATAGAGAACAAATGGATGAGAGGCTGAAGAGGCGGAGGGAGGTGGATAGGCAAAATGGGTGAAGAGGAGTGGGAGATACAGGCTTCCAGTTATGGAAAGAATAAGTCACAGGAATAAAGGCACAGCACAGGGAATACAGTCAGTAATATTGTAACAGTGTTGTATGGTGACGGATGGTAGCTACACCTGGGGAGCCACAGGATAACATACAGAGTTGAGTCATTGCATTATACACCCGAAACTAATGTAAAACTGTATGTCAATTATACTCAAGCTTCAAAACTTTAAATAATAAATAAATAAATAAAACAATAAAACAAGTTAATGCTATAAAAACTACACGGTCAATGAAGCACACTTATTTTCACTCTTCTGGGAAAGAAACAGTAGTAAAGAATTTGAACAATATGGTCAGATCCAAAGAATAAGCAACTGGGTAAAAAAACAAAAGAAAGTGAGAGACAGTAAGAGAAAAAAAGAGAAAATAAATGTGCATAATAATCAGCCTGCCCCATTATGAGAATAATAGGAGAGCAACCTCTTTTCCCTCCAGCTTTTCCACGTGCTCTAGTCCTATGGCTTCCGATTTCTTTTCTTTTTTCTTTTTTAAAGTATTTTATTTATTTGTCAGAAAGAGAGAGAGAGAGCACGGGCACGCATACACACAAGCAGGAGGAGTGGTAGTCAGAGGGAGAAGCAGGCTCCCTCCCTCCTTGCTCTGCAGGGAGCCTGATGTGGGACTTGATCCCAGAACCCCAAGATCACCACCTGGGCCAAAGGCAGATGCTTAACTGAGGCACCCAGGTATCCCTCAAATTTGTCTGAAAACCATTTACATTAAGTAAGTCATTTGGGGGTGGGGGGCAGAGGAAAAGGTAGAGAGAGAATCTTAAGCAGGCCTGAAGTGGAACTCGATCTCACAACCCTGAGACCATGACCTGAGGCGAAATCAAGAGTTGGATGCTTAACTGAGTCACCCTGACACCCCAAGTAAGTCATTTTTTTTTAAAAAGATGTTTTATTTATTTATTTGACAGGCAGAGATGACAGGCAGAGAGGCAGGCAGAGAGAGGCGGGGGAACCAGGCTCCCTGCTGAGCAGAGAGCCCGATGTGGGGCTCGATCCCAGGACCCTGGGATCATGATCCGAGCCGAAGGCAGAGGCTTTAACCCACTGAGCCACCCAGGCGCCCCACCAAGTAAGTCATTTTTATATTACGACCCGGTACATGTGTCTACAGAACTGAAACAAGTTTCACAAAATAATGCTTATTAATGTTAGTATTTTCTATTTGACTTCATTTTTTAAACTGTTGACCACAACCAGCAGTTTGAAAAACACGGCTGCTCATCTTTTCCTCAAAACTCTGCACTAAAGGGGCACCTCGGTGGCTCAGTTGGTTAAGCATCTGCCTTTAGCTTAGGTCATGATCCCAGCTTCCTGGGACTGAGCCCTACATCGGGCTCCCTGCTCTGAGGGCAGGTTTGCTTCTCTTTCTTCCACTCCCCCTGCTTGTGCTCTTTCTCTGTCAAATAAATAAGTAAAATCTTAAAAAACAATACTTTGCACTACATTAAATTATTTTGCAGTTCCTTTATCAGTATTCAAAAAATGAATATGGGGTACCTGGGTGGCTCAGTCAATTAAGCATCTGCTCAGGTCATGGTACGAGGGTCCTGGGATTGAGCCCTAAGTTGGGTACCTGCTCAGTGGGGAGTCTGCTTCTGCCTCGCCCTTTGTGAGCCCCCCACCATTGATGTGCTCTCTCTCAAATAAAAAAGTCTTTTCCTTTTTTTTTTCTTTTTTTGGTGGACAGCAAAGCAAGGTTTATTGAGCAATAGTAAAGTGATAGTACAAAGCTCCCAAGGAGGTAGGGGACCCGTGAGGGTTCCCCTAAATTAAAAAATCTTAAAAAAAAACCACCACTAACACAATAAAAGACAAATCTTTCAGATCAAGTTGTCATTCAGCTACTTAAGAGCAGGGATATTGGAGCGCCTGGGTGGTTCAGTGGGTTAAGCCTCTGCCTTCGGCTCAGGTCATGATCTCAGGGTCCTGGAATTGTGCTCCACATCGGGCCCTCTGCTCAGCAGGGAGCCTGCTTCCCCCTCTCTCTGTGTCTGCCTCTCTGCCTACTTGTGATCTCTCTCTCTCTGTCAAATAAATAAATAAAATCTTAAAAAAAAAAAAGAACAGGGATATTATCTACTCTAGGAGATAATTAAGTATTTACAGACTCACAGAGACAGTAAACACAGACGGTATTCAACAGAAAAGTAACTCTTCCTCAACTCATTCTCATTCGTTCCCCTTAGCTCTCTCATTTTTAAACTCCTATACACCTAACTCTCCACTGCAAAGCAACAGAGAGCACTGCCAAATCTAACGGCCAGCATGTTCGCACTGAAGGCTGTCTTAAAAACTGTAATCCCCAATCCTGCTTTTTAAGTCAGAAAGTATTTGGAAGTAAAATAGTAGTCAGGTCATTTTCTACCGTAACTTGTAGACCGAATTACTAAATTAAAGGAGTCAGGTCTGTATGGAACGTATATAAATATCAGTGGCTGTTAACCTTGGGTGAATATTAACAATCAGCGGGGGGCGCCCAGGTGGCTCAGTTGGTTAAGCAACTGCCTTCTGCTCAGGTCATGATCCTGGAGTCCCGAATTGGGCTCTCAGCTTCACGGGTAGTCTTTTTCTCCCTCTAACCTTCTCCTCTCTCATGTTCCCTCTCACTGTCTCTCTCTCTCTCAAATAAATAAATAAAATCTTAAAAACAACAAAACAATCAATGGCAGGGGGTGAGCAGTGGTTCAAACACCTTTCCAGGTCAGATTCTGGGCCAATTAAATCAGAAGGGGGAGAAGGGACTGTGAGCTTAATTACTAAGTGCTATGTCTTAATAAGCCAGGGTAATGGGTTTGATCGCTGTCATTTAAGATGACCACCTCTCTATACCAAAATCTGATTTTACAGAGGTCCTCAGTGAGCCATCTTGGAACAGTATCTCTAAGGGAAAGGGCGTTTGTTCAAGTCTGTGCATATGTATCATCAAATCCAACTACTAGGGGGAAAACACTCACCTTGACATTGAATCACTAAATCTCTTCAATCTCTCTTTTTTTTTTTTTTAATTTATTCAGCAAATAGTCTTTGAGCACCTACTATCCTCTGGGCCTATTTTAGGTGTCAGGGATAGAACAGTAATCGAGTTGCAGATGAGGTCCCCTTATACAGTACTGCATCCCTGTCTAAGTTGCTATCTCTGCACAGCAATAATCATACTGCATTATTCTATAAATACCTACTGCTTTCCTACATCCCAGTTTATTGTCCTTACAGTATTACAAATACTCAAGTAAGCATAAGTGGATCCTTTTAAAATATAGAGCAAAAATGATATGACTCAAGAAGGCTTAGTATATCTTTAGCAGGTGTTTTATACAGCTCTGCCCTGAGTAGCGTAACCCCATTACACCCTTCCAACTTCAAACCTGGAGTACAGGCTATCTAGCGAGTAGGACATTAAAATGCCAAGTCAGCAGTAGATAAAAACACCATTTCTAGATTTTATGCTGATACTGTCCCTGATAGAGAGATTGGTCATCTGACAAATCTTTCTTTAGAAACAGTATTTCTAGAACTTTTTCTAGATCTCCATACAGGGCTTACTGTTCTTTAAGCATTTTAAGAAGTACTCCTAGATAGGAACCACTCTGTTTCTTCAGCACAGTTATGAGAGACCAGCGGTTTGAAAGTTGTCATTCATGATGTGTATCTAAAAGTTTACCCCAAAATGAAGCGAATTTCTCTCCCTCCACCCCAGTCTCTGAATCTTCATTTCTACTCCACTGAATTATTTGCCAATTATGTCTTATTTATACTTCTATAAGCAGTGTGCTTTTAATTTTCCTTTAGCTTAGGAAGTCACTAAAAAGTTCTCACTTCAAATCTGTCTGCAAGCCTTATTTTGGAAGCTGAAAACTATCTGACCAATGTCAGATACAGATCCGCTTCCATAAAACTCGTAAGATATTACAAGTTTAATCAAAGAAATCTGAATCAGCAAAGCCCTACCTCAGGAGATTTGCCAGATATAGGCCTGCTTTCTCAGTTTTTTTCCTACATTACAGGATTAGCTTTTAAGAGCCTATAATCTCATTAAGACACTGCTAATTGAAAACATCACCTGTGGCATCATTAGTACCAGGCTCTATTAAATTTGAAATTACAGACTCTTCCCATTAGGTGATGAATGGCAAGCTGCAACAGTATTCATGGGTTATATATTCCAAAAATCTGACACTTTTGATACAGAAAGTGGAACTCCCGTTTCAATATTCAAAATCTGCTATCTACCATCATAGTAAGGGCTTCAAGGAACCAAGGGAAACCACACTTAGACCCAGATCCTTATGGTGCTGAGCCTCAAAACTTCTTTTTGGGTCCAAATGTCTACCAGTTTTCTTTTCCCCTCCTCCAGTTCAGCTTCCCTCCCTCTTCATGGGCAAGCCTCACTCACCATCAATCTTTTGGGGTTCTTCTGCCTTGCTCATTCCATCCCCACTACCAAGCCTAGCTTCAAAGCCCCGTAATCTTCCTCACTTCCCATTCCACTCTACAGTGAAAAAGATAAGCATGGATTTTTTGTTTTCAAGGCTTTAACTGCTAATGACTTCTGGGAAAATCCTAAAACTACCAGAGCATGAGTCCTAGGAAATGGTAGAAAGACTTGAGCTATCGCTCTCCCCTTCATGTTCACAGCGGTAAGATGTACGAAAACTGTTCTTTCTTCAGACCATACTTTTGACGAAAGCCCAGTATTCTAAAATGGCCAGCACTCCCTGGAGGTATCTCAAATTAGGCCTGGTGATATAATCAAAGCAGAACTGTTATTTGCTCCCTTTCTTTTACGGATAGTAGTTAAAGGAGAGTAATTTGCATTTCTAAAGATATGTAGAGCAGGAGATACCCAGTTCACTAGGCTTCGACCCTTCTCAGGAATGATAACTACCTTTTTATCATTATCCTCCACCTGCCCTTAGAATAACCTTCAAAAATGTAAAGCTAAAACATCAGTACTCTGTTTACAACTCTTCATCACTTCCCTGAGAAATCGTGATAAAACACCAGCTCCTCGACTGGGCTCCCAAGGTCTTTCCGAAGTGGACCCAGTTTACCTTTTCATGTCTCAACTCTCATTATACACCCTTTCCCTTGTTCTCCTTCACTCCCCCTCAGATATTGCCACAGATTTTTTTTTTACACATAAATTCATATTTAACCCATATAATAACACTGTGGGGCAGGAGGAACTGCCTTCCCCTCCCTATTTGCCAGTTGAAGAAACTGGGACTCAAGTAATATGAGATGTTAAAAATTTGTCAAAGGTAACACAGCTCATGAAGAGCAGATACAAATCCAAGTTTATGCATCCATTCATTCAATAAATACTTCTGTGAGCACTTCTATGCCTGGCTGGCACTGTTTCATGCAGTGGGGAAACAGTAAACAAATTCTATCCACATTTTGTCCTTTATTATTATTACTCAATGACTGGCATAAAGCAGCACCTGTTCAAAATATTCCTGGGAGAAGGGCACCTGGGTGGCTCAGTCCATTAAGCCTCCAACTCTTGATTTTGGCACAGGTCATGCCTGATCTCCGGTTGTGAGATCCTGCCCTCCCAGGAGCTCACTAATTCTCACACATTTATAGGGCGCCTGGGTGGCTCAGTGGGTTAAAGCCTCTTCCTTCGGGTCAGGTCATGATCCCAGGGTCCTGGGATGGAGCCCCGAATCTGGCTCTCTGCTCAGCAGGGAGCCTGCTTCCCTTCCTCTCTCTCTGCCTGCCTCTCTACTTGTGATCTGTCAAATAAATAAATAAAATCTTAAAAAAAAAAAAATCACTGGGTGCCTGGTGAAACCTCTGCCTTCAGCTCAGGTCATGATCTCAGGGTCCTGGGATCGAGTCCCACATCGGGCTCTCTGCTCAGCACGGAGCCTGCTCCCCCCCCTCCCCGCCTGCCTCTCTGCCTACTTGTGATCTCTGTCAAATAAATAATAAAATATTAAAAAATATATTTTTTAAAAATCACCTTATTCTGATGACTTCCAAACATACCTACTAGGTCCATACTCCCATTTTGAACTCTAGATTTAAATATTTAAATACCTACATAACTTTACCTCCTTGATGCCCCCCAGGGATTTCAAATGGACCACATTCAAAGGAGAAGTCTTGATTTTCCCACCCAGCCTACTTCCCTGCCATGTTTCCCAGCCTTGTATTGGATAGTAATATGATCAACCAAAATGCTCAAATTATGGGCACCTGGCTGGCTCAATCAGTAGAGCATGTGACTCCTAATCTCTGGGTTGTGAAGTCCAGCCCCATGTTGGGTACAGAGATTACTTAAATACTTATTTTTATTTATTTATTTATTTAATTAACTAGGCTCCACGCCCAACGTGGGGCTTGACCTCTCTCAAATAAATAAAAAAATCTAACAATTTTTTAAAAAATCACAACAGTAATAATAGCTACCATTTATTGAACATTTACTGTTTGCTTGATGCTGCCCTAATTATTTTATATCTATTAACTCATTTAATATTTATAATAACCCCATGAGGCAAGAACTATTATTATCTCTTAAAGCAAGAGAGGTTAAGTAACTTGCCCAATCCTGATGGAACCAGAATTCAAGCTCCTAAATCTGGTTCCAGAGCTCACTACGCTGGGCTGCCTCTTGCAAAAAGGAGACTAAAAATATAAAGATCCTTTTAAAGTTAATGCAATAGCCCAAGTAAGAAATGAGAATCTGAACCAGCAGTGAGAGTAGGGAGACAAATGGGACAAATTCAAAAGATATTAAGATAAGAGACCTAAATAGAGTGCTGTATCATGTTCAAGAACTGAAAGACTGAATATCATAGAGATGTCAATTTTTCCCAAATTGATCTACAGATTAAATGCTGATCAACAGATTCAATTTGACAAGTTAATTTAAAAATGTGTACCAATAAACAAAGCCAAGAAGAGCCAATATACTGTTTTTTTTTTTTTTAGATTTTATTTATTTATTTTAGAGAGACAATGCACCCACCCAAGAGGGGGGAAGAGCAGAGGGAGAAAGACAAGCAGACTCAGCTGAGTGGAGGCCAACACACGACTTGATCTCATGACCCTGAGATCATGACCTGAGCCAAAACCAAGAGTTGGATGCTTAACCGACTGAGCCACCCAGGCACCTCCAGCCAAGATATTTTTGAAGGAGAACAAGACTAAAGATTTACCGTCAGATATCAAGAATTATTTCAAAGCATCAGTAATTAAGACATCATGGAATTGATTCAAATTAACCCATATAACAGTATACAGAGCCCATAAAACAACCCTACATATAGAAATTTGATTTATGACAGAGGTGGTAATACTGATCAGTGAAGAAAGTTTGGGCTTTTCAAAAAATAAAGTTGGAAAAAGTCAACATCTATACGGGAAGAAAAGTGGAATTGGATCCTTACCAACACCCAGTATGAAAATCATTATTTTTAAAACTTAATTTTAGGGGCACCTGGGTGGCTCAGTGGGTTAAAGCCTCTGCCTTCAGCTCGGGTCATGATCCCGGGGTCCTGGGATCGAGCCCCGCGTCGGGCTCTCTGCTCAGCAGGGAGCCTGCTTCCTCCTCTCTCTCTGCCTCTCTCTCTGCCTGCCTCTCTGCCTACTTGTGATTTCTGTCTGTCAAATAAATAAAATCTTTAAAAAAAAAAAAGCAAAACTCAATTTTAAATGGATTAAAGACTTAAGCATGAAAAATGAAAATGTGAAACTTCTATTTATTTTTTAAAAGATTTATGTATTTATTTGAGAAAGACAGAACACAAGTTGAGGGGAGGTGTGAGGGGGCGCAGAGGAGGAGGGAGAGGGAGAGAGAATCTTGAGCAGACTCCATGCTGAACACAGAGCCTGACCTGGGGCTGGATCTCAGGACCCTGGGATCATGACCTGAGCTGAAACCAAGAGTCTGACACTTTACAGACTGAGCTACCCAGGCACCCCAGAAATGTAAAACTTTTAGAAGACAATAACAGGAGAATTACTCTATGGCCTTAGAGTAGGAAGAAATTCTTAAATGAAATAAAAACCATACACCATAAAGGAAAAGATTAAGTTATAATACACTAAATTAAGATCTTTGGAACCAAAGACACAAAGTGAAATGACAATCCATAAACAGGGAGAACATGAATGTGTACCAGCTATACAGATAACTGACAAAAGATGAAGACTCAAAATATATTTAAAATTCCTATAAATGAATATGATAAAGACCAACTGCATCTCCCACCAATAAAACCTGAATACTTACTTCCCAGGAGAAAACATGAATGGCTAGTAAACATATTGAAAAGGTGCTCAGACTCAAAAAAATCAGGAAAATACAAATAAAACCACAATGAAATTCATATCCACTAACAGGCAAAAATTAAAACACTGACTAAAAAGTATTAGGATGTATAACAACATAAACACTTAAACTCCTAAGTATATCAGGGAAAACAATTCAGTATTATTTTGTATAAAAATATGCAAACTTGATAATCCAGCAATTACATTAATCCTACAATCCCTCCGCCTTGTAATATCTTCTTTCTCCATCTTTGCACAGCCAAACCTTATTCTTCTTTCAGATGCCCCTTCAGGAGGTAAAAGTAGTATTTTTTATGCTCTGAACTCCTACAACACTTTGTGTTTGGGAATATCACTTTCTAGCCTGTATCATATCTATTTATATACATGACTTATCTTCTTCAGCAAACTGTAAGCAAGGAGAGACAAAAATCTGCTTGATCTGTCTTTTAATCCTATAGCAGTAGACACAGCACTGCATAGAGGAGCATTATCATATAGACTCAAAGCTACACAATCAAGCTGTACAAAAGCTAGCATTCAAAAGGCACTCAGATATTCGTGGAATGAAGAAAAATCTGCTGAGTGACTGTATCAACCAAGACTTGATGAATATACAATGAAATTGTATATTCTAGCAATGAAAGGAAAATCAGAACATCAATCTGTGTATCCAAAGTCCCCAATCTATTTTTCTCCCAGATTCTAGCTCGATGATGCATCAGGAGAACCAACCCTCAGGTACAAATGGGAATTACTGCCAAGAAGGGGGACAAAAAAGGAGGGCAGGGTAGGAGGAGATGGAAAAAAGAAAGAAGGTAACAAAGTAGGAGAAGGAAGGAACGGCAATACTGACTGGAAGTCATCTTTCCTAAGAATTATGAGAGCAAGAAACTATAAGGAAGCAAAGAAAAATTTACAGACCTTTGGTAAAAAAAAAAAAAGGCAATGAATGATAGGACAACTTAAAAAGATGAGGGAAGTGGGGCGCCTGGGTGGCTCAGTGGGTTAAAGCCTCTGCCTTCGGCTCAGGTCATGATCTCAGGGTCCTGGGATCGAGCCCCGCATTAGGCTCTCTGCTCAGCAGGAAGCCTGCTTTCCCCTATCTCTCTCTGCCTGCCTCTCTGACCACTTGTGATCTCTATCAAATAAATAAAATCTTTTTTTTTTAAGATTTTACTTATTTATTTGACAGAGAGAGAGAGATCACACTGAGCCACCCAGGCACCCTAAACATTGCACTTTTATTTAGCACCTTCTGGGTACCAGGTATGGTAGGAATGCACAAACGGGTAAGGCATACTTTCTCATCATTCACCATCTAGTAGCAAAAACAAACCAAAAAAAAACACAAAAAAACCAACCCCAAAAAACAAAAAAAAACCAAACCAAAACCCCAAATAAAATCAAACTAAAACCCTGAAAAAGATAAGTAAATAGTTGTGATGCAGTCGCTGAGTGGTACGAAGCAGGGTATTGGGGAAAAGTCTGTGGTTAGGGAACACGTGTAGTGCGCGAGGTAAATCTTGGGGGCTGAGGAGAAGTCTGTTGGTCAGACAGTGGAAGGATATTTCAGGAGGAGGAACAACTTGCTCTTTGACGTCATCTGTATGATGCAAGCATAGGGCTAAGTGGATAAGTTAATTGGGTGGCAGTTGAGGTAAGAGAGGAAACAGAGGCCAGATCTTGGAGAGGCTTATGTACCATGCGAAAGATTTAGACTATAAGATAACAGCCACTTAGGTGGTCATTAACAAAGACAGCCTTTGCCTTTATCACCCATTTTCTTATATTTATTCCAGGGGCAGATTTATTGAAACTAACTAGAGATGATGTGATCCAAATCTGTGGCCCTGCCGATGGAATCTGACTTTTAATGCATTAAAAGGCTGGTATGTAATTAGTGTAAAAATATCAGCGAGGTTGAATTTCAGATACTTTGAGATTCAGGGACTCCTCACAGTACTATTTGCACAGCTCACTACATCTTGTCAAAACATTCTTTTTTTGACTGCCAGCTATGTGCCAAATAAACGAAGATGAAAAATATCATTTCCTACAGTTGATCCAAGGAATTCCTCATGATATCCCATTTTTTCATTTCTAGATGGTTTTCTCATTTGATAAATACTCATCATCCCTGTTATGAGCCAGGTACTATTGTAGACTCTAGGGATACAATGGTGAGCAAAACCAACAAGGAACCTATTATTGTGAGTTTGCTTTCTAATAGGGAGAGAGATAAAAATATGAACAGTAAAATTTTTTTTAAAATTTGTTTATTTGTCAGAGAGAGAGGGAGAGAGAGCAAGCGAGCACAGGCAGACAGAGTGGCAGGCAGAGGTAGAGGGAGAAGCAGGCTCCCTGCCGAGCAAGGAGCCCGATGCGGGACTCGATCCCAGGACGCCGGGATCATAACCTGAGCCGAAGGCAGCCGCTTAACCAACTGAGCCACCCAGGTGTCCCTGAACGGTGAATATTTTCAATAGTGATAAGTGCTTTGAAGAAAAACCAAACAAATAAGCAAAAACAAAGTTATAAACTGTGGAGTACCCAGAATA
The DNA here is from genome assembly GCA_004024625.1 of Mellivora capensis. NCBI lineage: Eukaryota > Metazoa > Chordata > Mammalia > Carnivora > Mustelidae > Mellivora > Mellivora capensis. The sequence continues at coordinate 138,708 of PISX010000343.1, read as the reverse complement.
TGGTCAGGAAAGACCTCTGTGGGGTGGGGGTGTTTCAACTGAATTATGAGAAGGATGGAAGCTATGGGGTCATATGAGGGAAGAGCACTCCAGGCAGGAGGAGCAACAGGTCCAAAGGTCCCGAGTCCATTTTAACTGGAGATGCGGTCATTCTTGAATTGGATAGGAATTACTTAAGTGTCCACTTACAAATTGTAAAACTGAGTAATTTGCAGTCTCAAGTGGATTTTTCAGTTTCAAGTAGGTAATAGTATTAATGGGAAAAACATACAGCTTATTGCCACAGTACCAAATCAGTGACTAAATAATGAAACAGATCGTGAACTGTTTCGTTTGGGTACATCACAAGAGTTTTTGAATCAGGTTGGCTCTAATCTTGGAAATTTTTTTTTTAAGATTTTATTTATTTATTTGATAGAGAGAGATCACAAGTAGATGGAGAGGCAGGCAGAGAGAGAGAGGAGGAAGCAGGCTCCCCGCTGAGCAGAGAGCCCGATGCGGGGCTCGATCCCAGGACCCTGAGATCATGACCTGAGCCGAAGGCAGAGGCTTAACCCATTGAGCCACCCAAGCGCCCCTAAATAAAATCTTAAAAAAAAAAATGAGGGAAGCTAGCCAGCAATTGTTATACGCTGGACACTTTTTCCCTTAAATTTATAACGCAGTATTTCAGACATACAGAAAGGTAAAAATGTATAACCAAAATCTATGTACACTCCACTCAGTTTAAGAAATAGAGCACTAACAGTTGAAGCCCTCTGTATTCTTCTCCCATTATATCCCCCTCCAACTTCCAGAGGCAACAGTGACCTGAATCTGGAGTTAAACATTCTTACTCATTTTTTTTTAAAGACTTTATTTGAGAGAGGAAGATGGAGAAGCTGACCCCTGCTGAGCAGGGAGCCCAATGCAGGGCTCCATCCCAGGACTCTGGGATCATGACCTGAGCCAAAGGTAGATGTTTAACCCACTGAGCCACCCAGGTGCCTTACACAGTTCTTTATATTTTTACATCATGCCATTTTTTTTCAAAGTAGTGATAAATTTTGTGGCAAAGGGAGGAATCTCACCTAAATATACTGTCCATCCCAGGAGACCCAGAATAAAAGGGAAAATAAAGGAACGGTCAGTAACAACTGACCAACTCTAAGACAAAAAAGATGGGGATTTAGAAGACGGATAGTTAATAGCTGAAGAGGGAAAAAGAGAAGGCGAGCAGTAGTGAAAAGGAAACATAGCAAAAAAGAACAAAACTCAGTTTTGATAAAGAGAAATAGTTGCCCCAGAAACCGCTACACTAGTTGCTTTTAAAACAAAATAATGAGTGAGTGAGTTCAGTTCACACACCCAATAAGTCCACACAAACTAACTGTTAGGTATGCCCTTCTAAAACACTAGGGCTTAACTGCCTTCCTGGAACATTTATTCGAGTTAGGGAAAGAGGCAAATAAATGAGTAAGACATCAAAGGTTCAGAAAAAGCAGAGGAGAGAAGGCAGAGCAGTGGTGAGAAGGAGGTGCTTGCTATTTTATGTGAAGCTGGCTACAGAACCTCTCTCTGATAAAGCCACATTTGAGCAGAACCTGAAGGAAGTGGGGAAAGTAGAAGGCGGTTTCAGAAAGAGTAACAGCAAATGCAAAGGCTCTGAGGTGGGAGTGTGCATAGCATTTCAGGAATTGTAAGATGGCCAGAGGTGACTGGGACAGAGCAGGCCATGAGAAGAGTTCATAGAGACAGGATGACCAGAACTGAGGTTTTAATTCAAAGCGAGATGCAAAATCACTGGAGAGCTTTCAGGAGAAAAGTAAAATGATCTGCTCTACATTTTATTTCATTTTTTTACTACGTTTTAAATAAGGTGATCATATCACCTTATTGATGATTTAATTATCATAAATGTATCACTTAAACAGGGATACTTTGGTGAGTGAATGAGGGTTATTAGTAGTCATCTCAGGACAATAGACAATAACAAGATCTTAAGATCTTAATTTTTTTTAAGACCTTAATTTTAAAAAGCTTCTTTGCATAGTTTAGAGGGGTTCTTCTGGCCAAATCTGGAACACTCTGATCAAAATATATAGTGGTAGTAAAAGATTACAACATGCTGAATAAAGCAAAAATCTCCGAGGCGACGCTGTTAAACATAAATACATAAAATGGGAAAGTTCCTTCTTACAGCAGAAAGCCAACCAAGAAATGCAGAAGGAAAGACATGATTAGAATATCATCATTTAGCAATCATCATAAAGAAAACTTATTAGGGCAAGAATTATCCCAAAATACTAAAATTGGTAGGTGAAATTTGAAAGTAACAGGATATTTTCATAGTCTCAGAATATATCCCCACAAGATACTTCCTAATTACAGAAGGCAAAATAATAAATTTATAATGGAGAAAACTGGTACATACCACCTTAACTTAGCAGTCAGAACTTACTGCCAGTAAGGGACCAGTCAATAGCATGCGCATCCTAATGTGATACACAGAGAATAACTCAGCATCCCTTTTTTTTTTTTTTTTTAAAGATTTATTTATTTATTTGACAGACAGAGATCACAAGTAGGCAGAGAGGCAGGGAGAGAGAGAGAGAGGGGAAGCAGGCTCCCTGATGAGCAGAGAACCCAATGTGGGGCTCGATCCCAGGACCCTGAGATCATGACCTGAGCCTAAGGCAGAGGCTCCAACCCACTGAGCCACCCAGGCGCCCCTCAGCATCCCTTCTTAAGCAGTACCATCCAAAGTGCGTAACCTGAATCTATCATGTGCAAACATCAAACAAACCCAAACTGAGAGCTATTCTACAAAATAACTGGCCTGTCCTCATCAAGTTGTTAATGTCATAATAATAGAGCCGGAGGCTCCTGGGTGGCTCCATTAGTTAACTGTCTTGCTTCGGCTCAGGTCATGATCCCAGGGTCCTGGGATTGAGCCCCACATCGGGCTCTCTGCTCAGCGGGAAGCCTGCTTCCTCCTCTCTCTGCCTGCCTCTCTGCCTACTTGTGATCTGTCAAATAAATAAATAAAATCTTAAAAAAAAAAAGCAAACACATGGAAGGGGCACCTGGGTGGCTCAGTGGGTTAAGCGTCTGCCTTCGGTTTGGGTCATGATCTCAGGGTCCTTGAACTGAACCCCACATCGGGCTCCCCACTCAGCAGGGGAGTCTGCTTCTCTCTCTGGCCCTCCTCCCACACGTACACATACTCTCCTTCTCTCTCTCAAATAAATAAAATCTTAAAGAAAAAAATACACGCTGAAGTATTTAGGTGTTAAGAGGTACTGCATCTGCACTTAAATGGTTTGTTATTTTTCAATCAAGGAGGCTCCCATGGAGCCCAATGTGGGTCTCAAACTCACAACCCTGAGATCGAGACCTGAGCTGAGATCAAGAGTCAGACGCTTAACCGACTGAGCTGCCAAGGTACCCCTTAAAGAGTTCAGGAAAAAAAATAAAAATAAAAATTATAGGTGTTGGAGAAAAGGAGGGAGAAAGATAAAACAAACATAGCAAAATGTTAACACCTGAGTAATGTTGGTGAAGAGTATTTACAAATTCTTTGTAGTGTTTTTGCAAATCTTCCAGTCTGAAATGACTGTTTTTTATGAACAAAATACACATTCATTTATAAAAGTCTCTGTGTAGAGAAGAGGCTGTGGGGGTGAAAAGCTGGAAGCCAGACTGGACCAAGTAAAAGACTGCTAAAGATTAAGGACAGAGGTCATGAAAAATGGCAAAGTAGGAAGCTCCAGGAATCGGTCCCTCCACCAAAAGTAACTATTGAGCTGGCAAGAAATGCTTGAACCAAGTATTCTGGAAATCTGGAATCTAGTCAAACACCAGCAGCATCCAAGGTTATGTCTGATGAAGAAAGAAGCTGGTAAATTTTAGTGAATTTCAGCATTTGGCATACCACCTATCTGCCCCCAGCTCTCAGTCCCATGGCAGGTAGCTATGAGGGCAGCGGCCAGAGATCCTGTTGCAGGCTGCTGGTGTCAGGGTGGGCAATGGGGACCCTGTCCTCCAAAAATCAAGGTTATAAGCATTGATCACTGTTTCTGATTACTGAAGAGCTGCCACAGAGGGTGGCCATTGTTTCAACCCCCATGCCTGAGGTGGCTTCCTCAGCAGAGTCAGACAAGAGGATTTAAAGAAACAGAACATTATGTTCCCCTCTTTTCTTTTCTTATTAGATTCAGGCATTTAAGAAAATTTCTGTCAAATCACTGGCTGACCGTAAGGGTAACAGAAAAGACATCAGTGACAACATAAAACAAGGAACATACTCTTTGCAAAAATATTTTGGGAAAGTCACTAAACAAACAGATGACCTCAGCTTTAATCAAGTAACAACAAACAGTAATCCCTAGGGAGGGAGTAGACTATGATTTCCAAAGTCATCATATTATAATACTCAAAATGTCTAGTTCTGTAACTATGTAAAAATGTAAAAAAAAAATTACAAAACATATAAAGACAAAGGAAAGCATGGTCAATTCACAAGAAAAGAGAAATTATCCTTGAGCAAGCCCAGATACTAGACTTAATATACAAAGACCTTAAATATGCTCAAATTGCTGATGGAAACATGGACAAATAACTAAAGAAGATCAGGAGAACAAGGTATGAACAAGTAAAGAACAGCAATAAAAGATGAAATTTATAAAAAGGAAACAAGCAGAAAATCTGGACCCAAAAGTACAATATCTAGAATTAAAAATTCACTACAGGGATTCACATCAGATCAGCAGAAGAAAGAATCAGCAAACTTGAAAACAGCAAACCGAGATTACTCAGACTGAGGGGCAGAAAGAAAAATGAATGAAGAAAAATGAATAGAAACTAAGAGACCTATGATACACCATCAAGTGTAACAACATACATATATGGGAGTCCCAGGAGAAGAGGGAGAGGAAGAGGGTGAAAATTTTTGAAGAAATAATGGTTAAAAACTTTCCAAATTGGGATGCCTGGGTGGCTCAGTCAGAAAAGCATCTGCCTTCAGCTCGGGTCATGATCCCAGGGTCCTGGGATCAAGCCCCACGTCAGGATCCCTGCTCTGAAGGGAATCTGCTTCTCTCTCTCTCTCCCTCTGCCCTCTCGCACTTGTGCTCTCTCTCTAATAAATAAAATCTATTTAAAAACAAACAACAGGGGCCTGGGTGGCTCAGTGGGTTAAAGCCTCTGCCTTCAGCTCAGGTCATGGTCCCAGGGTCCTGGGATCGAGCCCCATATTGGGCTCTCTGCTCAGCAGGGAACCTGCTTCTTCCTCTCTCTCTCTGCCTGCCTCTCCACCTACTTGTGATCTCTGTCAAATAAATAAAATCTAAAAAAAACAAAAAAAAATATTAAAAACAAACAACCAAAAAAAAAAAAAAACCTTTCCAAATTGATGAGAGACATAAATCTACACATCCAAGGAGCTCAACAAATTTCAAAAGGATAAATTCAAAGAGAGCCACATCAATGTGCATTATATTCAAGGTACTGGAAAACAATTTTTTTTCTTTTTTTTTTAAAATTTGGTTTACTGCTGTAACTGTAGGGTTTTTTTTTTTTTAATTTTTATTTATTTTTGACAGAGAGAGATCACAAGTAGGCAGAGAGAGAGAGGGGGAAGCAGGCTCTCCGCTGAGCAGAGAGCCTGATGTGGGGCTCAATCCCAGGACCCTGGGATCATGACCTGAGCTGAAGGCAGAGGCTTAACCCACTGAGCCACCCAGGTGTCCCTGGAAAACAGTTTTCAAAGCAGTAGAGAGTGACTCATCATTCTTTGAGGGAACCTCAATGAAATTAACAGCCAATATCTCATCAGAACCATGGAGGCCAGAAGGCAGCGAGATGACAAGTGTAAAGCACTGAAACTAAAAGCCAAGAATTTTTTTTTTTTTAAGATTTTATTTATTTATTTGTCAGCGAGAGTGAGCACAGGCAGACAGAGTGGCAGGCAGAGGCGGAGAGAGAAGCAGGCTTCCTGCTGAGCAAGGAGCCCGATGCGGGACTCGATCCCAGGACACTGGGATCATGACCTGAGCTGAAGGCAGCCACCCAACCAACTGAGCCACCCAGGCGTCCCTAAAAGCCAAGAATTTTTAAATGATGGAAAATTATGCTATTTTCAACAAAAGCTACGGGAGTTCATTACTAGCAAACCTGCCCTACAAGAAATGCTGAATGGAATCCCTCAGCCTGAAATGAAAGAACACTAGATGGTAACTCACTGTCATATGAAGAAAAAAAAGATCATTACACAATCACATAGTAAATATAAAGGCTAGTATACTGAATTTTTGGTATATAACTCCTCTTTTTGTTTCCTTTATGATTTAAAAGACAAATGCATGAGGGTGCCTGACTGGCTCAGTCAGTGGAGCACATGACTCTTGATCCTGGAGTTGTAAGTTTAAGCCCACTGTTGGGTGTAGAGCTCACTTTAAAAAAAAAAAAAAAAAAAGGACAAATGAATATAACCATGACTATAAATCTATGGTAATAGGCACACAATGTATAAAGACATAATTGGTGACAAAGACAACATAAAAAGTGGAAACAGAATTGGATAGGAACAGAGTTAATGTATGCTGTTTTTTAAAATTGAGATGTAAAAGGTGAAAGATTTACACAATCTGAAAAGAAACCAGAGTATATTAGTTTCATGTGTACAATATAACGATTAGATACATATTTATATCTATTGCAAAATGATCACCACAATACGTCTAGCTGGTACCAAATCAGACTGCTATACACTTAGGATGTTAACTGTAATCCCCACAGTAACCACAAGAAAATAACTTAAAAATATACAAAAAGAAAAAAAAAGGAAATAAAGAGAGGGACTTAAAATGATACTTTAGAAAAAAATCAAACACAAAAGAAGAGTAATTGAGGAACAACAACAACAAAAATATATGACCTATAGAAAACAAATAGCACTGGGGCGCCTGGGTGGCTTAGCTGGTTGAGTGTCCAACTCTTGATTTCAGCTCAGGTCATGATCTCTGTGTTGTGGGATCGAGCCCTGTGTCAGTCTTTGTGCTCAGCACGGAATCTGCTTGTCACTCTCCCTCTCCTCCTCCCCCACCTCTGAGTGTCTGTCTTTCTCTCTCTCTAAAGTAAATAAAATCTTAAAAAAAAAAACAAAACCAAAAAACAGCACAATGGGAGAAATTAGTCCTTCATTATCAGTAATCACTGTAAGTACAAATGGATTAATTCACCAATTAAGACACAGATTGACAGAAAAGATTATTTTTTAAATGACCAGCCATATGGTGCTTACAAGAAGACTCACTCTGGATACAACACATAAATAGTCTAAAAGTAAAAGAATGGAAGAAGATATTCCATGCAAACAGTAACCAAAAGAGACCTGCAGTGACTAACCAAGTATCAAATGAGCCAGAACTTAAGTCAAAAGTTGTTACAAGGGACAAAGAAGAACTTTTATATTGATTTAAAAGATAATTTATTAAGAAAATATAATTATAGGGATGCCTGGGTGGCACAGTCGGTAAAGTGTTTTCCTTTGACTCAGGTCATGATCCCAGGGTCCTAGGATCAAGCCCCACACTGGGGTCCCTGCTCAGCTGGAAGCCTGCTTCTGCCTGCCATTCTGCCTGCTTGTGCGCCCATGGGCTCTCCCTCTCTCTGCCAAATAAATAAATAAATAAAATCTTTAAAAAAAGAAAACATAAATATGTACACACCAAATAACAGAGACCCCCAAATATAAGAAGTAAACACTGAAATAACTGAAGGTAAAAATAGACATTTCTACCACAATGGTCAGAGACTTCAATACTCTCACTTTAAATAACGAATAGGACACCTAGACAGAAGATCAATAACAGAGGACTTGAACAACTTGAACAATTATAAATCAACCATACCTAACAGACATATACAGAACACTTCAACCAACAACAGGAAAATATATATTCTTCTCAAACACACATAAATCATTCTGCAGGGTAGACCACATGTTTGGCCATAAACCAATTCTCAGTAACTTTTAAAAAATGAAAATCATACTAATTTTCTCTGACCACAATGGAATGAAGCTAGGAATCAATAAAAGGAAAAGGAAAACTGTAAAATTTGCAAATATGTGGAAATTAAGCAACACACTCTCAAACAACCAATGAGTCAAAGAAAAAAATCAGTAGGGAAATTAGAAAATACTGAGTTGGGGCACCTGAGTGGCTCAGCCATTAAGTGTCTGCCTTTTAGTTCAGGTAATGATCCCAGGGTCCTGGGATCGAGACCCATATTGGGTTCCCTGCTGAGCGGGAAGCCTGCTTCTCTTTCTGCTTCCCTCTCCCACTCCTCATGCTTGTATT
>PISX010000343.1:0-130266 GCA_004024625.1 Mellivora capensis | reverse complement strand
ACAAATAATAAAGATGATGAGGAGAAAATGAAGTAGAAAATTAAAAAAAAAAATAGTAGTGAATCCACAAAACCAAAAGTCAGTTCTTTATTTTTTTTTTAAGATTTTATTTATTTATTCGGGAGAGAGAGAGAGACAGCAAGAGAGGGAATACAAGCAGGAGGCATGGGAGAGGGAGAAGCAGGCCTCCTGCTGAGGAGGGAGCCCAATGCAGAGCTCCATCTCAGGACCCTGGGATCATGACCTGAGCCACCCAGGCACCCCAAAAGCCAGTTCTTCAAGAAATCAACAAAATTGACAACGTTTAGCTAGACTGCCCAGGAAAAATAGGGAGAAGACACAAACAAATCAGAAATGAAAGTGGGCTATTACCACCAACTTTACAGAAAGAAAAGGATTGTAAGAGAACACTATGCACAATTTTACACCAAAAAATAAGATAATTTAGATACAAAAACTTTTTCTAGAAACAAAACACCGAACTGACTGAGGAAATAACAAACTTCAACAGAACTATAACAAGTTAGAGATTGAATCAGTAATCAACATCTCTCAACAAATAAAAGTCTAGAAGCAGATACCTTCATTGGTGAATTCTACAAAACACTTAAAGAATTAACACCAATCTTAAAAAAAAAAAAATGAACACCAATCTTGCTCAAACTCTTCCAAAAAAAGAGGACACTTTCTAACATTCTACAAGGCCAGCATTATCCCACACCAAAGCCAGACAAAAACAGCACGGGGAAAAAAACACTACAGACCAATATCCCTGAATAAAGACAAAAATCCTCAACAAAATACTATCAAACTGAATCTAATAGCACATTAAAATGATTATACACTATAACTAAGTGGGATTTTTCCCAGAAATGCAAGATGGTTCAACATAAGGAGATCAATGTAATATACCACATGATCACCTCAACAGATACAGAAAAGGCACTGCACAAAATTTAACAAACCTTCATGATTAAAAACACCGGGCAAACCCTCGTGACATTATGCTAGGTGAAATAAGGCAGGCACATAAGGACAAATTTGTAGGACTCCACTATATGAGATTCCTAGAGTGTCAAATTTATAGAGGCAGAAAGAGGAATGGTGGTGCCAGGGACTAGGCAAATTAGTGATTAATGAGTAGAAAGTTTCAGTTTGGGATGATGAAAAAAGTCTGGAGATGGATGTTGGCAATAATTGCACAACAGTGTGAATGTATTTAATGCCACTGAACTGACTGTACAGTTAAAGAGAGCTAAAATGGTAAATTTTATGTGTATTTTACCACAGTAAAACACACACATACACCCATGTGCGCGCGCGCATACACACACACACACACACACGGAACTGACAAGGAATAAAAAGAAATTTCCTTAATATTAAAAGGCCATTTATAGGAAAAGAATAAAAGAAACAAGATGGGATTGGGAGGGAGACAAACCGTAAGTGACTTTTAATCTCACAAAACAAACTGAGGGTTGCTGGGGGGAGGGGGGTTGCGAGAGGTGGTGGGGTAATGGACATTGGGGAGGATATGTGCTATGATGAGTGCTGTGAAGTGTGTAAACCTGGCGATTCACAGACATGTACCCCTGGGGATAAAAATACATTATATGTTTATAAAAAGATAAAAAATTAAAAAATAAAAAGGCCATTTATGGGGCACCTGGCTGGCTCAGTGGGTTAAAGCCTCTGCCTTCAGCTCAGGTCATGATCCCAGGATCCAGGGATTGAGCCCAGCATCGGGCTCTCTGCGCAGCAGGGAGCCTGCTTCCCCCTCTCTCTCTGCCTGCCTCTCTGCCTACTTGTGATCTCTGTCTGTCAAATAAATAAATAAAATCTTTAAAAAATAAAAATAAAAAAATAAAAGGCCATTTATGAAAAATTCACAGCTCAATGGTGAAAGACTGAAAGCTTTCCTTATAAATCAGGAATAAGATAAGGATACCCACTTTCACCACTGCTATTCAGCACGGTACTGGAAATCCTTGCAAGAACAATTATGCAAGAAAAATAAAAATTAAAAAAATAAAGGCATACAAATAGGAAAAGAAAAAGTGAACTATACATGATTCTCCATATAGAAAATCCCATAGGATCCAGAAAACTACTACTTGAGCTAATAAGTGAATTCAGCAAAGTTGCAGGATATAAGATCAACACACACACACACACACACACACACACACACAGTTGTTTCTAGAGACCAGCAATAAACAATCCAAAAAGGAAATTGAGAGAACAATTCCATGTATTAATAGCATCGAAAAGAATAAAATACGCATGAGTAAATTTAACCAATGATATGAAAGACACATACAGATCTTCCTTGACTTACAATGGGGTTATGTACCAATAAACTCATCCTAAGTTGAAAATATTGTCAGTCAAATATGTATTTAATACATCTAACCTACCAACATCATAGCTTAGCCTAGCTTACTACCTTAAGTGTACTTAGAACAATTACATTAGCAGACAGTTGGGTAAAATCATCTTACACAAAGCCTATTTTATAATAAAGTATTGAAAATCATATAACTTATCAAATACTGAAAGTAAAAAATTGAATGGTTGTATGCATACAGAATATTTATAAGTGTATTATTTGTTTACCCTCATGATCGCCTGGCTGACTGGGAGCTGTGGCTCACTGCCACTGCCTAGCATCATGAGAAATTATTCTATTACATTTCCCCAGCCCAGTAAAAGTTCAAAATTCAAAATCAGAAGTACGGTTTCTACTAAATGCATATCACTTTTGCACCACTGCAAAGTAAAAAAAATCGTAAGGTGAACCATCATAAATTGGAAACCATATGCTGATGGGGCACCTGGCTGGCTCAGTTGGTAGAACGTGCAACTCTTGATCTCAGAGTGGTGACTCTGAGCCCCATGTTGGGTGTAGAGATTATTTGAAAATAAAATATTCAAAAAAAATAAGCAGGGGCAACCTGGGTGGCTCAGTCAGTTGAGTGGCCAACTCTTGGTTTTGGCTCAGGTCATGATCTCATGGGTGGTGGGATCAAGCACCACTACAGGCTGCACACTCAGCTAGGAGTCTGCTTGAAGATTCTCTCCCTCTGCTCCTCCCCCCACATGCTCGCTCTCATGCATGTCCTCTCTCGTTCTCTCGCTCTCTAAAAATAAAGTCTTAAAAAAAAAACAACAAACAAACAAAGACTTGAATAGACACGTCTCCAAAGAAAATATAGATACAAATGGCCAGCAAGCACATGAAAAGATGTTCAACCTCACGGTCACAAAGGAATATAGCAAAACACAATCACACTTCACCCTCACTAGGATGGATTTCATCAGAACAACAGAAAGAAAACAGGAAATAAGAAGTGAGGACACGAGTGTAGAGAAAGAGGACCACTTGTACATTTTTGGTGGAACATAAACTGGAACAGCTTGACAGTTCTTGAACTTCACAGTTCTTTAGTATATACTACAGACCTATTAGAATGGCCAAAATCTGGAACACTGACAACACCAAATACTGACAAGGATGTGAAGCAAAGGGAGCTCTCATTAATTTCCAGGGGGAACGCAAAATGGTACAGCCACTTTGGAGGACAGTTTGGCAGGTTCTTACAAAAACTAAACATACTCTGGAGTGGAGGCGGGTGGGAGGGATGGGGTGGCTAGGTGATGGACAATGGGGAGGGTATGTGTTGTGTTGAACACTGTGTATTGTGTAAGACTGATGAATCACAGACCTGTACCCATGAAACAAATAATGCATTATGTTAATAATAAAAATTTAAAAAAAAATAAAGCTGGGGAAATACCAGGAAAAAAACAAACACAAAAAACCTAAACCTACTCTTACTATATGATCTAGAATTGCATTCCTTGCTATTACTTACCCAAAGGAGTCAGAAAATATCTCCACACAAAACCCTGCACAGGGATGTTTTATAACAGTTTTATTCATAACTGCCAAAACTTGAACAGAAACAAGATATCCTTCAGTAGATGAATGAATAAACTGTGATACATCTGGACTACACTATTGAGCACTTAAAAAAGAAATTAGCTATCAAGCCATAAAAAGACATGGAGGCATGTTAAATGCACATTTCTAAGTGAAAGAAGCTAATATGAAAAGGCTATATATTACATGATTCCAATTATATGACATTCTATAAAGGCAAAACTGGAAACACTAAAAAAAAAATCAATGATTGTCAGAGTTGGGTGGGGATGGGGGAATGAATAGGCAGAACACAGAGGATTTTTAAGGCAGTGAAAATACTCTGTATGATACTCTAATGATGGATACGTGTCATTACATATTTTTCCAAAACCATAGAATGTACGCCACCAAGAGTGCACTCTAAGGTTAAGCTAGGGGCTCTGGGTGATTATGATACATCAACATGGGTTCATCAATATAGGTACAGAGCGTGGACTACTCTGGTAAAGGCTGCTGGTAAAAAGGGAGAGTATACATGTATGGAGGCAAGGGGTATATGGCAAATCTCTGTACCTTCCTCTCAGTACTTCTGTGAGCTTAAAACTGCTCTAAAAGTCTTCAAATGAAAAAAAAAAAAAAAAAAAAAGAGTTAAGCATAGAATTACCATAAGACCCAGCAATTCCAGGCCTAGAAATATATCCAAGAGAAATGAAAACATATGTCTAGTACAGCATGGTGATTACAATCAGTAATACTGTGTTGCATATTTGAAAGTTGCTAAGAGAGTAGATCTTAAAAGTTGTCATCACAAGAAAACAATTTTTTTAACTATGTATGATGAAAGATGTTAACTAGACTTAGTGCTCTGATCACTTTGCAATTTATACAAATATCTAATCTTATGTTCCATACCTTAAACTAATACAATGTTATATATCAATTATACTTCAATTAAAAGAAATCTAGGGGCACCTGGGTGGCTCAGTGGGTTAAAGCCTCTGCCTTCAGCTCAGGTCATGATCCCAGGGTCCTGGGATCAAGCCCCATATCGGGCTCTCTGCTCAGCAAGGAGCCTGCTTCCTCCTCTCTCTCTGCCTGCCTCTCTGCCTACTTGTGATCTCTGCCTGTCAAATAAATAAATAAAATCTTAAAAAAAAAAAAAAAGAAATCTACATAGAAATTTGGAAATAAATGCTTATAAACATTTCATGGTCATCTCCTTTATAAGCATGATAATTAGCATTATTCTTAACAGTTAAACAAGCTGTGATATATACATATGACGGATTATTCAGACATAAAAAGGAATGAAATACATAAGTCCTGAAATATGCTACAACCTGAATGGACCCTGAAAACATCATGCTAAGTGAAAGAAACCAAACACAAAAGGTCACACATTATATGACTCTATTTACATGAAATAATCCAGAATAGGTAAATCCTTACAGACTCCAGGGAGAAAGGGGAGGAGGAAATGGGGAGTAACTTTTGGGTTTCTTTTGGATTGATGAGGTGGTGGTCGCACAACATTGTGGATATATTAATAACACTGAATTGTTCACTTTAAAATGGTTAATTTTTATGATGTGAATTCCACCTCAACTTTAAAAAAATGAAAGATGGAGAATTCTTTTTAAACTACAAAATCTAGGGACGCCTGGGGGGCTCAGTTGGTTAAGCCGCTGCCTTCGGCTCAGGTCATGATCCCAGAGTCCTGGGATTGAGTCCCACATCAGGCTCCTTGCTCGGCAGGGAGCCTGCTTCTCCCTCTGGCTCTGCCTACCACTCTGTCTGCCTGTGCTCGCTCGCTCTCTCTCCCTCTCTCTGACAAATAAATAAATTTAAAAAAAAAATTTAAACTACAAAATCTAGGCAAACCTCTTGGGTCCCCTCCTTCTTCAGGAGCTTTGTACTCTCAATAAACCTTGCTCTGCTGCCCGTCATAAATAAATAAATAAATAAACTACAAAATTTAATTCTCTTTACTTTAAAAAAAAAAGATTTTATGTGAGACAGAGTACAGAGACAGAGTCTTTATGTGAAGAGAGAGCCCTTCTTCAATAACAGCTCATTTTGGGGTGCCTGGGTGGCTCAGTGGGTTAGGCCTCTGCCTTTGGCCTAGGTCATGATCTCAGGGTCCTGGGATGGAGCCCAGCATTGGGCTCTCTGCTCAGCAGGGAGCCTGCTTCCCTCTCTCTCTTTGCCTGCCTCTCTGCCTACTTGTGATCTCTCTGTCAAATAAATAAATAAAATCTTAAAAAAAAAAAGCTCTATTTTAATACAATTCGTATACTATACAATTCACCTATCTAAAGCGTATAGTTCATTTGTCTTTAGTGTAGTCAGAATTGTGCAACTATGACAACTGATTTTATATATGTATGTATGTATGCATTTTAAGTAATCTCTACATTCAATACGGGACTCAAACTCATGACCCAAGATCAAGAGTCACATGCTCTACCTACTGAGCCAGCCAGGTTCCCCTCACCACTATTTTAGAACATTTTTATGAACTCCCCCCACCAGAAAAAAACCCCAGTACCATTAGCAGTCACTCCCCATTACCTCTTTCTCCAAGCTCTAGTCAACCACTGTTCTACTTTCTGTCTCTATAGGTTTGCCTATTCTGGACATTTCATAACAGTGGAATCATATGTTGTGTGGTCTTTTTTGACTGGCTCCTTTCCCTTAGCATGTTTTCAGGGAATTTCCTTTATTTCTTTCTTTTTTTTTTTTTTAAAGATTTTATTTATTTATTTGAGAGAGAGGCAGTGAGAGAGCATGAGCGAGGAGAAGGTCAGAGGGAGAAGCAGACTCCCCGTGGAGCTGGGAGCCCGATGCGGGACTCGATCCCGGGTCTCCGGGATCATGACCTGAGCCGAAGGCAGTTGTCCAACCAACTGAGCCACCCAGGCGTCCCTTTTTTTTTTTTTTAAATGTCTTTAATTTTTTTTTTTTAAGATTTTATTTATTTACTTGACAGAGAGAGATCACAGTAGACAGAGAGGCAGGCAGAGAGGGAAGCAGGCTCCCTGCTGAGCAGAGAGCCCGATGTGGGACTCGATCCCAGGACCCTGAGATCATGACCTGAGCCAAAGGCAGCGGCTTAACCCACTGAGCCACCCAGGCGTTCGGAATTTCCTTTATTTCAACTATAAAACTTGTTCCATGTATTAAAATGTAAGGAGAAAAGTAAGAATATTAAAGAACCAGTTAGAAAAAGAACATTACTGAATACAATGGCATATCAAGAGTCCAAAACAGAAATCTAGTTAAGATGAATCTTTGTAAAATATAAATCAATAGATTTGAAGTGAAACCATTGTAAGATGCAACAAAAAAACACAAATTAGGGTAAAAAGAATACATCAGGGAATGTATTTTACAAAACAAATAGCTTGTCAAAGAGCACCTTTTCCCTAAAAAGGTGTAGGAAAATTGATTACAAGGTTTAATTAAAGGGAGAAACACAAAGAATAAAGAATCATTGCCTTTGTGTATGAAAACGCCTCCAGTCAGTGTTTCTTGAGATGTGGTCCTTGAACTATCTGCACCAAAATCTAAGAACTTGTTTTAAAAATCAGATTTCTGGCCTGTGCCCCAGAAAATCACTAAAGATGAGGCCCTGGGAACTTTTTTTTTTTTTAAGATTTTATTTATTTATTCATGAGAGACAGAGAGTAAGAGAGAGGCAAAGGCAGAGGGAAAAGCAGGCTCCTGGGAAAGCAGAACCTGATGCGGGACTCCATCCCAGGACCCTGGTATCACAAACTGAGCCAAAGGCAGACGCTTAACCCACTGGGCCAACCAGATGTCCCTGGAAACTATGTTGTTGTTTTTTTTTAAAGATTTTATTTATTTATTTGACAGAGAGAGATCACAGGTAGGCAGAGAGGCAGGCAGAGAGAGGGGAAGCAGGCTCCCTGCTGAGCAGAGAACCCAATGTGGGGCTAGATCCCAGGACCCCGAGATCATGACCTGAGCGGAAGGCAGAGGCTTTAACCCACAGAGCCACCCAATAGTTTCCACCCTGGAAACTTTTTTTTTTTTTTTAAAGATTTTATTTATTTATTTGTCAGAGAGAGAGAGCAAGCACAGGCAGACAGAGTGGCAGGCAGAGGCAGAGGGAGAAGCAGGCTTCCTGCCAAGCAAAGAGCCCGATGTGGGACTCGATCCCATGACACTGGGATCATGACCTGAACCAAAGGCAACCACTTAACCAACTGAGTCACCCAGGCGTCCCTGGAAACTATTTTTAAGAGATACTCTGGATGACTCTCATGAATACTAAAGTTTGGGAACTGATATCTAATTAATGCAAGTTAACACAAATGATTAAATACATATCAGAGTCAAGAGAAAAGTGAAAAGAGCAAAACGCATAAAAAAGAGTAAGATGAAAACAAAGAAAAATACTTCAAATTTTGGCACACTGTGCTCTAGAGAAAAGAGAAAGTGATGTCTGAAAACTCTTGTACAACTGATGTTGGAAAAAAATTATAAATGTGTAAATACACCAACCACTGTGCTAATACCAGTGAAGACCACTGAGGCTATGACGTAGGAAAGCATTTTGAAATGTAAGGTTGCCTGTACAGAAAGCACCTAACAGATGCACAGAAAGTTTGTTGACAAGCCAACTATTTTTATAAGTACAGTTATATTTAACTATCTTCATCCTCTGATAATCCAGAGAAAACCTAACTTTTTGCTGTTAGTCTTTACACGAACAACAGCATGGATTGTCAAATATTATGTCAGCTCCTGCTGTGCAAGCTCAGGGTTGGGACATTTACTTTCAGACCAAGATAATCTCTATTTTTAAGGGCAGCCTTACGTAAACAAGGACAGGCAAAACTAGAGTGAAATTTCCCAACACTACGAACATTGCGTGATAGCGCTTAAATTTCCCTGAAAAATCACTAAAATGTGTATACAAGGATAGCCTTTATTATTCTAACTGTAAACAAAGATTCCTAAAGATGAAGTATTAAGTTCTAGCTCATTATTTTACTTCACTGAAGAAAATCCATTTTGGTTTAGCAGGGAAAAATACAAGAATTTTACATTACATAACTCTCAAAGGATCTCACTATCAGAATACAAAATTTGTCTACTTTCCCCATTAAAAAACATACTTCCGGGGCGCCTGGGTGGCTCAGTGGGTTAAAGCCTCTGCTTTCGGCTCGGGTCATGATCCCAGGGTTCTGGGATCGAGCCCCACATCGGGCTCTCTGCTCTTCAGAGAGCCTGCTTCCTCCTCTCTCTCCCTGCCTGCCTCTCTTGCCTACTTGTGATCTCTGTCAAATAAATAAATAAAATCTTTAAAAAACAAAGAAAAAAACCATACTTCCCCTATAAACTCATAAGTTCAAACTGACGTTCTAAAGTCTCTTTTGGGAGCGCCTGGGTGGCTCAGTGGGTTAAAGCCTCTGCCTTCGGCTCGGGTCATGATCCCAGGATCCTGGGATAGAGTCCCGCATCGGGCTCTCTGCTCAGCAGGGAGACTGTTTCCCCCTCTCTCTCTGCCTGCCTCTCTGACTACTTGTGATCTCTGTCAAATAAATAAATAAAATCTTAAAAAAAAAAAAGTCTCTTTTGCCTCACTTACTTAGACTGAGTCTTACAATGCATTTGGAAACCCAATTATAGTCCATGTAACCCTAAGGTGCAGATGTTTCAACATTTCCAGGTATGATTCTTGTGCATCTCATAAATGAAACAAACTATACTGGGGGAATGAAGTAGGTAATGCATGCAAATAAACTACATGGGATGTTATGCTACTTTCATAGGAGATTTTTATTATCAACATTTGACTTGATACACTAAAGTCTCTAAATATCTAAAAGTTCCCTGATACTTTTTCTTTTTTTAGTTTATGTTTCAAAAGGCAGACATCCCACAATTAATCTTTAACTGCTGGCTAAAGCACAGATGTGTGGACTTTTTCACCAAGGTCTCACATTTCCTTCCAATAAGCAATCAACCATATTCATTATTAAGCCCCAGCTCCCAACTCCCAGACATCCCTAATATGCTCAGTGTGGCCCCTTCACACACTTTAGTCCAACCTACCCGCATACACATAGACACACACACACACACCACCCCATTGGTCTCCAAGTCTCCCACATTGGCACAACAAGCAGCCTCTCAACATTCATCTGTTTTGCTAACCAAGGGGCCATTCTTGCTTCTTCCACTGATCCTGCACAGACTTGACACTGCTTACAATCTCTTGTTCCATTCCTTCCACAATAATCACTATTCAAAGCTACAAAGAAACAAGTCAATGTTCCCTAACCGCAGACAGCTTATTTAACTAAATACCTCTCCTCATCCCCCCCACCCCGCCCCGCCATTCTCTTTCCTGCTTTTGTTATTTAGAAGGTGCAGGGTCTGGGAAAAATCTCACTCACCTCATGCTATAGGCACCAGCACCCAGTTCCTGGCCGATCCCGGACAGACTAGCATCAAAGTCCTGCACCAGCCCAGATTCAATCACTTCATCGGCCAGAGGCAGCTTCAGAGCCCAGGCCATGCTGGCTCCTTCCTTGCCCCAGGAGACACCGTTTCTTGTACAAAGGCAAGTAGTGTGTTCTACCCAATGGGGCCAAGACTGTCGAAAAACTCCAAACCAAGATCTCCCACGCAGTTCCCACTGGCCAACCCCAAGCCTGAACCGCACTGCCCGCACAACTAAGCTGCCGTACCCTCGGCTCCTAGCTCCTGCCTCGACTTCCAAAATCCCTCCCACCCAGCTCTCTGAGGCCGCGCGCGGGGCCCTTGGCTTAACTATTCCAGATTCCCCCGAGGGAGCCCTGGACTCCCGTACTCTCAATCCTTGGGCTCTCCCCTTGAGCTCGTGGGGGGTCACTCGCTGCCTTCCAAACAGACCAGCAGCAGCGACCCGCTGCCCACCCGGCGCTCCCACGCCGCTTTCGCACCTTTCCCCACTATCCCCTTCTGCGGGAAGCCCCCCTCCCTCTGGGGACCCGCTCTCTCTTTCCCCTCCAGGCCTCGCTTCCGGTCAGTCCCACGATCACTTCCGGTCACCCCTTCTCAACCCCGAAGCTCTTAGAACCAAATCCAGGTCTCCCCCGAGCCAACTCCCCGCCCTCTGCAGTCCCCCACGGCCTGGGAACATGGAAGGGGAAAGTCCAGCACCCGCGGGAAACCGGGACTCGCCAGGGTCCTCCACCGCCCGCCGCCCCAGCGCCAGCCAATCATGGCGCCCTCTTCCTTTGCGGGTCCGGAGAGCGTGACGTCACCCTGCGGCTCGCCAATGAGGAAGAGACTTCGTGGGCTTCGCCAGCGATAGTAGGCTAGCTGCGCCACGGCCCCGCCCCCGAGGGTGGGCTGGGCGGTCCGGGAGAGGACCCGGCGTGCGTCAGGTGTTTCGGGTTTAAATGGCCTTCCCTGTGGCCTCCGGGGGACTGCCTTCCGCTGAGTATGGAGTCCGCACTCGGGGCGTGGGTGGAGCCTTCACTCTGGTCTTACCCAACCCACCTCTTCCCCGGGAGGAGTCTGCGCTGTTTCCCTCGCGCTCCCTGTAGGCGCTCCGTAGCTCCTGGAATAATCTCTCTCCTTAAACTCACCTCTTGGAAGGTCAAGACTCCGCTTATCCTCATCGTCCGCGTTCTCCCTAATAAATTTGAACAGAAAAGCACGAGATGGGTGGGAGTTGGAGTTTTTAAAAGGTCGTGATCTGAAGATTAGGATTTAGGCTAGCGTCTTCACTTACTAGTTTGGTGATTCTCGAATAATCGCTTAATCTCGTTGAGTTCGATTCCTCATTTGAAAAGTAAGGAAAACCATCCCTGCTCCACCTTCCTTCGTTGTTTATCAAGCATCAACTATACACCAGGAACTTTATGACATTATTAGTAATCCTCAAGACAATCTTGTATTTAGAATTATAGTCCTAAAGCTAAGGATGATGACCCTCATTTTACCAATAGGAAAAGGATCCTAGGGGGCTGAAATTTGCCACAGCTAAATTGCCATGCCAACATCAGAACTGATTCCAAAGTCTGATATTTTTTACTATAAAATGTTGCCTATAGGGGCGCCTGGGTGGCTCAGTGGGTTGAGCCTCTGCCTTCGGCTCGGGTCATGATCCCGGGGTCCTGGGATCGGGCCCCGCATCCGGCTCTCTGCTCAGCGGGGAGCCTGCTTCCCCCTCCCCCTCTGCCTGCCTCTCTGCCTACTTGTGATCTCTCTCCCTCTGCCAAATAAATAAATAAAAATAAAATTAAAAAAAAAAAATGTTGCCTATATGTTAAAGTATTGGTTCATTGTTGTATTCCATTATTGAACTTTTTACATTTTGTCTCGAGTCATATATATATCTGCCTTTTTCACCAGACAGCGATTTCCTAAATAAGAGAAAAAAAATACTTTTCAGGCTTGTGTTCTACATATCTCCTAGTATAGTTTCTGCATTCAATAGAAGTTTTCAAAAAATGCTTATTGAATTAAGAAAGGAAAGAGGTTGGGGCGCCTGGGTGTCTCAGTGGAGCCCCACATTGGGCTTTCTGCTCAGCAGGGAGCCTGCTTCCTCCTCTCTCTCTACCTGCCTCTCTGCCTACTTGTGATCGCTCTCTGTTAAATAAATAAATAAAATCTTTGTTGTTAAAAAAAAAAAAAAAGAAAGAAAGAAAGAAGGAAAGGAAAGAGGTTGACATGAAGTTAACAGCATGCCCCCAGTTTCAGCCACAAGATTCTCTTTGAGGGCTCAAGGCTTACTTTAATAAGCCCCGGCATCCAAGTCTTGGTTCATTCCTGGGACATTAAATATCTCTCCAAACCATTTCTTCTTCCCTTGAGCCAGGTTTTATCTCAAAATATGTGCCTATAAGTAAACCAAACTGGTCCTGGGCTCAGAAACCAAAAGAGAGATGCCATAATCAAAATCCTTTAAAAACAAACATTATATCCAGAGTATTTTTACATACCTGTTAGGTGGAACCATGCCTCCTTGAATTAGCAGCTTCATCACTACATGCATAATCTGGGCAAATAACTCTAAATCTCTGGTGTAATAATGAGAGACTCGCATTTACTGAGCCTTTCCTCAGTGCCAAAGCCTCGACTAGGAGCTTTATGTATAGAAGCTCATTTAATTCTCTCATCTCTCCTGTCAGAAAGGTACCATGATTAGATTAATTTCATAGATAAGGAAACTGAGGCTTAGAAAAATTAATTGGTTTATTCAGGATCACCCAGTTTGTGAGTGGTGAAGCCTGACCAGTCTCACAGTCTGAACATCTAACCATCATGCCACTCTCTCTGTGGACGGTTTTAACCTAAAAATGATCTGCTTCCTACCTATTCTTTTCGGAGGTGACTCCTGAAGCTTGTGGAGGTGAGAATATTGAATTATCAAACTGCACACATAAAGATATCTTGGATGAAACATCTTTTTAATATACAGAAAAATGGCTCAAAGTGAATGGATTTACAATAAAACAAGGAATATTTATATTAGATGTTTGGAAGAGATAATTACCATATTCAGGAATCTTATGGAGCCCTCTCCTTTGGAAAATATTTAGAAAAAGACAGACTTGTCCTTCTCAGAAGTGTTTAAGCTTAAGTTTAAATTCTGAACCAAACTAAAGGCCACAGGGGTGGCTCAGTTGTTAAGCTGTCTTCAGCTCAGGTCATGATCCCCGGGTCCTGGGATCTATGGAGCCCCACATCGGGCTCTCTACTCAGCAGGAAGCCTGCTTCTCCCTCTCCCACTCCCCTGCTTGTGTTCCCTCTCTCGCTGTCTCTCTCTCTGTCAAATAAATAAAATATATATTTTTTAAATTTAACAGCCACAGGGTGGCTCAGTGGGTTAAAGCCTCTGCCTTTGGCTCGGGTCATGATCCCAGGGTCCTGGGTTCAAGCCCCACATTGGGGTCTCTGCTCCGTGGGGAGCCTGCTTCCTTCTCTCTCTCTGCCTGCCTCTCTGCCTACTTGTGATCTCTGTCAAATAAATAAATAAAAGATTTTAAAAATTAACTTTAATAAAAAAAAATTAACAGCCACAGAAGTCCTCCTTACCATTTATTAATTCTCAAATAAACTGGGGTAAGATGAGAAGTAATTCCTAAGCCTTGGTCCCTCCCAACTGGAATGCAGAGCAGTGTCCAGATTTATGTCTATGAGCCCAGACACCACTGTGGGGAAAAGATTTTACAGACTGTTTAATCCTGGAATGCTATGACTGGGGGGAATGGACTTTTCTCTTCCTCTCTCTTTCTCACTGTAACTAAAAGTGAAACTGGAGTGCCAGGACTGGAAACAGGGATTTCAGGGACAGCCCTGGGAGCTCTCCTTCCAAGAAAACATCACCAGGTATTCCCCTGGAAATCCAGTACCACCTATCAATACAACAAATTTTGTATGGGTAAATTCATCCCACAGCGAAAATCATGGTTCTTATTAGATACAATAAATATGACTAATTAATTAGAGCACCTGTGGCACAGAGCTCCAAGTTCAGTATTCCGGACCACTGGGTGGAGCTAAGGCTTATCCGTAAAGGGCCCATTTCCCTAGATTAGGTCCTGAAACGAGACACTGTTTAGGTGGAACTGAGGGGGTTCAGAACGAGTCACCCCAAAATGTGCATTTTTGGCTTGTGGATTAATTTGAGCAAAAGTCAATCAAGGCCTAAAAGGCTGAAGAAGAGCTTTTATCTTCCCTTTAACTGCCTAAAATAATTTAGATAGAGGGCCTAGTCCAGGAAGAGAACTGTCATCAGAGATAACTACAAAGAAGATGAACTAAGTATGGTAGCTATGGGAAGCTCGATAGGGCCTGTCTGTTCAGATTCCTCTCTGGCTCCATTGTCTCTGCATGCCATGGCAAACATTTGCTTACCAAACGTTTGCTCTTCCCACCTTCCTGTAAATTATCTTCCTCCCCTTTGAAGTCTCAGACCCCAGACCCCTTGCCCATAGCTCAGGATGGCATATAAGCCTCAATTGCCTGACCACCTGTGGGTCTCATATTCTTATGGGGCTGTTGTACGTATGTAATTAGATTTGTTTTTCCACCATTAGTGTGTTTCATGTCAATGTAATTAATCGACCCACCAAAAAAACCTAAAAGGGTAAAGGAAAAATTCTTTCTCCTCTACAGAACACAGCAGAGCTGAACCTGGGTGGTAAAAACATGTGAAAATCCTACCAATAAGATCAGGACAGAAAAGCAATTCCCAAGTCCCATCCCGTATGGGGTAAGATTAAGCACACAGGCTTTAGAGCAACTTACCTGTGTTCAAAACCTGGTTCTGCAGCTCACAAAGCAACCCTAAGTAGGTTCCTCATCTTCTCTGTGCCTCAAGTTCTTATCTATAAAATGGGTATAATAGTAGTTTTTACTTTACAGAATTATGGTGAGAATTAACTGACATAATGCATGTTAAGTACTTAGAAGAGTACTGGGCACATAGTCAGTGATCACTAAGGGTTAGCTATTATCATGGACAAAAAGGGGACGCTAGCACCTGTCCTGCCTACTTCTCAAGACAAACCAATTCTCTCAGAGGCTTGAGGGCTCAAGCTTCTGGGTCAACACCCATCCATCCCCTAGGCTTCCCTTCTCACTCAAATACTGAAGTCAGACACTGTTGCTGGGTTCCCCAGTCAATTAGTGGGCATTTTCTTCTAGATACAGGAAGAAACCATTATCTAGGCAGGCTTTGTTGAGGGACTGACCACCTAATTTTAACTCTTCACGTCTTCAAACATCCCTCCCCATCCCCACCCCCAACAACCCTATGAACCCCAGTCTGGTTTCTTTGAAGGACTCTGTAGTTGAGAGAAAAGGAAATCAAAGCCTTTCACAGCCACGCAGCTCCAAGCAACTTCTGGTAGCCTGCATCTCTTATCTGTAATCCAGAAACCAGCCCACATCTTCTCGAGTTCTCCAGTCCATAAAAGATCAGTTCCCTCTTCACAGCAGTCCTCAGCACAGTGGACATCTGCAATATTGTGATTTATAAGATATATATATATATTTTTTTTCCATTCTCCGAATGACCAAAATACAGTCTCATATATATTTGGTCTTCACCCACCGTTCTTGGCTCACACTTCCTAAAACCCTTGGAGGTTCCTGAACAATAGGGCTATGGGAGCATCTTTTGTGATATTTGGTCTCTGTCCTCAGTTCCTGAAAATGCTTCAGAGCTATGAAGGTGAACTGGGTGTCTTGTTATTCATAATAAGCTCTTTTCCATCACAACTGCGCTTGTTGAGGAAGGTGGCTTTTGGAAAGCATGTAAGGATGGGGACTGTTGCCAGGGAAAAAACTTTCAGTCCCACCCCCTGATTTCTGGGAAAGGGAGAGGGGCTAGAGTTTGAATCAATCACCAGTGGTCAATGAGTTAATCAACCATGGCTATGTAAGGAAGCCTCCATAAAATTCCCAAAGGAGGGTGTTCAGAGAGCTTCCAGGTTGGGAAATATAATAGTTCCATGTGCCACTGTGCCAGGGATCCAAGCTCCATGAACACAGAAGCTCCTTTGTTCTGGATCTTGCCATATGTTTTTGTTCATAGGGCTGTTGATTTGTATCCCTTAATAACCTTTGTAATAAAGTGGTAATCTAGTGAGTAAATGGGTTTCCCTGAGTTCTGTGAGCCATTCTAGTAAATTAATTCAACCCAAAGAGGGGGTCATGGGAACCTCTAATTTATGGCCAGTTGGTCAGAAGTGTAGGTAACAACCTATACTCACAATTGGTATCCTGTTGGAAGGGGACCACTGGAGCCTCCAATTTGCAGCGGGGCAGTCAGAAGCACAGGTGACAACCTGGGCATGTGATGGTGTCAGAAGTGGAGGGCGGTCTTGTGGGACTGAGGTTTTTACCTGTGGAATGTGATGCTATCTTCAGGTAGATAGTGTCAGAATTGAGTTGAATTCTTGGATACCTTATTGGTGTCTGAGAATTGCTTGTTGATATCCCTACCCCAGCCTCCACACACACATCAGAATTGGGTCCAGGAACCCAAAAGAACATCTCAGACCTGGGAATAGAAACTGTAGTCCTCAACAAACCCACTCCTCTTTCTTTCAGGCTGTCCTGGGCCAAATACCAGGAACCACATTCAACTGGTCTGAGCCAGAGATATGAGTTTCCACCAACTCTCCTGGTGGGAGCTGCCTTCGTGGGTTAGGGCCAGTTGCCGCCCAGACTCCATTCACTCCCACATATCACAGTCTAAACCCCACATAGCTAAGCAGAATCCTCTGTACCTGCTTTCTTCCAGGAGCATGAAGTCAGGGACTCAGCTTTCATTATTTCCTTGAAGGAGAGGACGGGAAGTGCATTCAGTCATCTATCTGTTGTTCATCAAGCACCTGCTCTGTGCTCCTGGCCTGGGTACTGAGGAGTCCCAGCCTGGTGTGGCCAGCTAACATCAGGGTTGTGAGATCTATGCAGAGGTAAGCGCTGGCTTCTATTTGACTCCTCTGCCCCATTATTTCAGAATGCTGTCAAGCTCCTCGGATCCCTAAACCTTGCGTCAGAATATTAGACACCAGTGGTCTCTTGGGCAGACATGAAGTGGTAGAGCACGATCTAGAATCCAGCACAGGGCCCAGCTCAGGGATGTTGGTTGGGTGGAATCAAAGGTGATGCCTTGCTCTCATCAGTTTTGATGATGGAGCCCAGATCTCACCAATTCAACTAGGTGGAAGGGGGAGGAGAGAGCAGTGCATGGCATGAACCCAACTCCTCGGAGGCAGACAAGTAAAAAGAGGGGCCCATAGTACCATCATGCTCTCCCTGCTCTGAGCCCAAATGCCAGGCCTGCCCCTCACCTTACAGGCCTAAGGAAGAGCACAAATGAAGATCCACTCACTACAGAGCTAAATTTGTATCAAGTCTAACTTACTTGTGAATGGTCTAGCCTTGTATAATAACCTGGAAGGCCACGTTTAAGTTTAAACTTCTAGCTCTCCTTGAAGTTCTGCGTTAGAATGTTCCACAGTGTCGGTCCCCAGCCGACAGTCTGCCTTCTCTTCCCCCTGGCAGCCCTACCTCCCACGGCAAGGGGCTTTGTGGGTATAAAACACTCCAGTTTGCATATCCAAAGTCCATCCACTCAGCTCTCTGACAGTGGGCCTAGGAGTGTGCACACCCATAGCACAGTCTGTCAAGACCCAGAGAAGAGAGGTTAGAAAGTGGGCTTTGCAGGGAATTCTAAGGTCTTGGAAGGAGAAAGGACACATCCTCTTGACCTAGCCTTCTGTGGTGAGGATCCTGGCTGGACGGTCATGGCAGGGCTTTCTGCAGTGAAAGGTCAGGGCACTGACCCTCGCCCTCTTGCAATGGGGTTTTCCAGGCTACAAGCTCTGATAGCAGAGACAGCTCCCTGGTACCTCCCTGGCTTCTGTTAGCCACCCCCCTACCCCATAGGTGAAGGATCAACAAGCAGGCCCATACAAAAGAAAAATACTGTTTATTACACACAACTACATCAAGTGCTTCTTCCCCATTCTCCCCACCCCACCCCTCACTCCAGCCCTCAGCAGGCTTTGCTCCTTGTCAGGGGACACTCAGAACCTCAGTGTCAGAGCCTGGCCTATGAGAAAGGAAGATAATCTAGGCATAGGAAGGTGAGCGGGTCCAAGGACAAAAAACGTCAGGGTCTCTCTCATTCCAAATTCAAGTGTGTTCCTCAATCCACCTGGCCGAATTCTTTCCTAGATCCCCACTAGATACAATGCCATGGAGAGTCCAGGGTCAAAGCCCCCAGCTGATTCACTGGGCCATATAAAAAGTTCCAGTCTTTCTTTCATTTAAAACAAAACCAAACAAACAATACCACACGCAGACAGTTAAATCATTTCTGCCCTCTCTCCTGCGTAAGCTCTGGCTTCTGTCCAGAAAGGTGCTTTCAAAACAAACGTTATATAAATTCCCTTCACTGCGTGGTGCTACCAGAAACAAAGCAGAAGACCCACCTCGGGTATAGATAGCTGCTCCCCGAGGACCTGACAGTGGGAAAGCAGGAGCAGAGACAGGGAGCCTGTGGGCTCTGCCTTGGGCCATTTCAGGGATACTCTGTGCCCCCCTCCCCGCCCCGCCTGGGGAATTCAGCCTGCAAAAATTCTGTCCCTCAGAAAGACCTATCCATCCTTCCTGGAGAGGAGAAAATGGTTTCATTCTAGCCCAGCCTTGGGAAGACAGATTTAGAAAAGGGAGGAGCTGAGAAAGCATGGCCAGGCCTAATTTAGACCAGAACTTCATTATCTTTTTCCTTTCCCAGACCAGGACAGATGGGATCCTCCTGAATCTCCCTGGTCACACACACACACCGCCCCCCCGGGATTATATGCTACTCCCCGGGCTCCAGCTGCGACCCACTTGTCTCTCCCAAAAAAGAAAGCATATCTGAACACAAGTGTTTGAGGGTGAAAACCTGTCTCTCTCTAATAATGAAGGGCAAGCCAGTGAATCCTTTACTGACCCTGGTATTTAACTCTTCTTACTGCACACTTGTTAGGCATGCCTCTCACAGGTGAGGTCCTCATCTCATGCAGACGGGCTAGATAACCTTAAACTTGAGCCTGCCCTTTGGGAGACATATTCTCTCCTGGGAGGCTGGGGCAGGCAAGGCGCCTGCCTGCTTCCTCATTCTTACCACACTCGGGAAGGTTTGGTTGGTCTGAATGCAGTGGGGCAGGGGTGTGTGTATGTGTGTGTGTGTGAATCTGACACTCAATTGTCTTCTCACTGGCAGGGCTACCAAGAGGGTGGCCACTCTGGCAATGGAAGGCCTGCCAGGGACCAGTCATAGGCAGGAAAGGACAACAAGCCAGAGGAAGCTAGAATAAGGAGGTGCTCTGCCACCAGTGACCAGTGGGGGTGGGGACGAGCCCTTGCCTCACAGCCACTTCACCAGGGTACATCATGTGAGGTGTGGAGGAGAGCAGCTGCTGGGGACCTGACTCTACGACTTCTGCCTCTTTAGGGGATGGTCTACACAGCAAGCCTGAGTTCCTCTAAGCCAACCTCTTAGTGCTCTCCTGACCTTGCAGCATTTCAGGGGCTGTCCAGCCACCGTGAGGCTGGGAAACTCACTTAGCAGCTTGGATGAGATGCCGGCCCTCAATGTGCCATCACTGTCCTCTCTACAGGTGACACCCATCCTACCTCGGGAGACTTCTTAACTCAGAGGAGCACAGAGGGAACAGGGATTATTGGCACAAGCACTCAGTCTAAGACTTTGGACAAAGGAAGATTTCTCCTCCAGTATCCAAAGCTCAAAGTCTCAAAAAGAAAATTAGAGTTAAGTCACCTTCTGCAAGAGACCTTCCTGGGCTGCCATCAGTCCTTCCTGGATGTTGGCCTTTTCCCCAGGGCCTTGATGTCTGGTTTAGTGTTTCATTTGCCCCTTCTGAGAAGGCCCAGTACTGGGTTGGGGTGAGTGGGAGGACAAGAGAAAGAGAGTCAGCATTCCTTCCCTCATTTTTCTCCAGGGTGCTGCGAGCTTGGGCAATGGGATTTTCCAGGCTGCCAGTTCTTGAGCCCTCCCTGTTTAGTGGGGGAGACAGCCATGGGGTAGAGATTAGATTAAAATCTGGGAGGATGGGCTTACTTATTGAGTTCCCAATCTGCTGTAGACAGTGGTCAACTCCAGGACAGCTAGAATTCAAAGCTGTTTCCTTCCTTCCAACATGGATTACAAATGAAAAGGTTCCGCTTTAGTGCAATTTCCCTCCAAAAGGAATTAGGGAGAGTGGGAAAGGAGATCCCATGTTCTGGCCCCAGGGTTGTGGGAACCTTCTGACCTTGAAGGCAAGGCAGACACTGAGCCTGACCTTCTGAGCAGCTCATCACACTTTTCAGAATTGTGCCTCTTGGGTCCTTTTGGGGAGACAGTGTGCCTGCAGGCAAAGGGTGGGAGGTGAGGCTGCGGTTCCACGGTTCCATGGGACAAGTGGCTGTACCTGCCACACTTACACACAGGAGCAAAGGGGAAGAGAGCACGGAGAGAGAATGCCATCAAGAACAAGAGCTAAGGGCCGGGGTCCTTTGGGGGTGGCTGCAGCCCTGCCCCAAGGATGGGGAGTGTCTGGTTCCCAACCAGAATTCACCCTTGGAAAACCACATTAGCAAAGTGCTTCTTTAAGTGACACCACTTAAGGGAGGGGTCCCCTGGCGTGACCGGCTGGAGCCTGGAGCTCTCCAGCGGGCCCCTCTGCCCTCTCCATGCTGTGAGATACGTGGAGGAGCCGAGGGAGGCAGTGGACACACATGCACACAGTGGAGCCTCACGACCCAGGACAAGCACAGCTGCACGCGGCAGAATGACAGGTGCTGTCACAGCAGTGGCTGCAGCCAGGGGCCAAGGGAAAAGTACAAAGTGCTGGAACACAGGGCTGGGGGCTGAGCCCTAAGGGATCTGAAAGACATTTAGCTTGCTGGTGTTCTTGAGCGTCTGGCGCCGATTGCAGAACCAGACCCGCACCACCTCCCGGTCATAGTTGAGCTCCTTAGCGATCTCGGTGATCTCCTGGCCCGTGGGCAGCGGGTTCTTCTCGAAATAGGCATTCAGAGCCTCTATGGCCTGGGGGGTGAAGGAGGTGCGGCGTTTGCGTTTCTTGGAGGGCTCACCTCCCACAAACTCCATCAGGTTCTGCTGTCCTTCCTGGTTCCGGAGTTCAGCTTCATTCAGCCACTTCTCCAGCACTGGCTTCAGCTTCTGGGCACTCTTGGGCGTGATGTCCAGCTTCTCAAACCTGTAGGTGACCCGAACCAGTGGAAGGGACGGTGAGAACTCTCCACACCGGGGTGTGCATACTCTCCACAAGGGGCTGCTCCCTTCAGGGCTGGTGACACAGGACTAAATGTTCCCCTCAGCGCCCCCACCATGACCACCCTGGCCCAGCCAAGCCAGGCCTCCTCAGACTGTCTTGGATCCCAGGTCACACCAGGGAGACCATTCCCATGGCCTCAGTTGAGTGCTGCAACTGCCCTTTGAACAGCTCTTCCAGAACGTTCACACCCAAGGGAGTGAGGTCCTCTTAGGAGCTGTCTAGAGAGGCCTTCAGAGATGCCACCTGGATGTCATGAGTGCCACCTCTCCAGTCAGCCTCCCAGCAGCCTCCCAAAGTCAGACGACCCTTTCTGACCATGCCCAGATGTGACTACGTAACTGCCAACATGGCGCCCGCTCTAACAGTCACTCTCATCTAATCAAGGAGTCAGCAGGCACCTTTTCGCCATCCCTGAGCCATGTGCTCATTCTTGTTTGAAACTCCCTGCCCTGCTTTGATGCTGGGACCAGTTCTGCACACGGAAAAGTCAGCTCCATCCCCTTATAGGCATGCCTTGGAGGAGGGGGAGATGGGAGCATAAGGGGGACGGGGAGTGGGAGGATGTGGTTAAGAGCTAAGTCAGTACCGAAGCCCCACTTTTGCGACCAATTTCATAAGCTGTACCCCTTTCCCTGTAGGGTTCCTGAATGGATTAGGGTCCTGGGTTCCCCCAAACAAAAGACCACATAAATGCTCAGGATTGGAGGATAAACTTCAGAGGGCCCTCAGGCGGACTGGATCAATCGTTGGCTACTCTAGGTGTTCATGCTGACCCCTAGAACAGCCTTTCTGGTCTGGAAGGAGGCAGGACCAAGGGAGAATGTGGAAAGGAGCCATGCACCTGGGTCCCACTGAGTGCCTAGTGACATCAGGTGCCTGAGCAGGACTTACTCACCGGCAGATAGCTGACTGGCTGTAGGCCGGGCCTTCTGTGGCCGTCAGAGCCTGACCCACCTGAGTCTGTGTGAGGCCCAGCGACAGCCGTCGGATCTTAAAATTCTTGGCAAACTCCCGGATCTCTTCCAAGTTGATTCCGTCCTCATCCAGACTTGGGTTATGTGGCTCTAGGCCAGAGGAAGGGATCAGGGTGAATGTGTAAGACAGATGATATCACTGCTTATCTAGCTTATTGGCCTCGACTGGTAAAGTTAGCGACAGATGAGGACATTTGACACAAGGGCCATGTACCCTTATTACCCTCATCACCCCTTCAAGTTCTTCTAGCCCTAATGGCCGACCCACCCCCATTCTCCCTACTGCTAGCCCCAAGAACACCTTAGCTATCCACATTCCTCAGATACTGGGTGACAGACCAAAGGAGAGACAGCCAATGGGTTGGGTTCTCAAAGAAGCAGCTTCCACTATCATCATGCCTAGAATCCAGCTCAGCAGGAATGGAAGTAAGAATGCCAATCCTTGGTGTTGGGCCTTTGCCTTCCCCCTTTGGATTCTAGAAAGTTTATTAAGGAGAGCGGCACCTAAAGGTGCTGGGGTAGGTGAGTAAATGCCTCCTCTTCTCTTCTCCACAACCCTCCCCGGGAGCCACTTACTGGATACCAACTGGCTGACAGTAGGGGTCTCCGAGCAGGTGATTGGAATGGGAGCAGAGGCAGATGGCTTGGCCGCTGGGGCTGGGCTGGTGATGACCACCGCAGGCTGGGGCACGGCTGGTGTGGGCTGGATGGGCTGTACCTATGAGAAGAGAGCCAATGAGTCCCTACTGCTCACCTGCCTGGCTCGGGGGGGTTGCAGTCCCTGAAAGGACCGGAGGCAGGGCAAAATGGGCACGAAATCCTCACTCACCCGCACACTCCTACCTATGCGCCATCACAAAGCAAGACTAGAAACTACTTATTAGAACCCACCCAACAATCATGACCAAGTCGGAGCCTCACAGGCACCTGTGACACCGGCAGGTCCGAGGCTCAGAAAGGTTCAGTACACTTGGCCAAAACCCCCACCAGTTTCCACCCTAGAGATAACTGCTCTCAAATCTTTTCCCTCAGAGCAGAAACCAACACCTGATTCTAGGGCCTCCTCCAAATGTGCATTAATAGGGAACCGGCAAGTGATTCCTGGGACTTCCCTACAGTGAGATTCTGCGCAGCTGCTAAAAAGAGTACAGTAAATCTTTTAAATACTGGCATGCAAAGAGCTCTGGCTCACAGTGCTAAGTGGAAAAAAAGTAAAGTGAAAACAGTTTTTAGAGAATAATTCCTATTAAAAACACATATGAGTTTCCAGGGAAAAAGATCTGAGGCATAAAAATCAAGTTGTCAACAGAAGTCATCTCTGGAGGTGGAACTGGAAAGGATTTTTACTTTTTTCCATTACACTTAATATTGGAATTTTTATAAAACTCATGTATCATAGTTATCATCAAGAGAAACTTGCATGATTTTTTTGAGTAAACTCTACTTCCAACATGGGGCTAGAACTCATGACCTCGAGATCAAGAGTCACATACTCTACTGACTGAGCCAGCCAGGTGCCCCAGTATGATTTTTTTTTTTTTAAAGTTTCCTAAAAGTGCAAATTTCTCTAGGATGAGGCCTATTCCCGGATTCCCTCCAGCTTTTATGTCCATTCCCTCTTTATCCCCAGAATCTAATTAGCCTTTGGTCAGGGCTCCTCATTTCTTGTTAGAACTGTTTTGGCTGCCTCCTAACAGGTGACAAGGACTCAAGTCTCACCATGGTTCAGTTCTTAGCTCCATCTGGACAAGAGCTAATTTTTTTTTTTTTTTTAAAGTAGGCTCCATGTCCAGTGTGGATCCCAACATGGGGCTTGAACTCACAACCCTGAGATCAAGACCTGAGCTGAAACCAAGAGTCAGATCCTTAATTGACTGGGCCACCCAGGCACGCCCCCCCCCCGCCGCCACCTGGGTAATTTCTGTTTAATACACATCTAAAAAGCCCTTCCGTGACTCCCCACTACATAATAACAGTGATGGAATAAAAGCACCATTTTCCCAGTGCTTCCTGTGTACCAGAGTGTTAACTGCCTCATGTGTAACGTGTCCATTAACATTCGTAACCTTCTGAATTGGCACTCTGAGAATCTCCATGCCACAGAGGAGGCTAAGGGGTTATTCACAAAGTTTGGAAGCAGCACACCGCATTTGAGAGCCATGGCCTCGACATCACCTGAGAACTTGCCAGAAATGCAAACTCCTGGGCTCCACTCCAGCCCTGCTGAATAAGAACTCCAGGGGTGGGGGAACATGTGTGCGTGTGCTGGGAATCTGCATTCCAACGAGCCATCCGGGTGGTTCTGACACCCACTCCCGTTTGAGAACCCCTGCTCTGGCTGGCACGTTATCATTCCTGCAATTACGTTAAGGTAGGCCCGCTACTCATCCCTTTAGGTTAGGTCACCGTCCCTTCTCTAGGAAGCCTTGCTGAACTCCCCAGTCTGTCAGGAGCTCCCTTCTCCGGCTCCCTGTAGCACCTTATCAGGTCCCTATCATAGTCCTAGTCACGCTGGCTTGTAGCCATCTCCATCGCTGAGCTACTTAGGAAAGCTAGGAAGGCCATCTTACTCATCTCTAGATTGTCAGCACCTGGAATACAGTAAGCACTCAAACACTGCTCCTGGAAGGAACAAATAAAGGAATCATCAAAGCCACAGTGCGGAGTGAAGGGGTGAAGTGGGAGGGGTGCAGAATCACTCCCTGGGGCTCTCCTGGTCTGTTCATCCCGGAGCTAATCAAGGCTCCGTCTACTCTGACCACCTCCCTGGCCTTCTCAGCACGCCGCCACTGGCCTCTCAGGGCACAGAGACTCGTCTTGGGTGTGTGTGGGGAGAGCTGGGGGAGTGCTCCTTCCCTGGACAGACTCTGGGCGGACTCGCTTGTGCCTTCTACCCTGGGATTTCCCCTCACTTTGGAGAGGTGCCCTTTTCCCCAGGGACGTCAGAAGACTACCCTGTCCTGCCCTGCAGTCTCAAGGGGGGCAGCCCACGCCAGACAGCCTTGCCTGCTGCCCACACCCCCCAACCCCTGCCCTCACCCCAACCCAGCCCTTGTACCTCACTCTTAGCGGGGGACTCAGGCGTGCTTGCCTTCCGGACAGCCACGGGCTGAGGCAGGGGGCTGCTGGCCAGGGTCGCAATCACCTGGCCCTGGGCATTCAACAACAGCTGGGGGGTCACAGCCTGGACCTGCAGGCTCGGGGCTGGAGCTGGGGCTGCCACGCTAGCCGAGTTCACTACCCACGGCAGGGCTCCAATAACCTGGGAGAAGACAACGCAGGGACCCTGGGGTGTGAGACCAGTGCCCAGTCCCGCCCCCAACCCAAAACCCCACACTGGCAGGCGAAGGGACTTAAACGAATCATTTCACCCTTCAGGACCTCAGTTTCCTCATCAGTAAAGAGGATTCATCCTCTAGGATAGGAGCTGTCGCCTTTATTCCACCTCCAGAGCTATGGCGGGGCAGGAAGAAGTCCACCCGTGAGTCATAGCCCTGGTTGCAAATCCCTGTCCCGCCAGCCACATTTTCTCGGGTGGCTTCATTTCTCTGGACCTCAGCCTTCTCCCCTGTGAAAGGGGAATGAGAATCTGTGCCTGTACTCAAGGTGAGGTGACGCCACGTATGAGAAGGCACCTGACCCAGAGCAGGGCCACAAAGTGGGGGATCCACAAAAGAAAGCCCCCCGGCTAGAGGGAGCCCCTAGAGGGCAGAGGGGTGGCTACACCCCTGCCTGAGCTCAGCATCAGTAGATGGCTGCCACACCAGGGATAGGACAGCAGCCTGACACCCTGCTCAAGTTTCTCTGACCCTTAGCACGTGTCATCTCCCCCCACCCGCCCCAACCCCTGCTTCTCCTCAGCCCCCAACCTCAGCCCTGCCTTTGACCACTTGCCTGTCCCTGAGCGTTGGTGAGGATCTGACTGCTGATCCCCGGCATGCTGGGGATGGCGTTGGCAATGACCGGAGTGGTAGTGAGGGAGCCTAGGATCTGGGTCTGTCCCCCGAGGGAAGCAGCACTGATCTGTGGGTGGAGAAAGAGCCTTGCTCAGAGGCCAAGGGGCAAGAAAGAGCCCAAGGCAGAGAGGAGAAGGCTGAGGGCTGGGGGTTGGGGCGATACAGGTGCTGGGCAGATGTGAATGTGGGCTGCAGGCCCAGGCCCACCAGCTGAAGAGTATCCAGGGCCCGGGGTTGCAGGGAGGGGTGGGGCTGCCACCAGAGAAGGGCAACTCTGGCTAGTCTCTCAGGCCAGGCCTGGGAGGACAGAAAGTCCAGATGGGAAGGGCCGATGTGATTCTGGTCCCATCTAACAGCTCCCCTGCCAAGCCAGGAGCCACATTGGACAGACACTGGTGGGGCCGGGAGCCTCCAGCTCCCGCATTAGCCGGAGCTCATAGGTGTGCTACCCCAGACACCATCCCACCCTCCAAGGCCGATCCAGTGGTTCAGGTTCTGGAGAACTGGCCCAGCCCTCTTGGCGGAGGCTGTCTGCTCTTGTCTGGGACGGACGGGCTGGCGGATGCAAGGAGAAGGCCTCCGAGGGAGCCATCTCCGTTGATGTGTTGGAAAAGAGCCGTATTCAGGGGGCTGGTCCTCCACCTCCTTCCTCCCCTGTGGGAAGGGCCAGTTCTACCCGTGGCCTGAGATTCGGTCCATCCCTGGTCAGCCCTGGGTGAGGGCAGCGGCTTACAATTCCCGGGCTTAGCGCGAAGCCCGCAGGCTGGACGGTGATCTGTGGGGGGTTGTCCACCGGCTTGGGTGTGGGGGCCGTCGTGGTGGCAGCAGGGGGCTGCGGGAGAATGGCAGGTGTGGTCTGCAGCAGCGGCGGGGTCTGGAACAGCGTCTGGGGTGGGGCTGCTGGCCGGGGCTGGGTGGGCGAGGAGGCCTGTGCTGGCGCTTGCGGCGGAACAGCTTGGACAGGTGTCGGGAGCGCGGCGTTCAGCACGGCAGCTGCTACGGAGCAAGGCAGAGACAGGGGTGCTCAAACGCCCAGCCACAGCCCCAGAGCGGCTCCAATCCCAGGGGATCTGGCACAAGGATGAGAGGGGGTTGGGACAGTGGGGCAGAGGGGACAGGCAGCTGCGATTCCCTTGATCCTTGCACAGGACATCTCTCATCCCCCCTCCCTTGGGCCTGGAGGTGTTGGAGGTTCAAAACCAGAAGATGAATCTTCTTTCGGTCCTTCTCCCGAGGCTGGTCATGGGGTGAATTCTGGCATGGGGGGAGAGGGGCAGTCTCAGTTGGCTGAAGTAAGAGAGGCCTGCTGGGCCAGCACGGTGTCACGGCCTCAAGTCCCAAAGGTGGTGCTGCAGCTCTGTGGCTGGGTGCCTGGGACACCGGATCCAGACTCCAGGGCTGGGGCCCCGGTGGGCCGCGGGTTCTGAGTCCAACATGGCCAGCGCACGTGCAGGGAGAGTAGTATAGGGTGGTGGGGGGGCCTGGTGCAGTCCTGGGGAGAGTGGCCGTTACCTTGCAGACCGGCTAAAGGTGGCTTGAAAATTCCCCCCGTGGGAGAAGCAGCTGTCAGTCCTGGGAGGGCAGCCACGGTTGCTGTAGGAATTGTCCACACGGCCAGCCCCTGCTGACCAGCCACTTGACCTGCAATACTGATGGGGATAAGAAGAGGTTGAGTAACTGCCCCTGCTGGAACCATAACTCCTGTCAGAACTGTGGCTAAGTTTTCCTGAGTCAAGACCTGCAAAAGCAAACAAGATTTCAAAAAGAAAAGAAAAAATAAAAAATCAACATTGACAGCGCAAACGCCGGGTCTCTAGGACCCGGTTGAGCACAAACAACGCATTCTGAGGGCAGTGGGGTGGGGGGAAGGCCACAGGAGGGTGGGGAAGAGACTAGCCCTAGCCAGAGGCCCAACCCTGAGGGGCTGCCTGGACCTGACAAGCCTGCCTTCAGAGAAGCTGCCCACTCCCCTTGGAGACAGGGCCTGGCCCTGCTCAGAGCACAGCCAAGGGGGCACAGGCATGGCCTGTAGCCTCCTAGGCCTTTCCTGGGCCCTTGGCCACAGAACCGAGGCTTTGTGGCCAGGAAGCAGGGGTGGGGCTGGTGGAACCAAGTGGTCAAGGGCCTATTGAGGCCTCTGGGAAGCTCTGATGGAAGATACCCTTGCCAGGTGCCCAGCGGATCTGTGCCTGGAGCAGAAGGCCACAGGGAGCTCAGCATGGCTGGGGGATCCAGGAGGCAGCTTTTCACTGTGCGGGGGCTGCCTCCTGGCTTTAAAAGAGGACTCTGAATGACCTATTAACTTTTCCAGGCATCCACTGGAGGGGCTAACAAGGGCACCTGCTCATTTAGTCATGAGATTAAACAGAGATGCCTGGGGCACCAAACAGTCAACGTTATCCCTACCTACAGTCCTTGCTGGGCTGAGGGGTATGACTTGGCAAACACACATCTGATCTTCCCAGAGGGCCTGATCTGGGGTAGGGGACAGGCCAGGGGTACCTCGTAGGGGAAGCCTTCCTCCAAGCCACAGCCCCTTCCCTGTTCTTTCCATGAAATTCCCAGATCCCGCGGCCACCCCACGTTGGCTGTCCCATGCTTCGCTCCTGCCCAGGGCCCGCTGCTCAGCTCCCTGGGTGGCCCTTACCTGGGGGGCAGCTTGTACAGCGAGGGGCGCCAGCGTCTGGGATGCCTGAGGCTGGCTCGGGGCTTGGCTGAAGGTGGCAACGGCAGGGGCAGGGCTTGGAGGGATCCCCGGGAGAGACTTCACTTCACGTGGCATGGAGAGAAAGGACAAGGAGTGAGCCTGGTATGTGCAGAGGGGTCACCGGCATAGAGCGTCTGGTTGCACCCTGAGGTGGCAACTCTCAGCCTCACGCTGTACTTCTGCATAACCCCAGGCCAATCGCTGGCCTTCCCTGGCCCGGGAGGGACCGCTACCCCCAGTGCTGCGGGTCTCAAGAACAGGCCGGCGAGCCCTGTACCCGACCTGCAAGGTAGGTCACTCTTTTCCCAACTCTAGTTGAAGTAAACGCAGGCCTGTGCAAAGCTGGCTCTCAGTCTCTCATTTCCCGGTTCCCCAGGACACAGTGACCTATCACATAATCAGTAGAAGGGCCTGCAGAAGGGAGATAGAACGGATGGGAGCAACTCTCCTTGGCTCCTCCAGCAATCACTGTTCACAACACCTGTGGGCTACTTTTTGGAGTAGGTGCTGGCCTGGGGGAAGGCTACCAGGATTCCTGTAGGGGCAAGTTCTTGAAATGACAGGCCCCAAAAACTGGACTCCGGAACCCAGGGGCACTTCAGGCTGGGCAGCGTTTCTCTGCCGGGGCTTGAGGTCTGAAGTCCAGAAGAGAAGCTTCACTGAGTTTGAACTGGAGCTTTTCACCCACATTAAAGCCCCCTCCTGCTCCCTTGACATAGGTATTGGGGACCCCCACCAGGAAACCTCTTCAAAGCCACACAACAATGAGGAGGGGGGTTATTAATTAATACGTGGTAAGACTACGGATGGGGTGATGGAGGTTAGACCAGATTGGTGGCTTCTTAATACCGGATGGGCATAGATTTCTAGGCCCTAATCAAGGCCTCTTGGATCAGAATGCCTGGGAGTGGAGGCAGCAAACTCTCCACTCTCTCTTCGTTCTTTTAAGCTCGCTTGTGACACAGCACGAAATAGATAAACTTGCAACCCAGCATTCCCAGCCCCTCTGTTAATCAGGAAAAGCAGCAACCTAACTCAGGACTGTGACGTCCACAGTATACACTGACAAAAAATCCAACTGTTTACGGAAATAAGGAGACAAACAGGCAACAACGAAAGCCTTCTAAAATTCAAACAGAAAACAAAATGGCAGGTTCATCTCCCCCATGGAAGGGAAATACAGTTCCAACCACTGAAAAAAATCAGAGATTATAGGGATACTCTGAATCTATGAAAATTTTAAAAAGATTTTGCTTGACAAAATTTTATAAAATTAAAAAAAGGAAAGTGGGAAAATGGGAATGTGATTAACATGACGGTGAAGGGGCGCCTGGGTGGCTCAGTGGGTTAAAGCCTCTGCCTTCAGCTCTGGTCATGATCCCAGGGTCCTGGGATCGAGTCCCACATCGGGCTCTCTGCTCAGCAGGGAGCCTGCTTCCACCTCTCTCTCTGCCTGCCTCTCTGCCTACTTGTGATCTCTGTCTGTCAAATAAATAAATAAACAAAACAAAACAAAAAAAAAACACATGACGGTGAAAAGCTTACTATCTAAAGAAAGGAGATATTCATTTTATTAGGATTTATTTCCCAAGTAGGACCTAGGGTCCAAGGGTTTGCATCCATTTAGGGCTGATTGCCTTTAGCTCAGGTCCTTTCCGGCGAGACTGCTTTTCAGAAAGACTGAACCAATTCACAGTACTGTCAATAATGTCACCATTTCTTCACCGTGCCCCCGATTTAGGTTTTATCACTATTTACTTTTTTGGCTCAACAGGCATGTAGTACCTTCTAGGCAATTACTTGAACTCTCATTGAGAGATTTTGTGTTTTCCCACGGGTTGACTTCCTCCTACATACACATTTGACTTCTCTTCAAAAGGAATTTGAGTGGATTATACCTCAAAGAAAAAAAAATTCTCAGGGTGCCTGGGTGGCTCAGTGGGTTAAGCCTCTGCCTTCGGCTCAGGTCATGATCCCAGGGTCCTGGGATCGAGCCCTACATCGGGCTCTCTGCTCAGCAGAGAGCCTGCTTCCCTGCTCTCTCTGCCTGCCTCTCTGCCTACTTGTGATCTCTCTCTCTCTGTCAAATTAAAAAAAAAAAAAAAAATCTCAAAGGACCAGAACAAAGGCACTCAATGCAGCACCAGTTATGACAATGAAAACCCAAACAGTTTGGCAATAGCAAAGCCCAGAATCAGGTGTGTGAATCTATGTCAATAAAGGAAGTGGGGGTGCCTGGGTGGCTCAGTTGGTTAAGCGACTGCCTTCAGCTCAGGTCATGTTCCTGGAGTCCCAGAATCAAGTCCCGCATCGGGCTCCCTGCTCAGTGGGGAGTCTTCTTCTCCCTCTGACTCTCTCCCCTCTTATACTCTCTCTCTCTCAAATAAATAAATAAAATCTAAAAAGAAAAAAAGTTTACTTAAAAAAAAAAAAGGCAATGGGCCTATGAATAATAATGGTGGTAAGTGTCCTATTATATTCTACCCTTGGTGGTCACAACTGTAAAAATACATACCAGTGACAAGGACAGGGTAGTAATTTAGAGTGATATAAATCACACGATCTTTTTCATCCTGAAAAAGTTTCCCATTACTTAGTTTTGTTTGAAGAGGAAACTCTTCTTACTATTGCGTATCTAGAAAGACTAGCAAGGCCACGGTCTAAGTTGGCAGCTTCTTAGGTGGTACGGTCAAAATCCCTCCCTTTCCTTCTAGATGATAACTAAATTTTCCTTTACAAAGAAGAGGACTTTTGTGAAAGGCCGAAATATACAAAACTCTGGAAGAAAACATGTGCTACCATAAACACTCATGCTAGGGTGTAAATAGCAGATTTAGGATCCATTTCTGAGATCAGGTTTGAACGAGGAACAGAATCAAGGCACCAGAAGAAATGAGATATGGAAGACAGGTTAAAGGGTAAAAACGGATGGGGAGCCTGGGTGGCACCATCGTTTAAGTGTCCGACCCTTGATTTCAGCTCAGGTCATCATCTCAGGGTCCTGATATTGAGCCCCACATCAGGCTCCAGGTTGAGCATAACCCTGTTTAAGATTCTCTCTCTCCGGGGCGCCTGGGTGGCTCAATGGGTTAAAGCCTCTGCCTTTGGCTCAGGTCATGATCTCAGGGTCCTTGGATCGATCGATCGATCGAGCCCTCCGTTGGGCTCTCTGCTCAGCAGGGAGCCTGCTTCCTCCTCTCTCTGCCTGCCCCTCTCCCTACTTGTGATCTCTGTCTGTCAAATAAATAAATAAATCTTAAAAAGAAAAAATTCTCTTTCTCCCTCTGCCCCTCCCCCACACCCCTCTTAAAAAAAAAAAAAAAAAAGAATAAAAAGGGAAATCAGGACACTGTGGATAAACCTGGGATA
Source organism: Mellivora capensis (assembly GCA_004024625.1). Classification (NCBI taxonomy): domain Eukaryota; kingdom Metazoa; phylum Chordata; class Mammalia; order Carnivora; family Mustelidae; genus Mellivora; species Mellivora capensis. The sequence goes on along the minus strand of PISX010000343.1, from coordinate 97,494 downwards.
AACCTCCTGAATTTTCTGAAAAAGGGCTCCACCTCCACCATGGGAAGGAATCAGAAGAAGGGGGGCCAGGTGTAACATCCTTGTCTTGGCTGCCTGCTCTCCAGGGCACTGCCCCCATGGGACCAGGAAATGTCCACCCTGGCCTCAACACGGAGTAGAGCATTTCCAGGCTAGGGGAGAATGGTCGTGTCTCTTGGCATTCCTTTATTCAAAAAGAGAAAAAATCCTAGGTTACTAGGGTCCCAAATGAATGTGGGTAGAGCAAGGGATGTGAGGCCTTGCAGTTTTCTTATTCAGGAGTTGCTCGAAATCCCTAAAGCCAATCCTCATTTGTTCTCTTCTTGGCTCCTCCTCTTGGCCCACCCCTATCAGCCCAGATTTCTAGGGAAGGGAAGATAAGCAGCAGCTTAGGGAGATGTATCGAGGAGTTCTGGGGTGGGGGATGACTAGGGAAGTCCCAGGTCCCAGGTTTCCAGCAAAAGATGTCTCCTCCATAAGGTAGCAGTGAGGAAAATCCAGGAAAGGATGCCCCACGGCCAGAAAGCCACACCTGGCACCATCCCAGCCTCTAGAACAGCCCTGGTCGTGTCACAGCTGCCCTACAGGGTATTAGGGGAGACTGTGCAGGGGGGGATCATCTCTCTCCATTCCCCGTACAGGAGAATCACACTCTTGCCCTAAAGTTGTTTCTCAGAGGGCAGCACAGGGGCACCTGAGTGGCTCAGTTGGTTAAGTGTCTGCCTTTGGCTCAGCTCATGATCCCAGGATCCTGGGATCAAATTTTGCACTGGGCTCCCTGCTCAGCGGGAGGCCTGCTTTTCCCTCTCCCACTCCCCCTGCTTGTGTTCCCTCTCTCGCTTTCTCTCTGTCGAATAAATAAATAAAATCTTAAAAAAAGAAAGAAAGAAAGAAAGAAAAAAAGAAAGAAAGAAAGAAAGAAAGAAAAGAAATAAGATCCCAGGTTTGACTCACAGCAGCCCAGCAGGAAGTAAGGAGCTAGGATTCTGTAACATCCCACAGAACCCACCCCCTTAGTCCTGAGTAAGTAACATGCTCTCCTACCCCCAGCTGCTGGGCCTTCCTGACAGGGCCTCCTGGAAGGGCTGTCAGGATCCTGAAGGTCTAGTACTCTCTGCATTGGGCTGGCTGAGACCTGGAGCCCTCCCTCTCTGAGGTGAATTCAATCCCCTCAACTGAGTCTTGCCTCTCTCTGCCCACCTCACCCTGGCCCGTCCCTGTTTAGGTGTGGAAGTGATTGAAACCAGATCTAGAGCTCCAGGGACAAGGAGGGCACCACAGCCCTAGCAGCTAAGCAGATGGATAGCTGTGGCCAGAGGCTGTCCATCGGACAGAAAGACAGAACCCAAAGGCTGCCTAGGCCCAGGGATTCATGCTGGCTCTCCAAGGAGCCAGAGGAAGGGACTCAGGTGGAGCAGTGCCCGATGGGATCGATGGCCTCGTACCCGCTGCCTCTGCAGAAGAGTCTGGGTTGTCTGGCCCGGCTTCACCAGCAGGTTCACTGGCTTCGCCAGGGCCTCTGCTCTGGGAGCCCTCGGCAGCCACGCCCTCCAGCCCTTTGCCCTCCTCCTCGGCCGAGATCTGGGCATCCACTCCAACTTCCAGCACGCGGATGGTCTCGTGGCCTGACATCACGATGACCTGCAAACACAGCACAGGGGACTTCACTGGCGCGGAGCAGGCGGAGCGGCTGGTCTAGCTCCCGGGGAGGAGAGCTCTGGGTTCGGCTGGGAGAGAGCCGAGAAGTCAGGCCCTCCAAGACTCAGACCTCCCGCCTGAGGGCTGCGTGCTCTAGGCCAATTCCGCAGCCTGGAGCAGGCTGCAGCTCCCTGATTCCAGGAGAGGAGCTTCCGAAAGGACCTGGGAGCCTGGTCCTTTCAGAAGGCTTGACATGGGCTGGAAAAAGCCCCACAGAACCAAAACACTTGGGGATATTTCTATTTGCCCCCCTTTAGGGACTCAGTTCAGGGAGTGGTAAGTGGCCTAACCCACAGCCTTGCAAGGGCGTCCTCTCAGCTGCTAGGATATTGGAGTGAGCTGAGGAAGGCCCCTGACACGGCATCCACAGTAAGCTGGGCCAAGAAGCAAGTCCCTCTTGACTTCTCTTGAAACCATATAGAAGTTCCCTCAAAGATATAGGGGGTGGAAAATGAATGCTCCACATTGTCAAGAAACTTTTTAAGCTCATGATTCCTTCATTTCCCAAACCCCAGGGAGGAAAGGCCAAGATTTCCCGGTGCGCTAACTTCCTGAAATGGGGGTCAGGAATCCTGGAGATGGCAGCTCCGCAGGTCCAGTCGTGCCGTCTGTGGGCATGCTCCCACTTCGAAGGGAGCTTCCACACCCAGGGCCTCCTCAGAACCTCTGGTCGTCTCCTGCTCAAACAGCCAGCACTCCTTGGCTCTTCACCTCCAGCACTGACTGGCTTTCAATCAGGCCATTCAAGAGTCAGGGACACTCTGTGTACTCAAAAGTTCTGTTGGGCCTGCCTTGCACCTGGCCTGTACGCAAAGGCATTCCCGCCACACAGTCCTGAAGCCTGAAAACTGAATCCGACCAGAGACTGCTGGAAAAAGTGACAAAGTAACCCATCAAGGAAGGATGAGGGAAATACACTTCCAAAAGCAGTTCCCTCTCTGATGCAAACTCGACCTGTGAGGGACTTCAGTCTGATTACATTTTAAGAGATGTTAGTCTTTTGCTTCTTTAAAAAAAATGATGTAATAAATATGTTCACTACAAAAAATTACGAGAAAAAATAGAGTAAATGACAGGATGCCCAAATCTTTCCTTATGTAAACATACACATATTTGTATATTTTTTAAAATTTTTATGTAATTTATTATTTTTGTAAAATATTTTATTTATTTATTTGTCAGAGAGAGAGAGCGAGCAAGGACAGGCAGACAGAGTGGCAGGCAGAGGCAGAGGGAGAAGCAGGCTCCCTGCCGAGCAAGGAGCCCGATGTGGGACTCGATCCCAGGACGCCGGGATCATGACCTGAGCCGAAGGCAGCTGCTTAACCAACTGAGCCACCCAGGCGTCCCTATTTAATTTATTTTTTAAAGTAAACTCTACCTCAAAATGGGGCTTGAACTCATGACCCCAAAATCAAGACCCCAAAATCTACCAACCAACCCAGCCAGGTGCCCCATACATATTTGTATATTTTAATTTCACTTTTTTGAAACAGCTTAGGGGCACCTGGGTGGCTCAGTCAGTCAAGCGTCTGTCTTCGGCTCAGGTCATGATCCCAGGGTCCTCGGATCGAGTCCCACACCTGGGCTCCCTGCTCAGTGGGGAGCCTGCTTCTCCCTCTGCCCCTACTCCCCAGCTCATGCCCCCTCTCTCTTTTTCTCTCTCTGCCTGAAAAAAATAAATAAAATCTTAAAAAAATATATAAAGTCACAGCTTAAATTCCCCAACTCAGTCCCTGAGAAATCCTAACTGGTAACTACATCTGGGTGGGTGAAGTGACCATGAATTTGGTTAAGAAACTGATACTGACAGGTTCTCTGGAGTCTTCCCCCTGGACACATGCTGGGGTCCATGACCCTCACTCCCCCCACCTCTTCTTGCCCCAGCATATACCTGCTCATTGACAGTCAGAGATGACTCTGGCCCGGCTCCAGGATCCATGGTCACCTGTCAGGGTTGGGTGGGGGCCGGCCCACACCTAGCACATCTGTGGGATGACATGGGACAGGAAAAGCAAAGGCTGATGTGACGTAGTCAAACAATTTCTATATCACCTTGAAAAGTCAGGAGTAGAATGGTAGGAAGAGAGCGAACCTAAGTTCTCTCAGGTGTCTATAGAAGTAAACAGGATTCTAAGGACTTTAAAACTAAAGTGTCTCGCTTCCTATAGCATCCCAGGAGAATCTACACTCAGGAGGAGCCAGGGTGACCAGAGGAAAGAGAAGGGCAGGTATCTGTCCCTGGGAGTCCCCCAGTCTTCAGGGAGAGGGAAGACCCAGAAGAACCCAAGCTGATTTTGGCCCAGACACTGAGAACCTCAGACACAGGGAAGGAGCCCTCTGGCTAATCAGAGGGCTTCTCAGGGGAGGAGTCCGAGCAGACTTCCTGGGAGAGATGGCGAAGACAGGGATACATTAAAACAGTAGTCCCCAACTTGAATATGCACGATCATCATCTAGAGCACTTACTAAAAATACAGACACCAGATTCCCCTGAAGCAAGCATCCCCAGAGAGTCTGATTCAGCAGGTGGGTCCCACAAAATCAGCTCTCAAGTGATTCTGTGGCAGTGGCCTAAGGACACTCCTGGCCTTTAACACCAGAGGCAGGACAACCTCCCAGATCTTGGAGCAGCGGCCAAAGGCAGGGAGAGGGAGTGGGAGGAACCCTCGTGAAGACCAGATTGGCCGGCTGGAGCCACAAACCGGTAGGGTCATTAAGAAATAAAGGTATAGGGGTGCCTGGGTGGCTCAGTGGGTTAAGCCTCTGCCTTCAGCTCAGGTCATGATCTCAGGGTCCTGGGATCGAGCCCCGCATCGGGCTCTCTGCCCTGCAGGGAGCCTGCTTCCTCCTCCTCTCTCTGCCTCCCTCTCTTGCCTACTTGTGATCTCTGTCTGTCCAATAAATAAACAAAATCTTTAAAAAAAAAAAAAGAAATAAAGGTATAAAGGGGACAAACAGGTTTAGATACTTACATAGAAAAGTAGGCAATTAACACCGACGTTGAGAGCCTCTATTGCTAAGTGTTTATGTAACACTTATTCCTGCTCATTACTCATGCCAGCTGGGGGAAGGGGGCATTATTATGAGCCGGGTACAGATGAGGAAAGTAAATTCAGAGACATGTTCTAGATTCTAGATCTTTCCCTTCCTCCTCTTTCAACCCTGGGTGGGTTGATTGGTCTTCCTTTTTTGTGATTTTATTGACTGAGGTAAAATTCACCACTGTAACCATTTTAAAGTGTCAAACTCTGGGATGCCTGGGTGGCTCAGTTGGTTAAGCGGCTGCCTTCAGCTCAGGTCATGATCCCAGGGTCCTGGGATCGAGTCCCACATCAGGCTCCTTGCTCAGCGGGGAGCCTGTTTCTCCCTCTGCTTCTGCCTGTCCTCGCCCTCTCTCTCTCTCTCTCTCTGACAAAAAAAAAAAAAAAAAAGTGTCAAACTCAGTAGAATTGAATAGATTTACAATATCGTGCACACATCACCACGATTTAGTTCCAGGACACTTTCATCATCTCCCAAAGGAAACCCCACTAGCTGTTACTTCCTTTCTCTGCCACCTCCAGCCTCTGGCAACCACAAATCTGCTTTTTTCTTTATGGATTTGTCTAGTCTCCATATTTCATATAAATGGAATCATACAATAAATGGCCTTTGGTGTTTGTCTTCTTTCACTTAGCAAAATTTTCCCAAGGTTTATCCATGTTGTAGCACGTACCAAGACTTTAATCCTTTTTATAGCTATGGAATAGCCAATAATATTGGGGGGGGGGGCTCCTGGCACTGTCTGCGCCAGCTCAGGGAGAGGCAAATAGAGATTTCACTTCCAAGATGGAAAGTTCATCAAGCTCAGCGGCGCCTTTATCGAGTACTCCCCTGGCCCCGGCCCTGACTGACCCAGCACCTCCCTGCACAAGAAGTTCAAGACAAAAACCTGTTAAGTGCAACACTTTATGAGTAAGGAAAACAAGATCTGCATTTAATCCCTATTACAGCATGGTAAAATGTCTTAAAGTAGAGAATGAAGTAAACCTATCAGACCTTTTCAAAGAAACCAGTATCTTCACCAGAAGAAATCTATTTGTAATTTTAAGAACATTTTTAGGGCGCCTGGGTGGCTCAGTTGGTTGGACAACTGCCTTTGGCTCAGGTCATGATCCTGGAGTCCCGGGATTGAGTCCCATATCCGGCTCCCTGCTTGGCGGGAAGTCTGTTTCTCCCTCTGACCTGTCCCCTCTCATGCTCTCTCTCTCAAAACAAAACAAAACAAAAAAACAAAACAAAACACATAGATCGCAAAGGTGAAGAAAGGACGTATTCCATAAAACACCTTCCAGGGTATGGATGCACGTGGATCTATGCACTCGATCTTGGGTCACGCGGTGATCTCCAAAACGGTTTTGTTAGTGAGGCTGTCCCAAACACGGATTAAATGAAGAACAAGCAAAATTGGATGAAGCAGGTTCAGGGAAAGGAAGACCTTTTTTGGGGACGGAAACTACTGTAATGTACGGACCAAAGAAGGCCTTGTGTCAGTCACAGGGTTGCTCGAAAAGGAGTGTAGAAGCTGTAATCAGCTGTTGCTTTATGATGGGCAGCTGGCTGAAACTGGCAGCAAGACTCAGCCTTGCCAAGCTGCTAGCACACTATGGATTAGATGACCAGTTGCTATACTCCAGCAGAAATGAAGAAAAAACGGGTGTTTAATTCATAATTTTCCCCTAGGATTTCTTTGAAAATGATAATGTAGTTAAAAGATATTTATACACTTTTTGAAGATACTTACACATTTTTTTTAAAGATTTTATTTATTTGACAGAGAGAGAGATCATAAGCAGGCAGGCAGAGAAAGCGGGAAGCAGGCTCCCTGCGGAGCAGAGAGCCCTATGGGGGAATCGATCCCATCCATTCCTGAGATCATGACCTGAGCAGAAGGCAGGGGCTTAACCCACTGAACCCACTTCAATCACTGAAGATCCTTATGCATTTTAAAGGGAAGATATAAACCATTAGGGCTTAGAGAAAGTTATCCTGATGACCATCAGTGTAGGGCACTCTTGGAGAAACTAAATCATAAAATGAAAATTTAGTATTTTGAATAAACTTGCCAAAGAAAGCGTGACATTTAAAGAAATGTGAAAAAAAGTTTAATCGTGATTAAATAATTTGGACAATTGTGGAAGTCAGTTTTAATACATTGTTCTGTTTATTATGGTAAAAAGTTTTATTAAAAAAAAAAAAAGTCCAACCTGGTGAATGTCTAAACCTAAACTGTCCTAAAAATGCCTGCCTCGCTCCTAATTTGTGACCCTGATTTCCATTCATTTGCCACATATTTCCATCTGGATGGTCTAGTAGGCAATTAAACTCACGTCTTGAAAAAAAAAATCCACTGTATGGATATATCACATTTTGCTTATCCGTTCGTCAGTCGATGGATGTTTCAGTTGTTTCTACCTTTTGGCTATGTAAATAGGGCTTCAGTGAGTTTTTCCGTACAAGTTTTTGTTTGAACGCTTGTTTTCAATTCTTTGGCATATGTACCTAAGAGTGTAATTGCTCGCTTTAAAGGTTTTAGGGCCCTCGCTCTATGGCAGAGGTTTTAGGGTCCTCACTCTATGGCAGAATGTTTCTTGGCCAAGAAGGCAAGGAGGACCACGAGGTTCCTTTTCACCCTTTCCTTCCCTAACCATCTAGCTTAGGGATGAAAGGAAAGGCAAGAAATTCAAGACACCTAGCAATTTGAAAAAGGAGTAAAGAAGGCTCCCCTTTTCAGGTAGGACAAGGTGGGACAGAAAGGGCAGAGGAATTTGCTGGAAGACCTAATAGGCACCTTCCACCCTCATTGGGACTCTAGCCTCATTCCTGGGTGATGTCCTCCTCCAGATTTTGTACATGAATCTTCTATGAGTTTTGCCAACTTGGCAACTTGGCAACTTACCACCACTTTGGGATGGGAACTGGGATGAGCCAAGAAATTTGTAATATACAGAAGTCAGTTAGCAAGTCATCTGCAAATTCAAATAAAAGGCAGAGACAAAACAGAGTGGAAAGGTGTGCAAAGTAAATTTGGGTCCATTATAGCTTGATACACACATTTCACGGGGGAAGAATTTTCCTCCAAAGGCCTTTAGGTGGGAGGCATCCGTAGCCAGTCATTGTGGGGCAAGGGCCATCTGTTCAAGAGGGGCTTAAAAGTGTGCTCCCAGTCTTGTGGCCACTGGTTCCTTGGGGCCAACCATGGCCCCTCACAGGGAGTGATTAAGCAAGTGTCCACTTTGTGACTGTGTTATTAGGGGGATTTAAGCAGTAGAGAGGCTCAGGAAATTCTAATATCCCTTCCATCCTCGAAATTCTATGAGCTTATGTGGACCTGGGTCCTCAATATTTAGTCCTTCGTGTCAAGGGAAAAGGCAGTCCTGGCTCAGAGCCTCTGCCCACACACAGGCACACTCTGACCCACTGACCAACCTTCTGCCCTCCAGAAAGGCACGCAGGACAGAGACAAATCCCTCATCTCAGACCCCAGAACTTACTCATCTCCCTTCATCTTGGCTTTAGATGGCTCCTATCAGAGATACATGTGATGGAAATACCTCTCCAATCTGCAGACACTCAGCATTTTGAGTCTGAGCACTGTCCTGTGTGCTTCCTAGCTCAGTATCTGTGCAGACTTTCCCCTGCACCAGGCCCCAGCCCCCTGCCAGGAACTTTCCACATTTTTCAAGTCTAAGTCTGTGCTTGGCCTCATTGACGAGACAGCAGCCATCTTTAGTTTGCTTTTTGACCAGTTCCCCAATGACTGGGGTGAACGGCCTCCTTTGAGCTCACGATGCCATGCTGTGTCCTTAGCCTGAGAGCCAGTGAGGAGAGAGGATCCTTGGTCTGTTTGAAGAGAAGGGGCTCCTGCGATCACTCTGGCAGTAGAACTCCACACCATACACCACAAACAGCACAGCGGAGCTGCTCTGGGTAAAGCTGGGACTGGAGCCAGAGCCCACCCAGAGCCTCCTCCTGGGTCTTTTTTCTCCAGTGAGACAAGTGAAACACACCTGACTCAAACTGGGCAAAGCACCTCAGTTGGTTCCCAGAGAGTTCATTTATCCCTCGCTTTCCTGGGCTAACATCTAAAAACACAGGTAACCTTGAGGGGAGAGTGAACTGTGGGTGCCGAGGCATTTGCCCACAATCTGAAAATCCAGAGGTCTGGGACCATCCAGGAGTTCCAGCGGAGGGGACGGAGTCAGGGCACCTCCTTTGGCAACTGCTTTGGGCCTGCTTAGAGAAACGTTCTAAGGCACCCAGGAGGAGCATTAGGAAATCTCAAACAAGGGCGCCTGGATGGCTCAGTCAGTTAGACGTGTGCCTTCGGCTCAGGTCCTGATCCCAGCGTCCTGGGATTGAGCCCCACATTGGGCTCCCAGCTCAGCAGGGAGCCTGACTGTCCCCCTGGTTGTGCTCTCTGTGAAATAAGTAAATAAAATCTTAAAAAAAAAAAGGAAAACTTAGGGGGCCTGGGTGGCTCAGTTGGTTAAGCATCTGCCTTCGGCTCAGGTCATGATCCTGGAGTTCCAGAATCAAGTCCCACATCAGGCTCCCTGCTCAGCGGGGAGTCTGCTTCTCCCTCTGACCTCTGCCCTGTCATACTCTCTCTCGCTCTCTCATTCTCTCTCTCTCAAATAAATAAAATCTTAAATTAAAAAAAAAAAAAAAAAAAAGGAAATCTCAAACGCATCCGAAAGCCCCTAGAGGAGCCTGAGATCCTATTAGGAAAAGTCCTGAAATGTTTCGTCCTTCATCTATTCAACAAATATTTCAGTGGCTATACTTGCTGGGCATTAAAAATACAACGGGGGAGAAACCTTTCCCGGCTTTGTTGAGAAGCCTCAGTCTAACATGGGAGTTAAGGAAACAAAAAGAGAACGGTGGTACAGTATGTTTCAATGTCATGGTGGATGAACAAGGGCTAGAGGATCCACAGAAAGGATACTGGCTGCAGTTTGGGGTGGTCCCTTCTCCCTCGTTCCAGGGTGGCATGAGGTTCCGACATGAAATTTTAGGTATGCCGAATCTTATGCCATGTGGAGGAAAATGGAAATTCTCGTGCGGGTTGCCGACTTTATGGGGTTTTGGGGGAAGATTTTATTTATTTATTTGACAGAGATCACAAGTAGGCAGAGAGAGGCGAGGAAGGGGGTGGTGAGCAAGTTCTCTGCTGAGCAGAGAGCCAGATGCAGTGCCCGATCCCAAGACCCTGAGATCATGACCTGAGCCAAAGGCAGAGGCTTAACCCACTGAGCCCCCCAGGCACTCCAGGATGCCTACTTTTAACGCAGACTCCTTTCTGTGGTGTTCATTCCTCCCTTAACACTTCACGTGGTTGAGGTTTTCAAGGTGTAAAATACCTTCTCACTCTACAGTCGATTTTGCAGCTGGTGTCTCCTCTTCATGAAGTCAGTGGACTTTAAGATATGGCTGATCAAGCTGAAATTAGTTTTACCTGTACTCAGTTGAAAGAAAGCCACACTTATTGTGGGAAATCACCTTTCAAAAATTTGACTTAATTCTCTCAGGCTAGGTTGTTTGTCCACATCAGCATCTCCAGCTCTCGGCGACTTTTGTATTTAAATTGTGTTTGCACTTACCTCTTGCAAAGCTGCCATTCAGAAAGGCCACAATGAGAGGACGCAGGAGATTGGCTGAGATGGGGAACTAGGGTTGAGCTCATTGGTGCCATCAAGGCTTTATCTCCTCCCTAGATGGGCTCACTGAGTCACACAAGGACCAAATCTGGGACCGTATCTGGGAACTTCAGCCTCAGATATCCAAATGCCTACTGATTGTTCATATCATCTCGTACTCAACATGTTCAAAACCAAACTCCTGATTTCTTTGTCCTTTTTTTTTTTTTTTAAAGTAGGCTCCACGTGCAATGTGGAGCCCAACACGGGGCTTGAACTCACAACCTTGAGATCAAGACCTGGGTTAAGATCAAGAGTAGACGCTTAACCGACCACGCCACCCAGGCGCCCTCAAACCCATTCCACCTGCATGCAGCCTTCCCCATCTCAGCCTATGGGCAGCTTCATCTTTCCATAGATGCTCAGGCCAAAAACCTTGCCATCATCCTTGCCTTCTCGCTTACAGCTCACATTTGCTCCTTCACCGAATCCCACAGGCTCTCCCTTCCAGGATGCCCAGAATTCCCCCCACTTAACACTGCCACACTGGTCCACACAGCTTTCATAGCTGGTATAAAGGAACACCACCACATTCCTGCACACAACTATTATCAGCCCTTTTCTTAAATTGCCAGACTCCAAAGAGGGTTCCACCTCTAAGTCATTACTGCCTGATGGATTTTCTGCATGCCCTCCCATCCTTCTCTACTTCTGGTCCCAGGACACATATTTCCCTGCTTACTCCTATTGAAGAAGAATCATCATTTATAGTTTATCAGGATCCCTGCCCTTTATGCATGGTATTATAGCGAGCACCCTCTGGAGACAGACTATTGGGTTCATCATCTCAGCTTCGGTGTTTACCAGCTGTGGGCCTCAGGACAAATGCCTTAACTTTGGTGCCTCAGTTTCTTCATCTGAAAAATGAGAGAAATGGCACCGACTTCATAGGATTATAGTGAGGACTGAATAAATTAATGCATAAATTAATGCATGTAAAAGTTTAGATCGATGCCTGGCACCAGTAAGGGCTCAGAAAATGGGAGCTATTATCCTAATTTACATACATTATCTCATTTGAGTTTAGTGCAGCAATTAAGAAGCTAAATTCATCTCTCAGTTTTAAGATGTCTTAGCTGTGAGACCTTGGACAAGGACCTAACCTCTCTATGCCTCAGTTACCATATTTGAAATGGGCCTAGTGTGATCGTAAATTGCATAAGGGCTCAATGTATCTTAACTATTATTACTCAATTCTGACACCGGCGCCCCACACACCGTAGTGCAAATCCATACTGAAACCAGGCCAACTGTGTGACTTTCCACAGGGGGGAAAGTAACTTCTGTTTTCTCAGGGATAAATAATAAGAGAGCTTACCTCAGAATTATTGTATAAAACACTAAGAACAATTGGTTATTATTACTCCCATTTTTACAGATAGAAAGTTGAGGATTAAAGAGAGGTAAGGGCAAGAGCTTTGGAGGGAAACCTAGACTCCGATCCCAGTTTGGCCATGAAATAGCTGTGTGATCTCGGTGTGATCTTAGTCTCTACGAAGCTTAATTTCCTCATCTTGTTTTCTTTTTTAAATTTTATTTATTAATTTGGGAGAGAACAAAACAGAGAGCATGCACACATGAGTGGGAGTGGGATGGAGGGCAGAAGGAGGGGGAGAAGCAGACTCTCCATGTAGCAGGGAGCCTGATCTGGGCCCTGGGATCATGACCCAAGCCCAAGGCAGATGCTTAAACAACTGAGCCACCCAGGCACCCCTAATTTCCTCATCTTTAAAACAGTGATTTAGGGAAAATATGCGGTTGTTACAACGGTGAGATGAGATCATGTAAGTGAAATTCGTAGCATGGTGCTCTTATTATGATCCCCAGTTTTATCGACAGGGAAATGGAGGGAGAGAAAGCTCAGGTGACTTGCCCAAGGGCACAGGAAAGTCAATGGCAGACTCAAAATTCAACGCAGTGTCCACCTGTCCCAGACCCCTATCCTCCTAACAACACAATACCAAACTTCCTCTCTGTAATGGTAAGGGGCCAGTTTTGGGCCCCAAGGATCAGGATACATTGAAAATGAAAACTCTCAGTTCTCCACAAGACAACCCTCTCCACCTCCCCACCCCGCCCTCCATCCACAAGCAGAGATAAATAGCTTGGTAAACTGTTGACAGACCAGCTAGGCATTCACATGGGCCAGAAAAAAGGGAAGGAGAAAAAGATAGGAAAGCAGTGGACAGCTTTAATTCCCCCTTTCCAAACTCTCATGTATAATTGTAGACATATATAGGCTAACAGTAAACACTAGTTTAATAAAGACACATTTAGATTTAGTTTCTCCTCCTGTTCCCTTTCCCTTGTGCCCAAACATGATTCATCCCAGGCAGGGTGAAGGGAGGAGGCAAATGAAATGTTAAAAATAAAAGTAGGTATATTTCCTCACTAGACTATAAACTCCAAGAAGACCCACCCACTTATTAACATGCCCCAGTGCCTAGTATAACACCTGGTACATAATGTGTGTGTGTGTGTGTGTGTGTGTGTGTGTGTGAGACTATGAGCAAAAATATAAACTAAGAAATCAGGTCATATCACTTGCCCTCCTCATATTTCCTACCTTCTCCCTTGAAACACAGATCCTATTTCAATTTTTTTTTGCCCCCATTCACAGTTCTAGGACTACTTAAAAATTTTTTCAAAGAGGGGCGCCTGGGTGGCTCAGTGGGTTAAAGCCTCTGCCTTCGGCTCAGGTCATGATCTCAGGGTCCAGGAAGCCTGCTTCCTCCTCTCTCTGCCTGCTTCTCTGCCTACTTGTGATCTCTGTCTGTCAAATAAATAAATAAAATCTTTTAAAAAAAAGATACATTACTGAGGAATCAATTTAAAAAAATATTGTTTCAAAGAAGTAGCAATAAATTCTGGAGAACCCTAACAAACTTACCCCTTCCTAATGTGGCAATCCAGCTTCCCTCCTATTCCCTCTGTGGCCTCACTGACCCTCATTCTGACACAGAAAGAGGTTGGGGCTTAAAGGCAGAAGACCCAGATTGAGCACTGCTTCCCCTCAGGTAATCTCCCTAAGCCTCAGTTTTCTTATTTGTAAAATGGAGCTCAACGATAGTACCCACCTCATGGGTTACTAAGGATTAAATTGGTAACATTTATGCAAGGCACTTAGAACTAGGCCTGGCACACAGCAAACACGATGTAACAGTTACTACTATTGTTATTACTATTTTTAAAGTAGGCTCCACGCCCAGCAAAAAGCCCAGTGCAAGGCTTGAACTCACAACCCTGAGATCAAGACCTGAGCTGAGATTGAGAGCTGGATGCTCAACCGACAGAACCACCCATGGCATATAAAAATAATGTTATTAGTTTTAATTGAAGTAAAGTATGCATATAAAAATGTTTTCAATTGTAAAGTGTTAAAAATAGAAAAGATTACTATTATGATTTTATAGGCAATAAATCTTGGGGAGAGGGATATGATCTTATCCCATGTTCCTTCATTATGTAGAGAACTCTTAGAGAAGCAAATTTCTTCTGATTCACTTCTTCTTAGTTGCTAGATATATCTTCAAAAGAGAAGAAATAGCTCAACACACACACACACACACACACACACACACACAGACACACACACTATCACTCTATGGTATGACTTTGTAGCTTTCATGGTTATGATTGGCCTTCCCTGGACCCCCTAGCCACCACCACCACCTAAATGGAAAACTCCATGACAGGGTAAGTTCTATCTGTATTGCTCAGAGCATGGCACATACTAGGTACTTTTGTTTGACCAAGGAACACAATGAAGTTCTCCAGCACATACTCAAAACCAAAAAAAACAAACAGAAAACAGGTCACAGAAATATCACCCTGCACCAGGGCTTCTATCCAAATGGAATATACGGGATTCTTTCTCAGAAGACCCTGCTTGTCCCTGTTGGCTGCCTCAGAATACCAAGATAAGGGGAGGAGGGATATATGTCCATAAACAATTCAAGACCAGCCTCTACTTTTGGAGCAAGGAATCTGGAAAAGCAGATGAGGCTACAATCTCTGCAAAGAACTTCTTTCCATTTGCCCGGAAAGGCTTCCTGACCCTGTTTTATTTCCCCCTGCCCTGCGACCGAGGCTCTTCTGGGGTTTCAGGCTTCCAGTCACCACGGAATGGGGCATCCCAACGCTAAAGTGGGGATCACAAGGCACCCTGGCCCTCCCTTGGCCTTGCCAGGTGAGAATGGCCGGGAAGCACAAATCTGGCCCATTATTATGACTATTTATTAATAATAATATTGTTATTAAATATTTATGAAGTGCTCAGGCTCTGATCGTTGGTGACCTCCCACCATTCCTCCACGCTTCCAGCAACGGCTGGGTTCCTAACTCCGAGTCCCACCAGTCCTCCCTGTGTACTGTCGCTGGGGAGAATGGTGACAGGTCGCCCGGGCCGACTCAGTTGACCTTCACCGCCGGGAACCCAGGCGTCCGGGTTCTCCCGTGGGGCCGGAATTCGCTCCCGGTCGCCACCGGGTCAGTGTCTGTAACGTCTGCTCCCGTCCGTATCCCACCTGGGCTCCAGGGGAGGGGCCCGGTCCAAGCTCCCCACGGGGTCCACCTGGCGGCAGCCCCCTCCCCTCCTCGGGTCCCCGCCGGCCGGCTGGCGGGCGAGGGCGCGGCCCCAGGGGTCTCCGGCCGCAGGCGGGCGGCCGCGCGCAGTCTCATTCCCAGAGCTCCCCGCCGCCCCGGCCCGGCATCCCGGCACCCCGGCCCCGCGGCATTTTTTCTCTTTATCATAAATATATAAATTATGCTAATTACGGGCATTGCATATTAACCAAACCCGAAACCTCCCCTGCCCGGCCCCCTCCCCCTCCGTGCAAACCCCTCCCCGCCCCGGACCCCGCTACTTACCGGAGCCCGAGCCCGAGCCGCCTTCGCCCCGGGTGCCCGGCGGCCACCGATTAGAGATTCATCTCACAGCTCCGGCCAGGGGACCGGGGCCGGGGCCGGGCGGCCGCCGCCCGCAGACAAAGAAGCCAGTGCGGCTTGGCTGGGCTCGGCTCGGCCCGGGAGCCGGTCGGGACCCACCGCCACCCCCGCGCCCCCAGGCCGCGCTGGGCAGAGCCGAAGGGGACTCCGCGGGCGGCGCTGGGCGGAGGGGGGGGGGCGGCCGGGAAGCGGGAAAGGGGAGCTGGGGGGGGCGGGCAGGTATAAATATTTTTCTTCTTTCCCCCCTTGCACAACCCCCCCTTTTTCCTCCCCCCCCTTTTTTCCCTCCTTCTGCTACTTGGATTTTTTTAGCTGCTGCGTCATGAGCATAATTTATGCAAAGAGCTTTGCCGCATGCTGCACCGCGCGCGCCAGCCGCCGGGGGCGGCGGGCTGGGCGGGCGGTGGAGGAAGGGAGGGGATCTGGGGAGCCGGGAACGAGGAGGGGTGGGGGTGGGGTGGGCACCCTCCGCCGTTGGTCACGCCGGGAGGCCCCAGGGGCTCTCTTCCCGGACTGGAGTGGAGGGTCCGTGAGGCGGGTCACGCAGCCCCCCTCGGAGGGGCTGCTTGAGGTGGTTTCATTTTGGAAGGTGCGAGAGGGGGAGCAGGAGCACGGGAGTCCGAAGTGGGGACCCTGTGCCACATTCCCTGCAGCCAAGGGTTGGGGCGGTGACTCCCAGCCACCGCCGTCTTTCCTCCCTAGTTAGTCAGCTGTACTCCTCATCGTGGAAAGTCAAGTTCAGGTCCATTCTCGGGCCCCAGGCTCTGGCGCGAGACGCGAGCGGAGGTGGGGGGGCTTAACCGGCGTTCAGCCAGCGTCGAACCTCCAACTGGTTGTGCCCCGGGTCCATTTCAGGCAGGGGACCCAGGTCCTGAATGCTCCCTCCGCCCTCACTCCAATGGCGGTTGGTTGTGGATTGTCTTGTCTAAAGACAACTTCCTTGCCTTCTTGTCCAAGTAGACAAGAAAATGTAAAAAAAAATAAAAAATAAAAAGAAAGAAAGAAAAGAAAAAGAGAGAGATTGAGAATGACAGTTCAGTAGGATGGAGATTCTGCTTTGCTGGTGGTGATGGCTCGGAGGCTTTGATTTACCTGGAGGCTCTTGAGGGTAGTAGGGGAAGGGGAAGGGATTCGAAGACCGAGAGTAAAGCAGTTTGAAGAGGTAGTGGACTAGTGGAAGAGGAAGGAGTTGGAAGACCAAAGTGGAAGAGAAGGAATGAGGGGAGAGTTGAGGAGGGAGGCTCTGGAAATTCAGTGATTGCGGCCCGGGCCGCCGGTCTGGACTGCACCCCCTCTGCCCGCCTTTCCCGTCTCCTATTCTCTCCCTCCCCTCGCCCCGCCAATTTGCTGGTTAATGGAGAGCGGGGAGAGAGTTGTTTAGTATAGTTTGAGGGGAATGGAAGTGGAGCCCCAGCCCTCCCAGGACTGTACTCTAAGCCCTCTGGTGGAATACACTGCCGGGGAGAAGAGGGGAAGCAGGCGCCAAGTGGCCTCACACCATCACTCCTACACACTTTTCCAGAATGTTGCCTGGAGCTTGCTCACACCCAGAGGTCCTGGTCACAGAAGCTTCCCTCTTAAGATCCAACATTATCATTCGCCTGGCCAGAAAGGCTCTGGTTCTGTCCCTCTGCTGTTTGTATCTGAGGGTAAGGAGATACGGCTGGTACCAGATTTATAAGAAACCAATGTATTAGGAGTCAGAATATTCAGGTTTGAGTCCCAACTCTTCCACTCACAGTCCAGGCCAGTAATTTAACTTCTTCATTACTTTATATAAAATGAGGGTTCTATCTATAATCACTACTTCATAGGGTTAAGTAGTTTAATAGACTGTATGTAAAAGCACTTTGAAAACTATAAGCTCTATACTGTTGTAAGATACCTGTATGATAGTTACATCCGTTTTTTAAAAAAGATTTTATTTATGTATTTATTTGTCAGAAAGAGGAGAGCAGGGGAGCAGCAGACAGAAGGAGAAGCAGGCTCCCTGCTGGGGGGACCCCCATTTGAGACTTGATCCCAGGACCTGGGATCATGATCCCAGCCAAAGGCAGACACTTAGCCAACAGAGCCACCCGGGTGTCCCATAGTTGCATGCGTATTAATGGCTTTGTGAAACTCTGACACATGTCATGGTATTATTTCTCTTGGGAGTTTTGTTTGGTCTGTGTGTAGGCTCTTTCCCCTCAGACTGTAAATTCCTCAGGAGCACAGGCTGTGTTGTATTTCCCACTATGCTGTCTGAAGGAGGGGCACAGTCTTGCTATGGATCACTGTCACACTAAAGTGGAAACTCTTAGTCTGTGGGACTTGGTTTGGTGCTACACACAGATCAAATGCTTTGAATGACTTGAATGTCATTCAAAAAAACATTGAATGTTTTTTATTTTATTATTTTTTTAAATTTATTTATTTGTCAGAGAGAGAGGGAGAGAGAGCGAGCACAGGCAGACAGAGTGGCAGGCAGAGGCAGAGGGAGAAGCAGGCTCCCTGCCGAGCAAGTAGCCCGATGTGGGACTCGATCCCAGGACGCTGGGATCATGACCTGAGCCGAAGGCAGCCGCTTAACTAACTGAGCCACCCAGGCGTCCCTGAATGTTTTTTAAAAATAGTATCTTATTTATTTATTTGACTGAAAGAGAGCGTGAGCAGTGGGGAGAAACAAGGCGAGAGGGAGCAGCAGACTCCCTGATGAGCAGGGATCCCGGGATTCTGGGATCATGACCTAAGCTGAAGGCAGCCGCTTAACCAACTGAGCCACCCAGGTGTCCTGTCAAGGATAGTTTGAAGAAAGAAACATGTGATGGAAGGGGCTGAGGGAGACATACACCAAAATGTCAATTGTGGTTTTCTCTGGAAAAAGGAAACCTTTAATTTATCCTATGTATACTTCTGTATTGCTTGAATTTTTAAAAAAAGATTTTATTTGAGAGAGAAAGAGCATGAGATGCGGGAGGGTCGGAGAGAGAAGCAGACTTCCTGCTGAGTAGGGAGCCAGACAAAGGACTCCATCCTGGGACTCCCAGTCTCAGTCACCCAACCAACTGAGCCACCCAGGCACCTTGCATTGCTTGAATTTTTGATGATAAGCATACATTAACTTTTTTGTATGTTTAATTTTTAAAAAATATTTTATTTATTTATTTGACAGAGATCACAAGTAGGCAGAGAGGCAGGCAGAGAGAGAGGAAGGGAACCAGGCTCCCTGCTGAGCAGAGAGCCTGATGCGGGGCTCGATCCCAGGACCCTGGGATCATGACCTGAGCCGAAGGCAGAGGCTTTAACCCACTGAGTCACCCAGGCGCCCCTATGTTTAATTTTTTTTACATTTTTATTTATTTATTTGACAGAGAGAGAGAGAGAGGGATCACAAGTAGGCATAGAGGCAGGCAGAGAGAGAGAGGAGGAAGCAGGCTCCCTGCTGAGCAGAGAGCCCAATGTGGGGCTTGATCCCAGGACCCGGAGATCATGACCTGAGCTGAAGGCAGAGGCTTTAACCCACTGAGCCACCCAGGCGCCCCATATGTTTAATTTTTTTATTCAGGTCTAACATGGGCACACAGTCAAGCATCTAAGTCTTAAATGTACAACTTTAAATTTTACATAATTATAAATCACCACCCACAATGAGATATAGAGCATTTCTGGACACCTGGCTGTCTCAGTGAGGATGCGATTCTTGACTTCAGGGTTGCAAGTTCAAATTGGATGTGGAGCCTACTTAAAAAAAAAAAAAAAGAGCATTTTCAAAACCCAAGAAGACTCTCCTGTGCTCCTTGATAGTCAATAAACTCCCAGTTACCACTCTTCTGAATTCTATCGCCATAGATGAGTTTTGCTGGTTCTTGAACTTCATATAAATGGAATCAGACAGTATGGGCTCTTGTGTCTTCCTTCTGTCACTCAACATATGTTCCTGAGATTCACCCATGTTGTTGTGTCTAGCAGTACTGTTTGTTCTTTTTTAATTGCTGTATATATTCCATTGCATAATTATGCCACAGTCTACTATTGATGGGCATTTGTGCTATTCCTGTTTTTGTCCCTTCTATGGATAAAGCTGCTAGGAACATTCTTGTGTAAGTCTTTTGGTGAATATATGCACTCATTTCTCCTGGGTAAATACTGAGGAGTGGAATTGCTAGGTTTGGAGTATATATTTAACTTTCATCGAGTCTGCATTTTCAATAGTGTTTGAATGAATTTATGTCCTTAGTAGTAACATATGAGACTTCTAGTTAATTCACATCCCCTCCAATACTTGTAATACAGTTGTTGTTTTTAATATTGCAGTACAGTCTTTTTTGGAATAAGTATATATTTGATAATAATAATAATAAAAAAAGCTTCAATGATATAAATATTTTCATGGATGGGTGGAGAGAGTTGTTGCCTTCCTTCTGCTTCCCATGCCAAAGAAAGCTCTTCAGCAGTATCCCCAGCCCAGCACATTTTTTTCTCCTGCACTCCCACTTCCCATGCCTTCCAAGCCTGCATTTCTTTAACAAATAGTTATTATCTACTGTATGCCAGACACTGGGCTGGGTGCTAAGTGTCCAGTGGAAAACAAAACAGACTGCTCTCTTGGAATTTATAGTCTACTAGGGAAACAGACATGAAACAAAAAATAAACACTATATCATTACACACTACACATGTTTAAGAAAACAAGGTGGTACAAAAGAGTCACACTGGTTGGGGGGGAGGGGCAGGGCAGACCTCTGCAGGAGTCAAATATAAAGCAAAGTGTAAAAGACAGTATAAGCAGAAAGCAGAAGGAACGGCAAAGGCAGAAAAAGAGGCAGGGCAGAGGCCACGAGGCAGGGAAGAACTTGGCGTTCAAGAACCTGAAAGAGGATGGATATGGCTGGAACATGGCAAGTGAGAGCTGCGCAGAATGGGGCTGGGAAGATAGGCAGGGCATCAGGAAGGCCTGGCCATATCCACCTCTAATCTTTCCGTTTAATTGGGTTCTTTCTTACTTTGCAAACTCCACTCAAGGTTTATCTCCTCCCAAAAGCCTTCTTGAATGATACCACATTGTTCTACTAAAATTAATTATTTTAATTACGTCATTGTTCCAGTGACTTCATTATATAATTTGTAGTTTATAGGCCAGTCATTCTTTTTCTGGAGAATATATTGGTTTCCCCAACAGATGTGGGGCAGGGCCTTATGTTTCCTCTATTGTCTGATCCCCTCCAAGCACTTAGCATATGAGGGGGACAGCAAGAGGCTGTTGACAGGAAGAGTCTCCTGTGACTCTGCACTCCATTCCTAGAAAGCTCTGGGAATCTGAGAAAATAATCCCTGGTGTCCCATCTTCCCCGCCTTGAGAACTAACCCAGTTCCAGGTCTTCAGAAATGGTCAGGGAACAATCAAATTTCCCCAGGATCCATGCATATTGTCCCCAACACCTTCCTGGCGTCCATAGCTAATCTTGCCCTTCCCCCTCTCTAATCACCAGATTAAAGGCATCACTGCTGTTGCTAAGGGAATGAGGCGTGGGCAGGTAGGAGTGAGTTGGAGGATGATACTGCAGGGAGTCAGGTTGGTCAGCAGGAAAAGAGAAGAGAAAGTGATGCATTTCCAAGTGCTTCTCTGCCAGTGTCTTCCCCTCTGTGCTACCTGCTCATTCTCTCCAAAAGCTATAAGGCTTTTTTTAAAAAAAAAAAACAAAAAAACAAAAACCTCTGGAGTGTTCGATTTTACCACTTTATAGCTTGTGGTGGTTGGCCGGTTTTCACAAAACAAGGAAGCTGTTGTCCATCTTGACCGGTCATACTGCAGCCCTTGTGAGAATGGGTGATGAAGGAGAAGGTCCCTGAGTACTGTTAACAATGCAGGATATTTTAAGGTGAGAAGCCAGAGGGGTTTTTTTATTTTCTTCTTTTTTTCAAATTTCTTTTTATTTTTTGAGAAGCCAGAGTTTTTGAAAACTTGTATGTGACACAGAGTATGGCTGTGCATACTCCATTTTTTTTTATAGATCTCCCAACCTGAAATGCGTATATTTTATTCTATTTAATTTTAGCAATGATGTAGTAGAACTGTATTACTAGGCTGCTGTCACTCTGACAGATCACCCTGCCAGCTCAAAGGGTAAATATGTGGGTTTTTTTCCCCATAATTTTTGTACAGTAACAAGGTGAGGAACATTTTAGCTCATAAATTATTTACCAAACCTCACAGGCATAATAGGCTGTGTGCATATTCATCAGGCCATCATCCATTATTCATAAGAAGTTCACTTCAACTGTTAGAAGAAAATGAGGTTGTTGATTGAAATGCTGAAGAAATGTGGTCTTTTGTTCTCCCCCCCTCCTTTCTCCCATCTGAGTAAGTCTGGAAGTTTCCATCAAAAAATGATATTGTAGGAAAAAGAAATTTTATTCCTGACATGCAGATGTGTAGGTAAGAGGGAAAGCAAGCCTGGAGTAGGAAATAAATTGGCAGAATCACCCACCATTCATTTAACTTGGCTAAAGGCCCCTGATTCCTGCTTGCATAGAGATTGTGCCCAGGAAGTGGCGGAGGGGCTACCCTTCCTTGCAATAAAAGAGCAGCTTCAGCAAATCTGATAGAGTTAGTAGGATTCTACAGCTCAAGAAGTATTTTTCATTAATCTTCTTATTTGACCTTCACACCAAATCTGTGCGGTAGGAATAATATTCAAGATGAGAAAACTGAGGCTCAGAGAGGTTAAGTGACTTATCTAAGGCCAAACAGCTGGTGAGGAACAGACCAGGAGTAGAGCCTACTATTTTCTTTCACACACTATGTTCTTCATAGTCTGTCTTCCTAACGCCTCTGGATGATAAAGCCCACCGGTCCCAGGACAGAAGCATTTCACAACGCATTCCACGAACCTTTGATTTTATTATTTTCCCTTTTTTACATCTTGATTATTTCTGTGAACTACAGAAGCAGTATAGGCTTGAAAGCATCAAATAAGGCAAAGGTCTATGGAATGAAGAATAACAAATGTCCCTGGGGCACAAACAGGTAGTTAGCTGCTAGGACTGCCAACCACTATCGCCACAGGAACAAGTAGGAGACGTAATCCCATCAGATCCATGATCTGTGTTCAGACATGACCATGATCGCTTACTAGCTGTGTAACCTTGGGCAAATTTGCTTTCTTAAGCCATAGTTTCCCATTTGTAAAATGGAAATAACACTCACTCCTAAGGTTTTGTAAGTGTTGATGGAGATAATGTATATAAAACCCAAGTGTCAGCATTTTTGTCCCTTTTTTTTTCTTTCTTTCTTTTTTTTTTTTTTTTGTATTTCCATTTTAAGAGTCACCTCTCTCTAGTGTATTTGGGGAAGTGGAACGCAAGGCAAGGTTTGTCTCATGCCTGTCTCCCAAATCTTCTGCTTCACCTTCTGTTCTGTCTGGTCCTGGGCCACTAACTTGGCTGCCGATCACAGCCTAGCACACCTGGTGTGGTTCCTCTGATGAAATGCAACTATATTCACAGTGGGGCAGAGCTGTGACTTCTCCCCAACATGACTACACAAGGTGTTCTTTACTGGAGGGTTGGGGGAAGACTAAAGAGAATTCCAGGGAATAAGGGAAAGCTTAAAAATTTGCTTTTAATTTTCCCCATAATCCAGATGAAAAACAGCTGAGAAGTTCACTCTTGATATTAAAGGGTCTGTTCCTTTCATGGATGTAGCCCAGACCCTAACCTGACTCCCTGTCCTCAGGTCTGCTTCCCTCCCTACAAACTCCTGGTTTGATGGAACCAGTGAAAGGCGCCACAGAGTGTATGTCCCAGTGAGCTTTGGCACACAATCCACCCAGCAGAACTGTCTAGGGGAGGCCAGGATCCAAGTCCAGAACCCTTCCAGTCTCTTGGCCAGACTGAGATGCAGATGAGGCTCTATTCTTGTCTTTTGGAAAGTGAGTAACCTCTGGAACACAAACACACACCTGAAGAAGAAAATGAAATCTTCACCCCCAAACCAGCGAGTGTCGATGTGTGTTAGTATGACTCCATTACATTGCACTTTTAATGAGCACGAGATGATTCTGATGCAGGTGGCTTGCGATTTCACATTGAAAAAAACGGATCGAAACCCCAGAGGAAGAGACACTGCCCTGGGATTTACTAGGCTGCCCCTGCCACGGTGGAGTTAGCCCATTGCATTACCATGCAGAGCAGTGTTAGTGCCTCTCCTACAAAGGCTGGCCTGTAGAAGAAAGGAGGGTCCATTTCTGAGTCATATATCTTGTAATCCTTGTTCCCTTAGTTACAAAACAAAAAACAAAAAACAAAACAAAACAAAACAAAACAAAACAAAAAAAACAACAACAAGCCAGCCAAAGCTTTGAAAAGGCTGCTTCAAAGAGCCTGATTGGATTCTTCTACAAATCTCTGCCCTCATTGGGCTGGAAAATGGGAGGTGTTCTTACAGGTACATGAGTCAAGAGCAGAAAACATAGAATGTATTCAAGAAAGGTACATAAAAAAGCTCTGCCCAGCCTGATTAACTGGGAGTAGGGACCATGCAGGAGGAGGCAAGTTGATTCTCAGACCACAGCTTACCCATCTCTACTGCAGCACTTACTGAGTTCTGCCCTAACTTTGCTCCCAGCAGCTGTCTCACCAGGCACATCAGCAGTTCATTAACCATCATCCTGGGCTTTCCCTTTTCCTCATCCTAACACTGTTATTATTATTTTTTTTTTTATTAAAGATTTTTATTTATTTATTTGACAGACAGAGATCACAAGTAGACAGAGAGGCAGGCAGAGAGAGGAAGGGAAGCAGGCTCCCCGCTGAGCAGAGAGCCCGATGCAGGACTCGATCCCAGGACCCTGAGATCATGACCTGAGCCGAAGGCAGCGGCTTAACCCACTGAGCCACCCAGGCGCCCTATTATTATTATTTTTAAAGATTTTATGTATTTATTTGTCAGAGTGAGAGAGCACAAGCAGGGGGAGCAGCAGGCAGAGGGAGAAGCAGGCTTCCTGCTGAGCAAGGAGCCCTATGCGGGCTGGATCCCAGGATGGGATTATGGGATCATCCCAGGATCATGACCTGAGCCGAAGGCAGACACTTACCTGACTGAATCACCCAGGTATCCCCAACATTATTTAAAAAAAATACCTTTATTGAGGTATAACGGACACAATAAACCACATTTAAAATTGACAATTTGATAAATGTTGACATACGTACTCACCCATGAAACCATTTCCACAATCAAGATAATGAACATATCCATCACCCCCTAAGTTTCTCAGAGTCCATCTCTCCCTCCTGTCCCTCCCTCTCCCCCAGGCTTTTTGTCACCACATATTGTATTTTCCAAAATTTTATATAAATGGCATCCTACAATATACATTCTCTCTTTTGGGGGTCAGGTTTCTTTCACTCGGCATAACTGACATTATCCATGTTGTGTGGATCCATAGTTCATTTATTTTTATTGTATGGCAATACCACGATTTGTTTATCCATTCACCTACTGAGGGTCATCTCTGTCATTTCCAGTTTGGAGCTGTTACAAATAAAGCTGTGATAAATATCCTGGTAAGTCTTTGTTTGCTCATATGCTGTCATTTCTTTTGGGTTAATGGGAATGGAATGGCTGGATCATAGGGTATGTGGATTTAAAAAGAAAAGTTTTGTTTTTTTTTTAATTTCAAGTTTTTATTTAAATTCCAGTTAGTGGAGCACCTGGGTGGCACCCAACTCTTGCTTTCAGCTCAGGTGTGCTCTCAGGGCCCTGTGCAGCCTCCAACCTTAGCAGGGAGTCTGCCTGAGAGTCTCTCTCCCTCTGCCTCTGCCTCCCCCCCACCCCACCCTGCGCGTATGCATGCTCTCTCTCTTTAATCAATCTTAAAAAGAATAAATTCCAGTTAGTCAACAAATTTCACAATATTAGTTCCAGGAGTAGAATCCAGTGATTCATCACCTACATACAACACGCACTGCTCATTTTAAGTACACCCCTGGGGGGCCTGAGTGGCTCAGTGGGTTAAGCCTCTGCCTTCCACTCAGGTCATGATCTCGGGGTCCTGGGATCAATCCCCAAATCAGGCTCTCTGCTCAGCAGGGTGCCTCTCTCTCCCCCTGCCTACTTGTGATCTCTCTTTCAAATAAATAAATAAAAATTTATTTTAAAGATTTTATTTTATTTAAAAAAAAATAGTAAGTACACCCCTTAATACCTATCGCCCATCTAAAACATCCCCTTGCCCACCTCCCCTCCAGCAACCCTCGGTTTGTTCTCTATAGTTAAGAATCTGTTTTACAGTTTGCCTCTCCCCCCGCCCCCGCCTATGTTCATCTATTTTGTTTCTTAAATTCCACATGAGTGAAATCATACGGCATTTATCTTTCTCTGACTGACTTATTTCACTTAGCATAATACCCTCTAGTTCCATCCACGTCGTTGCAAATGACAAGATTGCATTCTTTCTTAAGGCTAATATTCCATTGTGTGTACATACCACTATCTCTTCTTTATCCATTCATCAGTTGATGGACATCTGGGCTCTCTCCATACTTGGGCTATTGTCGATAATGCTGCGATAAACATCAGGGTGTATATGCCCCTTCGAATCAGTAGTTTTGTATGCTTTGAGTAAATACATGGTGGTGCAATTACTGGATCGTAGGGTGGTTCTAGGTGTATTTAACTTTTAAAGATCCTGCCATACTGTTTTCAAAGTGGTTGTACCATTTAATGCTCTTACCAGCAGTGTGTGAGAGTTCTAGTAGCTCGACATTCTAACACTTGAAATATTCAGGCTTATTATATTAGCCACTTAAATATGTGTGCGAACACTGTTTTAATTTTTTGAGTTGGTAAGCATTCACATGGTTCAAAAATTAAAAAAAAAACAAACAACAACTTAAAGGCATAGGGTGAAAAGTCTCACTTTTGCCTCTGTCTCTCCATGCCAACCAGTAACCACTTTTATGGGTATCTTGGGTATTCTTTCAGAATTTCTTTACTCAAATGCGAAGGAATACTCTTGTTTTTCCCACTCTTCTGCAAAAGGCATCATGCTAACTCCACTGTTCTGAATCTTTCCTTTAAAAAAACAAAAAACATTTTGGAGAGCATTTTCATTCTTTGTTATAGCCGCACAGTATTTAATTGTATGGATGTATGAAGATTTATTTTACTAGTTCCCTATTGGTGGACATATGGGTTATTTCTTTTTTTAAGAGATTTTATTTTTATTTTTTTTAAGATTTTATTTATTTATTTGAGAGAGAATGAGTGAGAGAGAGCATGAGAGAGGAGAAGGTCAGAGGGAGAAGCAGACTCCCCAAGGAGCTGGGAGCCCGATGCAGTACTCGATCCTGGAATTCTGGGACCATGACCTGGGCTGAAGGCAGTCACCCAACCAACTGAGCCACCCAGGCGCCCCAGAGATTTTATTTTTATTTGCAAGACAGAGAGGGAAAGAGAGACTGAGAGAATGAGTGGGAGGACGGGCAGAGGGAGAAGCAGACTCTCCATGGAGCAGGGAGGCCAAGGTGGGCCTCGATCCCAGAACCCTGAGATCATGACCTGAGCTGAAGGCAGATGCTTAACTGACTGAGCCACCCAGGCGCCATGGACATATGGGTTATTTCTAATCTTCTGCTATTACAGTACCTCAGTGAACACCTTATACAGTGTTTCTCAGGAATGCAAATGTATCTGTAGGGATCATATCTAGAAGTG
Organism: Mellivora capensis; assembly: GCA_004024625.1. NCBI lineage: Eukaryota > Metazoa > Chordata > Mammalia > Carnivora > Mustelidae > Mellivora > Mellivora capensis. Next base: position 70,389 of record PISX010000343.1, on the reverse strand, counting down.
GGGAAGGGAGTGGGGATGGTTACCAGAAGGAGTGGGGTGGGGAGATGGGTGAAACAGGTGATGGGGATTAAGGAGCACACTTGTGGTGAGTACCACCTAGTGTTGCATGGAAGTGTTGAATTACTATATGTACACCGGAAACTAATATTACATTGTGGGGTGCCTGGGTGGCTCAGTGGGTTAAAGCCTCTGCCTTCAGCTCAGGTCATGATCTAAGGGTCCTGGGATCAGGATCTGCATTGGGCGCTCTGCTCAGTGGGAAGCCTGCTCCCCCCCACCCCCGCCTGCCTCTCTGCCTACTTGTGATCTCTGTCAAATAAATAAATAAAAATCTTTAAAAAATAATATTACATTGAATGTTAACTAACTGGAATTAAAATAAAAACTTAAACAAAAATAAATAAATTAGAGTGTTTATTCACAGCACTGCAAATAAAGTTAGCAAATGTTTGGATTTTACCAAACTGATAATGGTGTTTGTGTGGTTTTAATTAGCTTTTTTCTTATTAAGAGTGAAGCCGAACATCCTTTAATATGTTTAAAAGCCATTTGTATTTCCTTTTCTCTGCACTGTCTGTATATGTCATTTAATACTTTTTCTAATGGCTGCTCATGGACTTACAGATGTCTATAAGTTCTGGGACAGGGAGATTAGCTCTTTGTGACACAAATTGCAAATATCTTTTCTCCAATTTGTCATTTGTCTTTTCACTTTATGTAGTTTTCATCCTGGCGTTAATTCTCTTAATTAATTCTGGACACATTAATCCTGAGTGTTAGCCCAGTTGTTTCTGCCTCCTAAATAGTTCTGGAATGCTGCCCTCCTTCTTTCTACCCCCTGCCACTTCCCTGGGTCAGTCTGCCATCATCACTCACTAAAATTACTACTTGGTATTCTAACTGCTCTCCCAGACATATTTCCATTCTTGCCCCCTTCTAATCTCTTCTATGTTTTGTAGCCAGAAAGCTATTTCTAAACTAAAAACAGGGTCATGTTACTTTTCTGCTTAAAACTCTTCAGTGGCTAACCAGTCCCCTTACTTAGAATCCAATGTCTTAAGATCAGATCCTCTATGAGCTCCAAGGTCCCCTGTGTGGTCTGGCTCCTGTTTCCCTCCTTAGAGTCATGTCTTACTAGAATTCACCTCCTGTTCCATGCTTCTGCCATACTGAACTTTTTTTTTTTTTAAGATTTTTTATGTATTTATTTGATAGAGATCACAAGTAGGCAGAGAGGCAGGCAGAGAGAGACAGAGAAGCAGGCTCCCTGCTGAGCAGAGAGCCCGAGCCTAGCCGAAGGCAGAGGCTTTAACCCACTGAGCGGCCCAGGTGCCCCATACCGAACTGTTTTAACATCCTTCCTTTCCACAAGCTCTCTCCCTTTCAGGCCTTTGCATAAGTTGTTCCTTCTTTGAGGAATTCCCTCCACTTGCTAAACTGCCACTCAGCCTTCAGATTTCCTATCCAACATCACTGCCAGCAGGAAGCCCTCCCTGAGCCCAGTGTAAGAGATTAGGCACTTCATCTATGTGTTCTAACGCCCCATACCGTCCTTATGTCAGCTCTTGTCACATTACATTATGATTATCTGTTTACTTCTCTGTCTCTCCCATTAGGTAGACTAAGTTCTGGGAGGGTAGGAACTAAGCCTGTTTCTTCACTACTGTTTCCCTAGTGCCTATGACAGGGCCTGGCATGTAATAGGTGCTCAATAAATACTTGCTAAATTAATTCAAGAAAGGATGTCTGATAAATGACTAAATGAAGATCTCATCTTGCTGGGGGCCCCAGGAGAATGAAGAAAACAGTAAGATTCTTGACTCCTGTACAAGAAAGTAGCCAGTCACTCCTTAATCCCACTTGCCAGAGAAACAATGGTTTGTAACCTTCCCATTTCTCTTGGTAACCTCATTTGCCTCTGCCTTAGCTTGCTCTATGCCCAGGTCCCAGAGTGATAAGCAAAATAACTAATATCCTGTAGAGGAGGCACTGACCAAACTGAGGGCAACTTGCCTTAGCTAGAGCTAGGTCCTGGGCCAGGGGTGGGTTCCAGTGGAGGGAGAGCCAGAGCAGAGAGGTGTACTTGGGGACACAGTTTGGGGTAATGGCTATTTACCATCCAGTAGAAGTATCTAAATTTTTATTTTTATTTTTTAAAGATTTTATTTATTTATTTGACAGAGAGAGATACAGCGAGAGAGGGAGCACAAGTAGGGGGAATGGGAGAGGGAGAAGAAGGCATCCTGCCGAGCAGGGAGCCCGATGTGGGGCTGGATCCTAGGATCCTGGGATCATGACTTGATCTGAAGGCAGACACTTAACAACTGAGCCACCCAGGAGCCCCAGAAGTATCTAAATTTTTAATACCTGGTAGGGCCTGACCAAAATTTACAACCTGATTATCAGCTCTGACCACTTCCCCTCTGTCTTCTCAGGCTTCCCTTTGCTCCTTTCCTTCCCAAAAACAGAGGCTAGAGTTGGAGGTGACACAAGGATTGTGTGATCTTTTTGGCAGATGATGAAACTGAGACCCTTGGGAGACAACAGATTTAAAAACAATGTAAACAGATTAAACAATGTAAACAAATTAAAAACAATGCTTATAAAGTCACAAACCTGAGTTTGAATACTGGCTTTGCAGCTGCGAAACTAACTGAGTTCAACTACTTCTCTGAAATAAGTTTCCTGATCTGCACCTTTCCTCAATCTGCAATGGACAATGGATTATATCTGCAAGGTTACCTGTGCAGTATCTGATTAATAAAGAGTATGGGTTTAAGTGGGAGCCGAATAGATGAGGACCAAAGTCAGTTGGTGACAGAATGAGAACAAGAACTAGTACCTTGGGGTGTCTGGGTGGCTCAGTGGGTTAAGCCTCTGCCTTTGGCTCAGGTCATGATCTCAGGGTCCTGGGATCGAGCCCCACGTCGAGCTCTCTGCTCAGTGGGGAGCCTGCTTCCCTCTTTCTCTCTCTGCCTGCCTCTCTGCCTACTTGTGATCTTTCTCTGTCAAATAAATAAATAAAATCTAAAGAAAAAAAAAACAACTAGTACCTTGATTCAGTGGCCCCCTCAACACTCTCATTGACACAGACTGCTTTAGTCAACACAATTTTAGAGTCCCCAAGGGCCACAGAGAGAAATAAGGAACTAAAACCTTTCCTAGGTTCAGTCCTTTTTTTCCTGAAGCCTTGAGCATAGGATGCAGGTTAGGACAGATTAGTGACTTCTCCAGTTTCAGACTTTGGGGTGGAATCAATTTATGACCTAATTTGGAAAAGTTAGGATACAGGGAAGATTTGTCTGATCTGACCTTCAAGGATTTATTCGCTCCTTTACTGACCAATTACTGATTGCAAACTTCATGCTAAGAAAAGTACAGGGCTCTGGAGATACAAGTCTACTAAAAAACTGTGTTTTTCAAGCTGTGGGTGTTGACTTGTTAGTGGGATGAGAAACCACAACCAGATTTGAAAAAAACAAACAAACACGAGAATCGGTAATACTACAGTGCACTGTACACAGAAGGATAAGGTCAAAACTTTTTGTTACAAATGTGTGTGTGTGGTGGGTCATGATTTAAAGCGCAGCATTGTGGACTATGGTCAAAAAAGTTTGCAAGCCCCTGCATTAGAAGGTGAACTTAAGAGACCAAGGGCTTTGTTTTGTTTTAGAACAGTGCTTGGCATCTGTATTTCACAAATAAGATGAATGAGTGAATGTCTAAGACTATACTGCCTTCGAGAAGATTAGAGTCAGACATACAGGAAAAGGCAAACGTCAAAGGCTTTTCAACACACACAAGGCACCACACAGGTCACCTGCAACAAGGGCCAAAGGAAAGGCAGCGCCACAAGCACTCCCTGGGGACCGCGAGTGTGCGGGTTTTAGCGCTAGCCGCTTGGAGGACACAGCACAGCAGGTCCTGCCTTTTGCGAAGAAAGACAGCGACACAAGTAGTCAGGACAGCCTGTCGGTGGAACGGACAAGGCAGCGAAGATTCCACTGATGGTCGACCTCAGGAAAGGACACTGGATAGCCGGACTGGCAAAATAAATCTGGACGGACCTGAGGCTGAAGTCGGACCTCGCAAGAGGGAAACTGCGCGACAGGTCAAGGTTTGGGGAGCGTATTTCAGGCAGTTAGAGAAGTAATCAGAAATCCCCGCTCCTTGGGGAAAGGATGTCAAGGTGAGGTGACCTTGAGTTGCGGCGCGTAGGTGGAAAAAGGTTCCGGGGAAGAGTTGAAGGGTTCTGCCTCCAAGCGCCCAAGAGAGAAAAAAAAAAATCCTGTTTTGAGACAATACCTGTATTTGGTTTTCTTCCCGTCGTGGGACGCGGGTGGGGGTTGGCAGACGAGGCCCAAGGGGCGGGGCCAACGCGCGCGAGTAGGCGGCACCACGCGAGCCCTCCCTCTAGCTACTGGAGGCCGGGCAAAGGGGCGGGGTTTCCGGTGGTAGCGGCACTCGGGCGTCGGGTGACGCTAGGAGGACGAATCGTCACGTGACACGGAAGTGACTACGAACAGGAAGAGGACGAAAAAAATAACCGTCCGCGACGCCAAGCCGAACCGGACCAGCAGCCACCATGAACAGCAAAGGCAAGGACGCGGGGCGGCTGGGGCCGTCGGGGGAAATAGTGCTAGCCTGGAGCGAGTGGGCCTGGAGCCCAGGGTCGCCAAGCGCCAGGCTCGGGGCGAGCTGCGCCTCGCTCCTGGGCCATCTGCAGTCCCGGGGACTGCGCCAGACGCCTTCGTCATCCCCGAACTACAGCTACTCGCTCCTTCCCGGCCCTTTTCTCCTTAAACTCTGTGGCGCAGTTTGGAGCTGCGGGCTCGGGTGGAGGGTGGGGGGGTGGTGGAAAAGGCTTGTCATGATGGGCATCTGCAAAAGCAAATGGGGAGCTAGAGCAGGGATTCGGGTAGGCCAATGGAGAGCCGGCGGAGGCGGGGCGCCGCGCTCCGGAACCTGAGGCTGGCGCTCGGGCTTAACTAGTGAAGTGCCGGCGCTGGTGGGCGGGCCGGGGGCCAGAAGGGTCTCTCTCCGGTTTCCTCCGATGGCGGCGCCAAGTTCTCCCGGTTCCTGTGATTGTACTAGTGTTTGGCAGAGCACGAATCTCAGCTGTCTTTCAGGACATTTCCCTTTATCTTCTCTCGAGTCTGAAGGTTCACTTCCACCACTCATTTTATTTGGAAGTCGACCTTGAGTAGGAATCTATGGGGCAAATAATCCTAACTACTGTGACTCAACGAAGTCTTGGGTAGTTAACATCCAGGCTTGTGAAGACCACCCAGAGCAGAGACAGGATGTACCTACCGTTGGTACATTGTCAGGAACGGGTGCCCAGACCTACCCTGCATGGAGAAACTTGGGTCCAAGCTAGTACCTTACACCAGTATGCTAATGGAAAGAGCTCCCTTTCTGTCCAGTTAGAATCCAACATCTTCGGGCATAAGTGGGGATAAAGGAGCAAAGAGAATGCTTATTTTCTTGGCCCCAGAAATCGGGCCCTCCAGAGCAGTCTGTTTCCAAATGGGCTTGCTGTCACTAGGTTAGCTACCCAGTACGTTCTGTTCCGGTGGCTCTCTATGGTAGGCGATGTGCATTTTTGTCTTGTCTTCCAGGTCAATATCCAACGCAGCCAACCTATCCTGTGCAGCCTCCTGGGAATCCAGTGTACCCTCAGACCTTGCATCTTCCTCAGGCTCCACCCTATACTGATGCTCCACCTGCCTACTCCGAGGTGCTTCCAGTTTACTAGACTTGAACTTGGATCACATTTTCAGCCCTTAGTTGAGCCTGTCCCCACATTTTTATTTACTCTCCACAAAGAGGAGAGCGTGCTCACATGACTAATCTGAAACACTGTGTACTTCAGCAATTTCTGTCGGGGTTGATAATGCATTCTGATTATTTTAGGTTTTCTGGCATAGGCTGAGGTGAAGAAGTTGAGTTTGCGTTCCTTGAGCCTAACATTAGCTATAGCAGGAAGTGACCCAGGAGAATATCAAATGGTAGTAGAAAGGCAGTTTGTGGAACTCATGGTGTAATCTGCACAAGGAGAGTTAAGAATGGACTCAGGAAAGGGATCTAAAATTGGAATGTCTTAAAGTAACCTGTTCCCTTCTCTTCTATCTCTTCTAGCTCTATCGTCCAAGCTTCGTGCACCCCGGGGCTGCCACAGTCCCCACCATGTCTGCTGCATTTCCTGGCGCCTCACTGTATCTTCCCATGGCCCAGTCTGTGGCTGTTGGACCTTTAGGTTCCACAATCCCTATGGCTTATTACCCAGTTGGTCCAATCTATCCGCCTGGTTCAGCTGTGCTGGTGGAAGGAGGGTATGATGCAGGTGCCAGATTTGGAGCTGGGGCTACTGCTGGCAACATTCCTGTGAGTATGACCTTACCAGACACTCAGCTCTTGTGTATTTTCACTTCCCGGAAGAGATTATGTAGTCATCCTTTCACCGTCCCTGGGTAACAGCTGCTGTGGTATTGGTGTCACCACTGATACCCAGTGGTCAGGCAGAAAGCAAGTTGAGGGGGGTGGCAGGAGATCTGTGGCAAGTCATTAGCATCTGGCACATTCCCTGGGGTCTGAGTTAACCAGATTCCTTTGTTTTCCTATCTTAGGTGTCCTGCCTGCTGCCTTTTCAGTGCCAGTTTGGTACTGGTCTAGGAATACTCCTTATTCATTCCACGAGCATTTAAAGCATTGACTTCACATGTGCCATCAGCATGGCATTCCGTCAGGAAACATGATCATTAAATGGAGAAAAGCACAATCCTTATGAAGTAGCGCTTGGAGAGATACTAGAGATTTTAGTTCTGTTTTCCTGCTTAGTTCCCCCATGTATAAGATTTGGAGCCCAAAGGGTCCTTGCTAGGGCCATCCGCTCAAAACCATATACCTGAAATGAGATGAGAATGCTTTTGAATGAGTGGTAGGCCCTCTCTTTCCTGTTTGTATCTTTGGGTTCACAGAGAATACAGACCTACTTTACAACCCAAATTGGTGGCAGAAATAGCTTAACAGTGTGATTGGTGAGCACACTGCCATCTTCCTGATGGATCGTGTTGTCCCGGTGTCCACTTCCCTTGTCTCAGCTGCGCTATGCCCAGTCAACCTTGTCTTTTCCTTTCAGCCTCCACCCCCTGGATGCCCTCCCAACGCCGCTCAGCTTGCAGTCATGCAGGGAGCCAATGTCCTCGTAACTCAGCGGAAGGGAAACTTCTTCATGGGTGGCTCAGATGGTGGCTACACCATCTGGTGAAGAACCAAGGCCACCTCCGTGCCGGGAAAGACATCACATACCTTCAGCACTTCTCACAATGTAACTGCTTTAGTCATATTAACCTGAAGTTGCAGTTTAGACACATGTTGTTGGGGTGTCTTTCTGGTGCCCAAACTTTCAGGCACTTTTCAAACTTAATAAGGAACCATGTTATGGTAGCAGTACCTCCTTAAAGCATTTTGAGGTAGGGGAGGCATCCATTCATAAAATGAATGTGGGTAAAGCAGCCCTGAGGATCTTCCTTTAATTCCTCTGGAGTACTACTGTACCATACTGGTCTTCGCTCTTAGTAATAAAACATCAAATTAGGTTTGGAGGGAACTTTGATCTTCCTAAGAATTAAAGTTGCCAAATTATTCTGATTGGTCTTTAATCTCCTTTAAGTCTTTGATTTCTATTACTTGTTATAAATGAAATGCATTAGTTGTCTGCCTTTCCCTCCTTTGCCCCATGGCCCACCCTCACCCCTAGTCTTCCAGTTCCTTCTCGCCAATCTCCATTGAATCAATGGTGCAGGACAGAAAGCCAGTCAGACTAACTTCCTTCTCTCCTTGCACTTGTCCCCACTTGCCATCTTTTAACTAGTCTTTCACCAGGATCCTCTGAAACCCCCTCTGTGCCCCAAGCACAGGCCCCGTTCCTTCTGCTTTTGCATCTCCTCAGGCAAAAGTGGAGGGTGCCCCTCGGACCCTCCTTACAGGTTGTTTCTTCGTCTGTGAACCAAACTCCAGTTTGCTTCGGTGCCAGAAAAACAGAGCTCTATTTGAACAAAGGATATCAATGCAAACTATAAACAGGTTTGTTTAAAAATGTGGGGGCAAGGAGGAGGATGCATTTCAAAAGCCTGATGACATTAGAGCCAAATTACGGGAAGTTTTCCCACCCAAAAACTGGTTACCGTTCATTGTCAGAGTATCTCATGTAGGCCTTCATGGCTCCCGAGAATTCCTCAGCCTGTTTAATGGGGTCATATTATGAGTCCCTCACTACAAAATGACTTGAGTCCAGTAAAATCTCATTAGGGTTAAGAATATTTCAGGGATCCTTAATATTTTGATTTTTGTTTTCTGAAATTGGATTTTATTTTATCTTATAATTTCAGTTCATCTAAATTTTGTGTTCTGTCCATGTGATGTTTGACTGTACCATTGACTGTTATGGAAGTTCAGCGTTGTATGTCTCTCTCTACACTGTGGTGCACTTAACTTGTGGATTTTTTATACTAAAAATGTAGAATAAAGACTATTTTGAAGATTTGAATAAAGTGATGAAGTTGCATTACACCTCACTTTAAGGATTCTTTACTCAACTCGTTCTTAGATTTTTTTCTCCACGTATCTCTTATGTCCCACCCAGAATTCAGATGGGTCCTGCTGTCATTCTGGGTTTTTGTTTTGTTTTTTTAAATGAAGCCTTTGGAATAAATTGAGGAGTACAAGGCCAAGATTTGACTATTTTCACGAGTCCCATTCTAGATGTTTTACTCTTCTTCATTTTATTTCCTAAGCCCTTTCAGATCCTTAAAGCCTATTATGCCAGAGGTAGTCAGAACATAAACTTAGAAATACAGGGATTGATTCTCCTAACTTGCTCTAGAATTTGACTTGAGGAAAATGCTTTAGTATGACAGTTTGTAAGTTCAAGGCGACCTTCAGTTTCTCCAAAGTTCTGTGTGGGGAAATAATGAAAACTAGAATTGTCAAAATTGATTCTTCAACTCTTGGGTCTTGGGAGGAATTGAGGTTGGACAGTGGAGCAATGCAGTTAAGACCTCAAAGGAGATTTAACTTAATTTCCAAGTAAAACAGTATTTGGGGAGCTATGATTTCTATCAAAACATTAGTGTCTTTTAAATACATATAACTTGGAGACTAAGATCCAAGAAGCTTCTCTGGGCTTGATTCAAAGGACACTGGTGGGAAGAATGGTAGGGAGATTGTTCCTGGTTCCCTCTGTGTATACAAAAGGGGTCTGGGAAGGGGCATCTGGGTGACTCAGGTCAGTTGAGCATCTGCTGTCAGTTCAGGTCATGATCCCAGGGTCCTGGGATGGAGTCTTGAGTTGGGTTTCCTGCTCAGTGGGGAGCCTGCTGCTCTCTTCCTCCACCCCTCCCCACCTCACTCATGCTTTGTCTCGAGCAGAGTCTCAAATAAATAAATCTTTAAAAAAAAAAAAAAAAGAATGGGTCTGGGAAGTTCTGTTTTTTGCCAGGATGGAAGGTAAAACCATTTCATCTCCCAGAGGATGTTTCTTTTTTTTAAAATTATTTATTTTTTTGACAGACAGAGATCACAAGTAGGCAGAGAGGCAGGCAGAGAGAAAGGAGGAGGCAGGCTCCCCGCCGAGCAGAGAGTCTGATCCGGGGCTCAATCCCAGGACCTCGGGATCATGACCGGAGCTGAAGGCAGAGGCCCCAACCCTCTGAGCCACCCAGGCGCCCCTCCCAGGGTATGTTTCTAATGACACTCCCCCAGAACAAGCTGCCCGCGACCATCTTTGTTTCAAACTCCTGAGATTGTTGTGGGAACTTGTGAAACTCCCCTAGGGTTCTTTCTGTCGGGGAGAGAACATATCCAAATGAGTTAAATAAGCAAAAGAAACTGTCGAAAAAGTTTGAGAATGGATAAGTCAAAATATAAAGGTAGTTATTTCTTGCACATGGGAATCAGATTTCTGTATCAATGAACATTTTTAATTGTGATAAAAATAGCATCAGTACAAGGTTGTTCAGGAAGACAGAAAGGGCGGGTTCAGATTAAGAGATGGAGCACATTCATCAGGGGGTGAGGTCTCCCCAGTCTCCTGTCCCTTCCTGCTCAGCCTGTTACCATGGTATCTAGCACCTGGGAAGAACTTCTACCGACATTATCTTTGTTCAAGCTGTCACTAGTAGACCAGGTAGGGGACAGAGGAGCAGCCAGAGACCCTAATGCTCCTGCCCTTTGACCTTGAAAAAAGTGAAGATGACCAGGCACGTACTCATGTGGCTTGGCATCGCTCCACCTTGCTGGGCAGCCACAGAAACTAGCTATAATACAAAGGGCTGGCTAAAGACATCATCAACGGCTTTCTCTGTGTCCCTGGCATCAGTGATGTTGGCATTTGGGCCTGTGTCCTAGAAGGAGCTCAGGTTTGCCCATATCAATCAATGCTTCTCACTGGTTTCAGATAAAACTTTCACCTAATAAATTAAAGAGTGTGTTAGCTCTGGAGCCTGGATAAGCTCCTTGGGGGCCCGGGAATCATTAGATGAAATATTCCTCCTTGTTCCTGCCCTTGGCTGAATCACTCTCCATTTGGAGGATGGCGCTGGGCTCGCCTTCTGCAGGTTCGTAGGTGACGTAGCTGCCTTTGTTCTTGTACAGGTAAAAGAAGATCAAGACCACGACCGAGAGCAGGGTGAGGAAGACCACGGTGATGACAACTTGGAAAGGAGAGGGAAAATGCAGAGATGTTTCAGGACTGAGGATGTCTCAGTCATTCATGGGTTCCCCTGAATTCAATGATTCCCTCACTTTGTATAAGGATCTTCCTGTTCGAGTTAACCAGTGTCCACATCCAAATCCATATTCCCCCACAAGCCCAACTTCCAAGGTGCAGGATATCAGGGGCCTCCTGGGGGTTAAGCTAAGCACACACGGCTTTGGATTTCTAACAAAACAACCCCCTCTCAACCAGTTCCTGATGATTCTGATAGAAACAGGAAGGAGGGAAAGAGGAAATAGCTTATCCCAACAGGAAGACATTTTGAAACCCACGGCCTCCTGCGGGGATTCCTCTGATCTCTTCCATCCCTGTCCTCACCCACTTGACAAGCCACACATATCCCCACTGCTACCCGCACACTGGAGTGCAGGGCCCGTACACACTTATATCTATTTGTGGCCACTTCCCACATTTGCTGGCAGTGTCTCAGGCGTGAAGCCTAAGTCTTTTGTAGCCTCGTGTGTGTGCGTAGAAGAAAACCGACATGCCAAAACGAGCACAATAACGGATCTGGTCTCCAATTTGTGGTGCTTTCCTGCATAGGGAAAATCCTCGATTACCATACTGGGTTCCTATTCTATGGAGAGAGGTAGCCCTTGAGTTCAAGAAGTCTTCTGGATTTGGCTCAGGGCCTTTATTACCTGCAATGAGGGCTGTGCTTGCCTCGGCTTCTGGGGACAGGGCTTCAGTGGCCTGTAGAAACGGGGTGGTCGTCAGTTCTTCTAGAAAATTTAGAAAAGTGGAAGAGGAAATGGGGTGAGTTCTTCTGTTCTAAGATGTACATTTGTCCTTCAAATTTCACCACTCTACCTCTTCCCTAATAAAGAATTTGTCATTCCTCTGACAAATAAATAAATAAAATCTTAAAAAAAAAAAAAAAAAAGGGACGCCTGGGTGGCTCAGTTGGTTGGGTGGCTGCCTTCGGCTCAGGTCATGATCCCAGCGTCCTGGGATCGAGTCCCACATCGGGCTCCTTGCTCGGCGGGGAGCCTGCTTCTCCCTCTGCCTCTGCCTGCCACTCTGTCTGCCTGTGCTCGCTCTCTCTCTCTCTGACAAATAAATAAATAAAATCTTAAAAAAAAAAAAGAATTTGTCATTCAACGCCTATAGTAAATCCATATGAAAAAACCTGGAGAACAAAACAGAAAATAAACTACCACCCAAAGACAATGAACACTTTGATGGATTTTTCTCTGCTCATAAAGTGGTTAAAAGTATGGGCTTTGGAGCCTAACTGGTAAGATTTGAATCTGAGCTCTGTCCTTTACTGGCTGTGTTACCTTCAGAAAATGACCTAACCCCTCTGTGCGTTAGCATCTTCATCTGCAAAATGGAGATAACAGTATCTACTTTATAGGTTTGTTGTGACAGGTAATAAGTAACTCAGTAAGGATAAGCTATTATTAGGAATGCATACTTTTACATAGATGAGATCAAATGATGAGTGTATACTTATATATATTTACATTATATTGGCACAGGCATTTCTTTAATGCTCTTACAAACTCTTTGTAAACATTATTTTTATTTAGTTTTTTTAAATTGTATTTTTTAAAAGTAGGCTCCATGCCCAACATGGGGTTTGAGATCACGACCTCAAGATCGAGATTCACACGTTCTGCTGACTGCGCCAGCCAGACACCCCAACATTATTTTCAAATAATAAAATAATACTCCTCCCTTATTAAAACCCTTTCCTATGCCACCAGAGTAGGCCCTGCAGTTGAAAGATTCTGAAACAAGGCCTAAACAAACAAACCCTAAAATATTATCTCAGACCTCCTCCTGCTAGTGGTCTATCCATCCATCCTTTAGAGCCTGAAAGTCCCACCCTAAAGTCACTACCCAGGGTCACAACACTCAAAACTGTGGTCTCCAGGAGTCCCTTTTAAAAGTAAACACATGGGACGCCTGGGTGGCTCAGTTGGTTGAGCGGCTGCCTTCGGCTCGGGTCATGATCCCGGCGTCCTGGGATCGAGTCCCACATCGGGCTCCTTGCTCGGCGGGGAGCCTGCTTCTCCCTCTGCCTGTGCTCACTCGCTCTCTCTCCCTTTCTCTGACAAATAAATAAATTAAAAAAAAAAAAAAGTAAACACATGCGGGTACTGGGTGGCTCAGCTGGTTCAGCGTCTGCCTTCGGCTCAGGTCATGATCCTGGGGTCCTGGGATCGAGCCCTGCATCGGGCTCCCAGCTCAGCGGGAATCTGCTTCTTCCTCTGCCCTTCACCCTGCTTGTGTTCTCTCTCTCTGTCGCTCTTAAATAAATAGATAAATAACATCTTAAAAAAGAGATAAAAGTATTTACATGGGCAGTCAGGGAGTCCTTAGTTCTGTCCCTAGTAGCCTTTTAGAGTAGGGATTTGAAAGGCACCGAGTTAAGGTTACTGCAGGACAGAGGTATCCTGGGGAAAACAGGCCAGCTGACCCTGACATCGCCCACAGGAGGCCTTACTTAATATTCATTCAGTAAATAGCAGCAGCACTCATTAACTGCCTCCCCTTCGCCAGGTACTGAGCCTACCACAGAAAGCACATGGCCCGCCTTCACGGAGCTGGCCTCCCACCGTGCCAAGGCTCACAGTTAATGACCGCAATACACGAGAAAAGGAAACCTGGGGTGTGCAGGACAGCACGGGACAGATGATTTGATCTAGTCTTCCAGCAGGCACAGCCTCCACAGGAAGTGAGATTTGCGCTGGCAGCTGAAGCAGGGAGAGGAGTTTACAGGGTAAAAGGGACAAGAGCCAGCACAGTTGGAGCACAGGGCATGAGCGTGACTCCTGTCTAACGCCCACTGACTTCAGGTTTCCATCTAGGGCAAGTGAGATGAAGTCACCAGCCATGGGCCTGGGAGCCTGGAAGAAGTGCTGAAAGGGGCCAATGGTGTTGAGGGGTCTTTTCACACAGGCCAAGAAGAGGGCTGATGAAGCGGGTCCCACAACAGAGAAAGCAGAGGTGGGCTGCCTAGAGCCCCTCCCCAGCCTGCAGAGCAGAGCTCCCCATCACGCACACTTTCCTCCCCCAAATCTCCCAGGACTACACTCCATCTTCCTGCCACTGACCTAGAATTCTGTACAGATGCTCTTAGTTCTGCCTTTCTTAAACATTAGAAAACGTAAAATATACAAAGCACTGAGAAGACTAGTTCATGTATGGAAGTTTAAGTATAAAGAATAAGAAGATTCAAGTCAATCAACAGCAGTTTACTTTGCCCCTACCATGTTGAGAAAGGGGCAGTACTGAGGTCAACCAGGGACGGGACCACGGAGCTCCATCACCGTGAGGATATAGAGGACAGATACGTATGACTCCCCGAGGACAGACGATGATTGCTAGTTGGGAAATTCTGCAAGTGATCCCAATTATAACAGCTACCATTTACTAAGCCCCTGCTCCATGCTGGGGGCTTTATAACATACTCATTAATCCTTACATCAATCACTTCAAAGTAGGTGTTTTTATTTGCTAATGTGGACCCGGAGGCCCTGGGAGAGTTAAGTGAAACGGCTCACGTCACATATGAAGGAACAGTGCCGAGATCTGAATGGAGCCGAGATCTGAATGGAGCCGAGATCTGAATCCAGGACTACCCGCTCCAAAGCCCAAGCGAGGTATTTATACTAATCCTTTCTACTGTGTCCTTTCCTTTTTTTCCAATAGGGAACAAGAGGAAGAGATCATGAAAGATCACCACGGGGCAGCACAACAAGCCTTCCGGAAAGCTCAAGGGTTTAAAAAATCGGAGTAAAGTGAAGAGAAACACCCGCCGACCACAATCACTGTTGTGCCACAAAGAGTTGTCCTTGTGGCGCCTGGGTGGCTCAGTTGTTGAGCTTCTGCCTTGGTCCAGGTGTCCTGGGATCAAGCCCTGCATCAGGCTTCCTGCTCAGTGGGGAGCCTGCTTCTCCCTCTCCAGTTCCCCTTGCTTGTGCTCCCTCTCCTTCACTGTCTGTCATAAATAAATAAAATCTTAAAAAAAAAAAAAAGAAGAGTGTGTCCTTAATGCAGACTGGCTCAGGGGAGCAACATCAGTGTAACAGGAAAGCCACGTTGCTTCATAGGCAACCTCCCTAACTTTAACCTTTGATGCACTCAGAGGCAAGCTCGCTGCAACTAAACAGCACATGTCGGCAACGCAGAAAGACCTTCAGGGTCATACAATTCGGGGCGCCTGGGTGGCTCAGTTGGTTAGGTGTCTGCCTTCGGCTCAGGTCATGATCCCAGGGTCCTGTCCTGAGTTGGGCTCCCTGCTCACCAGGGAGTCTGCTTCTCCCCCTCCACTCCCCATCCTCGCTCCCACTCTTGCTCTCTCTCTCTCTTTCAAATAAATAAATAAAATCTTTTAAAAAAAGATTAGGGCGCCTGGGTGGCTCAGTGGTTAAGCCTCTGCCTTCAGCTCAGGTCATGATCTCAGGGTCCTGGGATCGAGTCCCACATTGGGCTCTCTGCTAGGCAGGGAGCCTGCTTCCTCCTCTCTCTCTCTGCCTGCCTCTATGCCTACTTGTGATTTCTCTCTGTCAAATAAATAAAATCTTAAAACTGAAGGAGGAACAAAGAAATTTACATCTACATGAAGACAACGGATTAATGAAGAAGGCGGACCCTACATCAGATTTTTACTTATGATGAAAATGGTCTCTGCTGGAAGCAAAGGCTCTCTGGACTCTACTTCTAAAAGGAGGAAACACACACCACAGGAACAAAGCTCATCCATTTTGTAGCAGTGTCAGAATTTCCTTTGTTTTTAAGGCTGAATAATATAACAAAGGAAGTTCTGACATATGCTACAAAATGGATGCCACTTATTTATTTTTTTAAGATTTTATTTATTTGATAAAGACACAGGAAGAGAGGGAACACAAGCAGGGGGAGTGGGAGAGGGAGAAGCAGGCTTTCTGTCGAGCAGGGAGCCCGATGTGGGGCTGGATCCCAGGACCCTGGGATCATGACCTGAGCCCAAGGCACATGCTTAACGACTCAGCCATCCAGGCTCCCCAATGGATGCCACTTATATGAGGTACCTAGAGTAGTCAGATTCATAGGGACAGGAAGTAGAATGGTAGTTGCTAGGAAATGGGGAGAGAGGGGATGAGCAGTTGTCACAATTTTTTTGTTTTTTCTTAAAAGATTTTATTTTTAAGTAATCTCTCTACCCAACGTGGGGCTTGAACTTACAACCCTGAGATCAAGAGTTGCATGCTCTACCGACCGAGCCAGCCAGAGGCCCCGGGATGGCAGTTGTTGTTTAATGGGTACAGAGTTCAGTTTGGAAAGATGAGAAAGTCCTGGAGATGGATGGTGCTGATGGTTGCACAACAGTGTGAGTGTACTTAATGGCACAGAATTGTATACTTAAATATTGTAAATTTTATGTTATGTATAATTTTACCATAATTAAAAAACCCCTTCTCTTCATACAGTTTACATTTTGAGAAGATGGACAATAAATAAATAAGTAGAATTATTATTGTATTAGTATTATTGTATTATAACTGTATTAGATGTTGATTAGTGCTATGTAGAAAAAAAAGGAGCAGGAAGTGGGGTAGGGGGTTGGCATGTGGATGGGGTGCTCAGGGAGTCTCCCTGATGAGGTGACTTGAGTACAGGCCTCTAGAAGGTGAGAAAGGCAGCCTGGTAGAGATCCGGGCAGAGGGAACAGCAACTGAGAGACAGAGGTAGCCACAATATTGAAAAGCACTGATGCATGCTTGGCACGCTTAAGGCACAGCACAGAGGTCACTGAACAGAGCAAGGGAGAAGCAAGAGGAGAAGAAATCGAGGGGGCTGTGTACTATGGGTGCCGTAGGCCACGGAAGGGCTTTGGCTTTTTCAGTGACTGAAATGAGAACCTCTTAGAACTTCTGGGGCAGAGATTGGATTTATATTCCAAAGAAGTGCTTCTCGACCTCTGTTGTGTTTAAGAACCTCCTAGGGATCTTGTTAAAAGGATTCAGAGGGTCTGGGGTAGGGCCTGAAATTCCAAAGACCATGCTTTTGAAACACTGAGACCACCATATTGGGAGGAAGCCCAACAGAGCCCAGTGAAAAAGCGGTAGGATTCTTTTTTTTTTTTAAAGATTTTATTTATTTATTTGACAGACGGAGATCACAAGTAGGCAGAGAAGCAGGCAGAGAGAGAGGAGGACGCAAGCTCCCTGCTGAGCAGAGAGCCCGATGTGGGGCTCGATCCCAGGACCCTGGGATCATGACCCAAGCCGAAAGCAGAAGCTTTAACCCACTGAGCCACCCAGGCGCCCCAAGCAGTAGGATTCTGAGACATTCTGACACTAAGACTGACAGGGTATGTATGGGGTGCAGTCAAGGATGGCATCAAGATTTTGGGCTTGAGTAACTGGAGGCAAGGAAGGCATGGTGTTACCCGAGCTGGGAAGCCTGCAGGAGGAACAGATTTGGAAGGGAAGATCAGAGTTCAGTTTTGGACATGACTGCTTATTAGATACCCAAGTGCAACTGTTAAGACTGGAATTTTGGGAAGAGGTCTGGAATGGAGATTTTTTAAAAATCTGCATATTTACGCCCCTGAGAATGGGTGAAATCACCAAGGGAAATAAGTACTGATAAAGAAGCCCAAGGGGTGAGCCCAGAAAGGAAAGAGCAAAAGAGACTGAGGAGTAGTAAGCAGCCAAACAGACCAAGTACGAGGATACTGGGTTTCCCCATGCAGGGCTCTCGAAGGTCCCAGAAAACAGCAGCTCTGGAGAACTGCTGTATGTAAGGCCCTGGTTGACACTGAATTAAAAAAAAAAAAAAAAAAAAAAAAGGAAGAGGAGGAACTGGAGGCAGAATATAGATAAAACTCTTTTTTTCTGTAAACATGAGCAGAGAAATGGGGATGCAGTTGGAGGGGGAAGGGAGTTCAAGTTTTTTTGTTTGTTTTTTCAAGGATGGGAGAAATGACAGCATGTTTATGTACGAATAGGAAGGACAGAATAACTTGGATGAGAGGGAACGGCTGGGGATGCCTGAGGGAGGAGAGTGGCTGCAACTGAGTCCCTGCAGGGAGGGGATCCAGCGCCCCGGAGAGGCAGAGGTGGGCTGCAGACAGAGTAGAGTGTGCACTACGGACATGCTCGTGGGCACACAGGTGGCAGAAAGACGGGGACAGTGGGAGCCTTCGGCAGTTCTTTCTGAGAACTTTAATTTGCTCAAGAAAATAGAGTGCAAGGTCATCAATGGAGAGTGAGGGGGGGAGCCGGAGTTTAGGGAGAGCTGAAGATGCTGCAGGAGTAGATGTGTCTTATCACAGAACTCGGATAAGGCTGTTTGTACTAGGGGCACCTGGATGACTCAGTCAGTGAAGGATCTGACTCTTGGTTTCGGCTCAGATCATGATCTCAGGGTCCTGGGATCCAGCTCCTGTCTGGCTCCGAGCAGGGAGTCTGTGTCTCTCCCTCTCCCTTGCCCCTCCCCCAGCTCGGGCTCACTCTCCAGAAGAAATAAATAAAAAATTTTTAAAAGATTTTATTTATTTATTTGACAGACAGAGGTCACAAGTAGGCAGAGAGAGAGGGGAAAGCAGGCTCCCTGCTGAGCAGAGAGCCCGATGCCAGGCTTGATCCCAGGACCCTGGGATCATGACCTGAGTTGAAGGCAGAGGCTTTAACCCACTGAGCCACCCAGGCACCCGAGAAATAAATATATTTAAAAAGACTGTTTATAATATCCTGTGGAGTAAGAGCCTAGCTATCAGGACTAAGCGGAGCAGGAACTGACCACCACGGAAAGAAGAGGGCAAATCCAACCACAGGTTCTTCCTCTGGGATTTGACCTTAGTTCTTTTCGAATTGATACTACTACATCAAGCCATGCCAGGACCAAATTTAAGATCTTTCTTAGATTTTAATAAAAGACTATAAATAAATAAATAAATAAAATAAAAGTATTTCATCACCAGACAGGCCTAAGAAAGTTCAATATCAATTTCCCCTGATGGTAATAATGCTGGCTTTTTCGCTTGACTTTCCTAATCCACTGCATATTAAATTCTTTGCAAGATCTTTGTTTTGGTGGTCCACTTTGGTGGCACCTTCCACATAAGCTGAGTGTGCAAGCGCTTGGTGCCTTTTGGGTAAATGCAGACTCCTAGAGGCCCAGGGAAGGTGTGGCAAAAAAAAAAAAAAAAGAGGGCCACTGGCAGAAACTAATGGGAGAGGTCTCTCCAGAGAAGGAAAAGCAAAACTGGTCAAATCCTTCATGGGGTACTGGAAGGAGAATTCTAGCATGGAATGGGTGGTTCAGTTAGCTGACCCTCAGAAACTTTCTCAGCCTTAGTTTTGGAATTTTTATAAACTGTCAACTAGCTGACCCTCAACCTTAATATTAAATTTTTTATAAGTTGAAAATGTTCCATCAGAATTCTCCTCAACATAAATATTTAAAAAAATTTTCTCACCTTTTTTTTTTTTTAAGATTATTTTATCTCTACTCCATCTGGTGATGTAAGCAGGTACATATTATCATTATGTACAAGCTCAGAAAACTGCCACCAGCCAGCCCAGGATCACTGAGCTGCTGGCTGAGCTGGGCTTTGAATCTGTCTCCTCATTCCAAGGTGTTTTCCACCACACACCATCAATTCTCCAGGTTCTGGAAATATCTCTGCTCTGCCTCAGCTAACCATTTTTAGCTTACGTGTCCACTGGGTTTGGTTCCCTGAGTTTTACTGTAGAATGGAAAGTACTATAGCACTGTTTGCAAGAGTGACACATATCTGAATGTCCATCAGCAGAGGAATGATTAAATAAATTACAGGCCATTCATTCTGGAAACACTATACAGTTGTCAAAAGGAATGTTGTATATCTGTAATTACTGGCACGGGATATATGGTGAGATGAAAAAAGCAAATTACTAGGGCAGCAATGTGTAATAAGATTACATGTTTGAAAAAAAAGTAAATTAAGATGAAACTATAAATACATGCATATACACATATATTATGTCTGCATATACATACAAAAGGTCTAGAAGCCTATTCCTTAAGGGGGCATATAATAGATTTTTTTTTAAAGATTTTATTTATTTGACAGACAGAGATCACAAGTAGGCAGAGAGAGAGGAGGAAGCAGGCTCCCCGATGAGCAGAGAGCCTGATGCGGGGCTCGATCCTAGGACCCTGGGATCATGACCTGAGCTGAAGACAGAGGCTTTAACCCACTGAGCCACCCAGGCGCCCCCATGTAACAGCTTTTCAATGAAAATATAAACAACAAAATAGGAACACCATAAACATGGTGTTCCTACACCATTTCTCTCTTGTCTCCCTGCCCAAACAAAGGAATACTAATGTTACTCTCTTCCTTCCCTCTCTTCAAGCTTGGAAGGACTGTAATGCCATTTTTCTCTCAGGTGGGTGGCTGGCCTGGGGTAGAGGACCACAAGAAGATTTGAGTCTCCACCTAAATCCTAACCAATAGCAAATGAACTTCAAGATCTATTTTGCTTACGTACCTTTTTGGTCATTGTTAACCCAGATACCTGTTGGTTTCTTTGAGGCCCTTGTTTTCAGGCTAAATCTCTTATCATTGAGGCATCAGATCCTTTGCTACCTGAGTCTGCCAACCTACTTATTTGCTTTGGACCTGCCCAACAATGGGTGGCTCCCTCAATTCTCCTTTCCATGGGAACCTGCCCTGGAATTCTACTTCCTTTCTTTTTCCATCTCTTTCATGTGCAGAGCCCACTGAGAGCGGTGTGCCATGACAGAAAGAACACAGGCTGTGCAGTAAATCAAGACTGGGCACAAAATCCTGCCTTGGCCTTTATTAGCCACATGACCTTGGGAGAATTTAACCTCTGATAATTTCTTAATTGCCCTAAACCTCAGTTTTTGCTCCTGTAAAATGAGGATTAAAATCTGTTCATGAGGTTGGGATAAGGAATAAGCAGAATAAGAAACAATAACAACAAAACTGGCCAGTTAAAAAGTGGGTAAGGACTTGAATAGAGATACACAAAAAGAAAGGAGGAAGAGGTGGGGGAGGAAGCAGAGATAATGCAGATGGCATAGGAAAAGATGCTCAATATCACTAATCATTAGGGAAATGTAAATTAAAACCACAAAGAGATAGCACTTCACACCCATGAGGATGACTACTATCAAAGAAAGAAAGAAAAAGAACAGAACAAGTGTTGGTGAGGATGAGGAGAAATCAGAACCCTTGTGCACTGTTGGTGGGCCTGGAACATGGCGTAGGTGCTGTGGAAAACAGTGTGGCGGGTCTTCAAAAAATTAAACAGAATGACCATGTGATCCAGCACTTCCGCTTCTGGGTACATACCCCAAAAAAACTGAAAGCAGGTACTCGAGAAGAAATTTGTATACCCATATTCCCGGCAGCCTTGTTCACAATACCCAAAGGGTGGAAGCAGTCTCTTGGTGGATGAACGGATAAACAAAATGATATAGTACATGTGTATATAGTGATGTATGTATGATATTATCCAGCCTTAAAAAGGACGTTCTGACACATGCTACAACAGGGACGGACTTGAGATGCTAAGCGAAAAAGCGAGACACAAATTGACAAATACTGTATGATTCCACTTATATGAGGTACCCAGGCAAATTCATACAGACAGAAAGTGAAATGCTGGTCATTAGGAGCTGGAGGGAGGGGGAATGGGAAGTTACTGTTTAATCCATACAGAGTTTCAGTCTGGGAAGATGATGAAGTTCTGGAGATGGATGGTAACGGTGGTTGGTTACATGTGGTGGTAACCGTGTGAATGTTAATCAATAATTCATGCCACCGAACTACCAAAACATGGTTAAAATGGTAACATTTATATTATGTATATTTCACCACAAACTTAAAAAAAGAAAGAAAAGAAATTGCCCAAGTCCTAACTCCTCAGTTAGCTGCTGAAGCATCCCCTCTTTTCCCTGTGGGTGGGTTTATTCTAGAGGTCCTTTGCCTTCTCCAGAACACCTTCCAGTAAAGACAGAATGTGTGATCTCACACATGGCACTAACTTGACCCAGAAAAGCCCCGGCACCCTTCTTGGGCTGTACAGACCTCATCTATTCTTCAAGGGTTAAGTGCTCCATCCCATTCCATTCCCCACTCATGAAGCCTTTGCTGACCAATCTAGATTTCTATCCACTTCTCCATCTTCTCGTTTCTCACTGGACCATGGGCATTCTGAATGATGTGCATCACGGTCATAGAGGACAGTGTCTTCAACTTCCGTGGGGTTGTCACTCACCTGTTTCCACATCAATATAGTAGATAACGTGTGTCCTAATGAATGACGAACGAGGCTGTGTACATGAAAACACAGGTGCATAGACCAACCAAGGTTTTTCCTCCCTTACCCTACAGTACACAGCGAAAACCATCAGTGACTGTCTGATGGTCTGTCTGGCTCAGCTTGGTTACTGAACAAAAGGTGGCAATTCTTTCTCAGTGTGGTGAAAGGTGGATCCCTGCCTGACCATAGCCCCAGATAACAACCGGTTTTGATGCTGGAGTGTATCATCAGAGGAGTGGAATTAAAAAGCAGGTAGAATTCCTTTCCAGGAAAAGGTGGATCTCTAACAAGCACCGGTTAATAGTAACAACCAATGTTACTGAGTGCTTACTAGATATGAGACACTGGGGCTGGGTGTTTTATATGGGTTATCTCATTTAGTCTTCACGTATAACCTCGTAAGATAGGTACCATTTTCCCCATTTTACCAATGACAAAACTAACTTAGAGAGTGGATCACTCGCTCAAGGTCACAAAGCTTTTAAGTGGGAGTATTGGGAACTAGCCCAGGTCCATGTGATTTCAGATTCAAACTGAACCAAAGTAAGCATTTTGGTTGCCCTCTGCAGCTTCCCAGGATCTTTTCCGGTGTGAGGCGGGCACAGGGAAATGGGAGGGTCACCCCATCAGGGCTGAGGCCTCAGGGAATTCCAGGCCCTGGCTGGAGGTGGGGGAATGTTAACAAGTCTCTACCTTTCCTCACCTACCTCTTGGAGAAGGCGTGGTTAGCAGGCTAGTCATTGCAGCAAATGGATGGGCACCAGGGAGAGGCAGATCTGTAGGAAGAGGGACAAAGACAGGCGTGAGGTGGGTGGGCCCCTATTCGGGGCTGGAGACACTGAAGTCCCAGGAAGGCCTTTGGGGCTTTCTCGGATTCCTTCCCTCCTGGGGCTAGTCCTAAACCCTTCTCTTCTGGTTTCCTTCCAGATTCCTCTGGAATCTCCTCCGGCTGCAGGTGCCAAGAGCAGAGCCGAGACCTCTGGTACTTGGTAGGGCGTTGCCTTTGAACTCCTACCCCAAGGTCCTTTCACTTGGCCCCCACATTTACCTAAGGGATTTCTCCTGGCCTGAGAAAGTAGGCGAAGGTATGCAAACGAGCGGCGGACCCAGTTTCACCCCGCCGCAGGCACAGGTACCCCGCTCTTCCCGAGCCGGGCGTCTGCGCGCAGCCGTCCGCTAGGGGTCAGGAGAGGCCCGGGAGGGCAGGACCCGCGGGCTCCCGTGCCCGCGCGGGGGCAGGGCCGGGGCCTGGGGGCGGGGGAGCCAGACACGGGAAAGGGAGGCGAGGGGCCTCCGTCCCCTTCCAGCCCGTCCCCGAGCAACCGCTGTGCGGCCCCGGCCCGTTCCCCCCACCCCAACCCCCCAGTCCTCCCTTCCCTGCCCGCCGCGCCGCCCGCGTACCGCCTGCCGAACCCCACCGGCCGGCCAGCAGCGCCGACCCCACTGGGCCGGGCCGGAGACTCCGCGGCCCGCGCGGACGTCGGGGCTGGCGCGGCGAGGACCGGGAGACCCGGTCTCGGCCCCGCTCCCGCCCCGGCCCTCCGGCGTTTACCCGCACCCGGCTCCCGGGGCAGCCCGCGGCGCGCGCGCGGCCGTCCGTCCGTCCGTCCGTCCGGGCAGCCGGCTCCGAGCGGCCGCGACGGGAGGCTGTGGGCTCGCGTGGCTCCCGTGGCCGAGGGGACTGCGGTGTGCGTGCGGGCCTCGCCCTCCCCAGGTGCCCTCCTGCGCGTGCTCACCTTACCAGTCGGACGGGCGGCCGGGGAGGGCCGGGTGCCACTCCGCGCGGCCTTTTGAACGGCCGGGGGCGGGAACGGCGGAGAGCCGCGGAGAGCCGCCCGGGGACGCGGAGCGGGAGGAAGCGGCGGGCCGACGCGCGGAGCGAGCTGCGGAGGCCGGCCGGGAGTGGGGGTGGAGGGACCGGCCGACTGGGTGGGACAGGAAAAGAGGAGAGAAACCGCCCTCTGCAGGTTCCCTCTGCCCGGCCGGCCGCCTCTGCTCCCCCGGGAGGAAAGGCTGCTTTTCTTGTCCGATTGTCACTTTACTCTCCATCCGGAGCCGCTTCCTCCCTCGCGCCGAGGCTGCAGACGGCGTGGGATCGGAACTGGGATAACTGGGATCTGTCCGCTGGCCCCCCCGTGGACGTAATCTGAATTTCCAGCAAAGGGGGAAAGTTACATTTACGTGCGTTTGCATGTCATTTACATAGATGGGTCGGTGTCCAGAAGCTTGGCGCGTAAGCTAACTCAGTAGGCGCACCGCGGCGGGAAGCCGGGCGGGTTGGCGGCGGGGGGGGGCGGGGGGGGGACCGGGGCCCCATCCGGATCTTCCTCGTCCGCAGTTCTTCTCAGGCGGTGGAGTATAGAGGTCACGAGCGGCATGGCCTTTTGATTCAAACAGTCCCAGCCCCGCCGCTCGTTAGTGCGGTGACTTTGGGCTAATAATGACTTAACATCTCTAAAATCTGTTCCCTCATCCCTGGAATGAAGCCATGTCACAGCCACACGTTTAGCACGTGGTGAGGACCTCAGTTTTAACTGCTAATCGTGCCGTACTTGAGCCATCTCGACTCACTTCTCCGTGGCAGTGTTTCCAAATTAATGAACTCAGTGACTAAGGATGTAATACTATAAACACAGGCTCTGGAATCCGCTGTGCTGTGTGATCTCAGACAACCCACTTGGGTTTCATTCCTCTATCTAGGGCAGTAGCTGTCTCATGAAGTTAGTGGGGGGAGAGAATTAGTTAACACATCCAAAGC
The DNA here is from genome assembly GCA_004024625.1 of Mellivora capensis. Taxonomy (NCBI): domain Eukaryota; kingdom Metazoa; phylum Chordata; class Mammalia; order Carnivora; family Mustelidae; genus Mellivora; species Mellivora capensis. Next base: position 45,578 of record PISX010000343.1, on the reverse strand, counting down.
GTTAGAACCTTACCTGGCACATAGTAAGTGCTCAGTGAAGACTAGCTCTTTTGGGGCTCCTGGGTGGCGCCCAGGCCACCAGGCAGTGGGTTGACCTCTGCCTTCAGCTCAGGTCATGGTGCTCAGCGGGGGGACCTGCTCCGCCCCCCCCACCCTTGCCTACTTGTCATCTTTCTGTCAAATGAATTAAAAAAAAAAGGCTAGCTGTTTTATTATATTTTTTAAAGTTTTTAAAAGATTTTATTTGTTTATTTGACAGATTACAAGTAGGCAGAGAGGCAGGCGCGGGGTGGGGGGGGGGAGGAGCAGTCTCCTCACTGAGCAGAGAGCCCAATGTGGGGCTCCATCTCAGGACCCTGGGATCATGACCTGACCCTAAGGCAGAGATTTTAAGCCACTGAGCCACCCAGGTGCCCAAGGCTAGTTTTTATCTTGGCTTCCTATTTAGGGTTAGGACTCAAGTGGTTATTTTGCCAGTGATAGAGATTTCCTTACTTAGTATTCCTGTGAGGAGTTCTCTAGTTTTGGAAATCAATGTTTATATAAATTGACAGACAGGTCTGGTGCGTGTTTGTTTGGGGAACAAAGACTGACAGAAAATCTCAGAGAATAGAGGCATAGTGTCGTGAAGAAACGTGGGGTTGCCTGGGTGGCTCAGTCATTAAGCATGATCCGGGATCGAGCCCCGCATCAGGCTCCCTGTTCGGTGGGAAGCCTGCTTCTCCCTCTCCCACTACCCCTGCCTGTGTTCCCTCTCTCCTTCTGTCTCTCTCTGTCAAATAAATAAAATCTTGAAATAAATAAATAAATAAATAAAAATAAAAGCATGGTTGTTTTCATTCCTAGAGATATTTGGTTGGTAAAAACCAGAGGGAAAAAACAGAGTAAGTTCATGAAATTCATCGTTTTAAAATGTATTTTTTTTAAAGATTTTATTTATTTATTTGACAGAGATCACAAGTAGAGAGGTAGGCAGAGAGAGAGGGGAAGCAGGCTCCCCACGGAGCAGAGAGCCCGATGCGGGGCTCGATCCCAGGACCCCGGGATCATGACCTGAGTTGAAGGCAGAGGCTTTAAACCACTGAGCCACCCAAGCGCCCCTAAAATGTATTTTTAAAGGCATAGTAGTTATCAATGAGGAGGAAGGAAGCCTATATGTGGGGAAACTACCAATCCAACCAAGAAAGGCAAAGAAAGTAACGTGTAGACAAGATGTATGCAAGTTAAGAAAAGAGGTCAGGCTGGCCAGTTCGAAGATAAAAGAATATCCAAGATAAAAGGAAATTCGAATCCTAAGGGTTAAATTCCAAAGGTGGACAAATGCTTGCATTTACTGACAAGCTGATCATGAATTCTAGGAAAGGTTGAGATTTTTTTATTATCTGGTTACTGTCCCCATAGCATATTCCATTATGTACTAAAGATTGTCCTGACCCCCTGCGTACTCTTCAAGGCCATCCAGCTCCATTGGCTACTGAAATGTCCTGTTACTTTCACAATTTGATGGTTAATCACTCACAAGTAACGTTTTTCTCTTTAAAATATAACCTTTAAAGGTATGCTGGTACAATGATTTTATCCCTGTTGGCACATTTAAAAAGTGTAAATATGCAGACAAGTAAGATCCAGTATGCTCAGCACCTAATTTAGCATAGAATAGCAATACTGTCGGCAGTGTGTGTATGCTGTTCTTTGGTGTATCCTATATATCCTGGCTGTGTCATGTTTCCAGTCTTCTCTATCAATATTGTCCTTCAGATTGCCGGAAGGCAGGGACTGGGGGATGTTCTTGCAATTAATTTTATAAGGAGGTGCATATAGACAGATGATGAATGGAGGCTCAGTGGTGGTGAACTAGCAATGTTCTCCAAGGTTTAAATGCTGAACTTCAGAAACTGGAGCAGCCATCCTTCTGTCAACAGACCCTAGGGGCCTCGGGGCAGGGAATAAGAGATACTCATCTCTGCCCAATTTATTGGCTTCTAGCTCTTTCTTGTGCTAGCCACAGGATGGCAGTCTTCTAAATCCTAGCCTTTCCCCTGGACAACTTTACCATTAAAAAAAAAAAAAAAAAAAAGATTTTATGTATTTATTTGAGAGAGAAAGAGAGAACAGGAGAAGGAACAGAGGGAGAGCAGGCTCCCCACCGAACAGAGCATCTGATTGATTTATTTAGAAGAGAGAGAGAGAGAACAAGCAGAGAGAGGGGCAGAGGGAGAGGGAGAGAAAGAATCCAACTAGGTTCCCTGCTGAGCAGGGAGCCCCATTTGGGCTCCATCCCAGGACCCCAGGATCATGACCTGAGCCAAAGGCAGACGGTTAACTGACTGAGCCACCGAGGAGCCCCAACTTCACCACCTTGTAAATCAGGGTAAACAACCTGGTTCCAGCCAAGACTATCTACACTAAATAAGCAAAATTACTAGTTATGCCCAGCATACTGGCCCCTTCCCCTGCCTTCCCAGAATCTTCCGTGGGGCCATATGGACATGAAGCATCAATCTCACAGTTTAGTAAATGTCTCCACTTTTGTCATGCCTCTGTCCTAGCAGTTACCTTGGGTGCTTGTCTCCCTCCCACTCCCTTCAGACTGTAAGTCCCTAGAAGTCCTCCCTGGCATACTCCTTTCCTAGGAGGGAAAGCCCTGCAGAGAAAAGGCTTGAATTGGATTTTGCTGGATGAATGTGGAAGGGTGATTCCAAGCAGGTCCCGGAAGGCCTTGGACAGCTGGGGGCCTGATTGCCAGCATTTCGCCCACCCTGCCAATACCCCTGGAGTAGCACTCCTAGCCGCGATTCTGAGCACCAAGGGAATGGGCTGCCTTATGAGAAAGGTATTAAAATGTAGGCAGTAGGGCTTTTACAGGGAAGCATGCAACCTCTTCTCCATTTCAGCAGTAGATATCTTTTGAAGGCTTTTAAGGAAGACTAGTAGGATTAGATCTTGGAAGAATGACTCCCAAATACAGTCACTTATTTCCAGCCCCCAGACCGACGCATCTACTGGAAAATCCTGCAAGTTCTTAAGCTCCTTGTGTCCAGTGTTTGTACAGGACATGCAGTCAACTACACAATGTGTGTAACGAGATTGGTTTGACACATAGGTATGTGTCGTTCAACAGCGTACTCATTAAACAATCACTACAGCATTATGAATAGTCCCATCTCTCTGAAAGCTTCCTCGTGCACGCCCTCCCTCCACCACCACTGGTTGGTCACTGTAGACACTACCATGCGTCTCTATAAACTGGGCCAGTCTCATTCTTTCTCCAGGGCATCTGGATCTGGAGGGGACACAGAGGCAGGAGGTGGTGGAAGTCTCTTGCTTGGAGGGCAACCTACACATTCCTGCAACAGACATCCCCATTCTTTCAGCTCTAAGAGCTGCGTAGTGTCCTTCCAACGTATTCTTTGTTGCTTGATCAGGGCAGTTTGCTGTTTGCAAGCAGAGAACCCACATGCGGTGACACCCGTCAGCCTGTCGTCACCATTTCAGAGAACGGCACCCCCAAACCCTAGTCTCTCAAGCCTAACCCAGAGTAATTCCTTACAACTTTGGTCATGTGTCCTCTTCTAAACCGTTCCTAAATCCTGTCCACTCTGCTCCCTGCTCAATAGGCTGTCTCCATAAAGTTGTGACTTTTTTTCCTTGTCGTTGTTTCTCTGGTACCTCATATGGTGCTTGGTACAGAGCAGGGGCTGGCAAATGCTTGCTGGGTGGCTGCATGAGCTGGGACACTCCCATAACCCCACAAACAGAAGCAAAGAGGGAGAAGCACCAGCACATGTGTGTTTATTGGGGTGGCAGGACGTCAAAGTGCAATTTTAATGTTTTCCCGGGAGTAAATGATAGGACTTGAATCCAGGATTTTGGATTCTAGATTCCGTGCCATTTCACCCTATCATTCCAGTTGTATCCTTTCCCTTCATTTGGGAGCTTCGTTTCTCCCTCCAGCCTGCTCATATACTCATGTACTCCAAGTAGTAGGCTGTAAACGTTGGCTATGGCTCTAAAATGTAACCCCTTTCCCTGGGTACTTGCTTGTTGGCTGAAAGTGGGGGCAGGGGGCCTGCCTTAGGGCGTCTGGATTGAGCAAAGGAGCCTGTGGCCCCTGGCGTCATTCCAACTGGGGGTCATGTGACTAAAACTTTCTGAACGCGAGGTAGAATCAATGACCTTACCTAAGTGGAGAACAGTGTGCGGGGCAGGGACAACTCCTCGTGTCAAAAAAAGAAAAGGAATCCATACACAGAGTAATCCTTTATTTAACAATCTGAAAATCTGTTCTTTTGGCTCTAAGTCTTGGAAAATGAGTGGTAAGTCAAAGATTCGTTCACTATTCTCCGAGAATTTGTGGTAACGTGTCTCTATGCAGATGTGTCTCCGTCTACAGATGCTTATGCTTTTTACAGTCACTTTAGGTCCACTTTACTTAATATATGAAGTCTTCTTATTCTAACAGTGCTAAAAGCCTGAATTAAATATTCCCGGGAACTAAGAGTTTCTTCTCCCCAGCCTGCTGCCCTCCCTCCCCTAAGTCTGCTCCTCAGCCTCCATTAATGCTAGATCTTTCGAGACCACCAGCATTCAAACGGTTCGAGAACCTACAAAGGAATGCTAGATCTTAAGTCCCTCTGACCTATATACCCTCTAGCTGAGAAGCTTCTCTGGGGAGGTGTGTGTGGAGGTCTTGGTAGTCTCTCTTCAGAGGTAGTCAGTTTGAACTGTAGATACCTAAAAAGGAAACAGGATTGGGTTAGATGCTGACCTGCCCTCCCACTAACCACCGGGTGGGCATGGGGAAGGGGCTCATTTCGCTTCCGTCGAATTACATTTCTTGTAAGGCACTGGCCTCTGTGGAGGGAGGCGGTGTGAAACTGGTTGTTGGAATTACTGTAAAGATTTGTTCACTGTCATCTCTTTGGGAGGGTTCAAAGGAGAATGTTCTTTTTCATCTTAGTATCTGTAATTGTTACTCTTAAGGACTGGCCATCGTGAACTGGGTGAACTGACCAGGTCTGCACCTTCCTCTTGGATGTTAGGGTGCGTGGAACCAGCTTTGTGGTCCATTCTCCGTAATTTTATTTTATAGAATGTGTTTCTGTACTTGCCTAACTCATGGCTCCATTTTATATCACTAATTCGCTTTTTTTTTTTTTTAAGATTTTATTTATTTGAGAGAGAGAGAGAGAAAGCATGAGAGGAGAGAGGTCAGAGGGAGAAGGAGACTCCCCGTAGAGCTAGGAGCCCAATGTGGGATAAATCCCGGGACTCTGGGATGATGACCTGAGCAGAAGGCAGTCGCTGAACCAACTAAGCCACCCAGGCACCTGCTAATTTACTTCTGAGTATATTTTGTGTGTGTGTATTTACCTTTTTGTATGCCTTTTATATACCTTTTTTTTTAAAGAGTGTGTGTGTGCGCCCACGCATGCATGCGCATGTAAGTGGGGAAGGGGAGGGGTAGAGGGAGAGAGAAAGAATCTTAAGCAGGTTCCATGCCCAGCAAGAAGCCCCATGTGGGGGCTTGATCTCACAAACCTGAGATCGTGACCTGAGCCAAAATCAAGAGTCAGACACTTAACTGACTGAGCCACCCAGGCACCCCACTTCACTCCTTTTTGAAATAAGTTCAGATAAAAATATTTAGGGGGTACCTGGGTAGCTCAGTCAGTTAAGCGTCTGCCTTTGGCACAGGTCACGATCCCAGACTCCTGGGATCGGGCCCCATGTCAGGCTTTCTGCTTGGGGTGGGGGTGGGGGAAGCCTGCTACTCCCTCTCCCTCTGCCTGCCCCTCCCCTGCTTGTTCTCCCCCTCTCTGTGTCAAAAATTAGGAGATAAGGCTATTGTGAGAGGTCAAGAGGTTCAAGGACAAGTACTGGGAAATGAGCATAGGAGCCACAAAGTCTCAGGTTACTCTTGGGTCCTCTGGCTCCCGCCTGCTTGACTTTGCCCTGAGGATGTCGTTCACTGCCAGGTTTCCCTTGTAGCCCATGGTGAGGTTTCCAGACTCTAGCCAAACCTCTGTGCACCCCCAATGCCCAGTCTTACCACTCACCCCATTCTCCATGTTATCTGGCATCCTTACCTCTTCTTGAGGCATGACATTGCTCTCTTCTGGAACTGCAGAGACATGAATCTGAAGATCTTGGCTCTACAAAAAGAAGAGTTCTGCCCGTGAGAGGCCGCTCAACCTCCAGTCTCTCAGCTCAGAAGGGTCTTCTGTGCCTTACACTTCACAAGGGTCACAGACATTACGAACAACATACAGTGTTGTTTTACTATGGCCTGAGAGCATCATGGAAGGCTTTACTGTCATTCTCTGTGACAAATCAGGAGACTGAGATTTCAAGGGTCAAATGACCTGCTGGGACAGGAAACCAGGTCTTTGGACTCCCATTGTTTCCATGATCAGACACTGTGTTATCTGTGTGACACGCATCTGTATATAAATCTATGTGGGAGGCTATGAGGGTATAAATATAGGTTTTAAAACCACTACCTACCACTTCTAGACCAGCCCTCCTCGGGAATGCACAGCAGCTCTCACACTGAGATGACCCTCCGCTGGGGTGGTTAGGAAAGGCAAGTGGTGTGATGGTTTCTTTGGGAAAAGTTCTGGGTTCTGAGATGGGAACCCGAGGCGTGGAAGCCAGGGGAAGAATACCTTGGCACACTAAGGGGCCTTTTCCTTGAAGGAATTTTCCTTCTTCTTATTCCTTCCTTCAATTCCAGGCTATGAACTGCCCCAAAGGTAATACCACCTTCCAGAAAGTTACTATTCTTTTTTTTTTTTTTTTAATTTTTTAAAAAATTTATTTATTTGTCAGAGAGAGGGAGAGAGAGAGAGCGAGCACAGGCAGAGTGGCAGGCAGAGGCAGAGGGAGAAGCAGGCTCCCCGCTGAGCAAGGAGCCCGATGTGGGACTCAATCCCAGGATGCTGGGATCACGACCTGAGCCGAAGGCAGCCGCTCAACCAACTGAGCCACCCAGGCGTCCTGAAAGTTACTATTCTTTAAGAGGACCTTCATTCTCTCTCAGGTGATTCAAATGCTGAGAGAGAACAGATCTGCTCGCAGTTTTCTTTTTATGGACCCATTTTTATATGTGATATGTTCATAATTCTGCTTGAGGGAAAAATGTGCCTTACAGCGCATCTGTAAGGGAAGGGAACAGATCTTGCAGGACACAGGCCTCTGGAGACTGATGACTCTGATAGGCTAGGTTCTGAGATGCTCTAGCTGCTTAATTTGAAAGGAAAAACATGTCTCCTTAGCTGATGACCGAGTAATCCTAGAGCGGAGGCTGGGAGTAAGGAAACACTATAAATCTCCAATACAGGGAGGTAGCTTCAGGGGAAAGGAGGCTGCACCCTGTATCTCTTTCCCAAAGAGGACAGTGTTACTGGCCCGTTCCTCAAGAATTGTATGTAGGCCCCTATCATCTCCCCTATAATAAGATGATGCCCAAGAGGCAAACCTGTTTTATTCACTCTTTTGCTGACCCCCTACTAAAATCATATAATACGTTACAAACTCACATTTAAATGAATTTTGAACTTTCCATGCTGTTGAATTGCTCTTTTTAGTGCAGGGCAGTGAAAAGTGGCTACACTGTACCTACTCAAAACCCCACATTTACATGTGCTTATTCACTGTCTACTCGCCCTGCACATCTCTCCCCATTGGTAGAGCTTCGTCAGCCTAGAAGCCCGCGAAGGCAGAAAGTTTCACATCTTGCTCTGAGAGGACCTTCTGCACCTCACGTGAATCAAGACTGAGACCATAATAAAGCCGATGACTCGGGTGTCAGTACCTCAGGGGAGTCAGCGGAGGTGAGCTGACTGTTCTCTTCCTTGCCCTCCATCTTCTTTGCTGCGTCAGACTCTGAGAAGACCTGTGGATCAAAGTGGACAACGTAGAATTCCACACCTTCCCAACCCGGCTGCCAGCCCTGGACCCCTTGTGCACACTAGATGGTGCCTATGGGAGCAGCAGGGGACCCATGTCCAGAGAACAGGAGGCTCTCAACGGAGCCCGGTCAGCCTTCAGTGGTGTGAACTGGGTGGTGTGAACTGAGGGGTCCCAGAAGTCTCAGACTCCCAATACCTGCACAGCGTAGGCTCCCGACCTCCTTCAGTGGCTAAACGTCTCTTCTGACCACGCTGTTTAAAACTGCAATTTAGGGCACCTGGGAGGCTCAGTGGGTTAAGCCTCTGCCTTTGGCTCAGGTCATGATCTCAGGGTCCTGGGATCAAGTCCCACATTGGGCTCTCTGCTCAGCAGGGAGCCTGCTTCTCCCTTTCTCTCTGCCTACTTGTGATCTCTGTGTCAAATAAATAAATAAAATCTTAAAATAACAAAACTGCAATTTAGCCTTCACTCCCTGTACTTAAATGTACTCCCTACTTAAATTTTCTATCTCCTATCATGACTAAATTGTCATTTTACTTATTTATTGTTTCTTGCTTATTGTCCTTATTCCTCCCATTCCCCATCCACTAGAATGTAAGATGCAGGAAGGCAGAGAATTTTGTTTTGTTCACTGTAATAGCCTACCTCCTAGAAAAGTGCCCAGCACATAGCAAGGGGTCAGTAAATAATTAGGGAATGAATGAATGAACGAACGAATGAATCTTGGTGCCATCTAGTTAGATGTCTCACCATAATCTTCTGTACAGTGCACCTGACAGGTGATCATACATCCTTAGCTTTTAACAGCAAGGAAGGAGGGCTATTTCTTAAGGTGGCCTATCCTATTTTTGTTTTCAGAAGTCCCTGTGTCCCCCTTCCCCTATATTTCAAATTGGTTTTCCATATCATTTTTTTTTAAACAGAACTAATTGCTGTAAGTTCCTCTTACACTGATCCAAAATGTACTTGAAAAAAAAATTTACATATAGTTCTGCCTTCAGGGATCTCATAGAGTAAGTCAAACCTCTCTCCTATACAATAAGCCTTTCCATGTAATTTGAATAGAATACGACTTGATTTCCAGATCCTTCACAGAACTGGTTGCTCTTCATGGGATCTCTGTCTCTATTTTAACACAATACTTTTCTCATCCATATCCTCACCTTTCAAAAGGCCATCCCTTTTGCTTTACCTTCCCCTGTGAGTTCCTTCTTCTGCGATGCCTCTCTCATCAAAGAAGATAGACCTCAGAAATTTGCAGATGCCATTTTGCTTACTGTAGTCATAAATATGACAAACCGAAATGAGACCCTCCTCCCCACCCCCCACCAAAGAAGGTAAAGCTCAAGATGCCAGCTGTGGATTCTTTACATTGGAACTCCCAGAATTTGGAGCAAAAGAAAGAGATTAGCAAGATTCTGCTCATAATAATAATATTAGAGATCATCCTTTGCAGAAGTCAACTACTCTAAGAGTGCATGGCACTGAATTAGTTGCTATGAATATATGAAAGAATCCCCAGAACCAAAAGAGGTGTCCAGGAATGTCCTTAAAACTGGAATCTAGGGACGCCTGGGTGGCTCAGTTGGTAAGCAACTGCCTTCAGCTCAGGTCACGTTCCTGGAGTCCTAGGATTGAGTCCTGCATCGGGCTCCCTGCTCAGTGGGGAGTCTGCTTCTTCTTCAGACCCTCTCCTCTCTCACTCTCTCTCTCTCAAATAAATAAATAAATAAATAAAATCTAAAAAAAACCAAACCTGGAATTTAATGATGTAAGATCTTATCACCTGGGGCAAGCTGACTATAGTAAAGATGACATATATGGGATTTTAAAGGGAATAAAGGCTCAACCTGGGGAAGCCTGGGTGGCTCAGTTGGTTAAGTGTCTGCCTTGGGCCCAGGTTATGATCCCAGAGTCCCAAGATTGAGCCCCACATTGAGCTCCCCGCTCAGTGGGGAGTCTGCGTCTCCCTCTAACCATCCCCCGTCTTGTGCTTTCTCTCTCAAATAAATAAATAAAAATCTTCAAGAAAGAAAAAAAAAGGACTCAACGAGATCCAATCTCACCTCAGACATCAAGATAGGGGAAATACAAAGTTCTTCTGGATTCAGATTGTTGATGCTTTCTTTTTCTCTGGCCTCAGAAGTTCTTACTGGCTTTTCTGGTGGCTGTGGGTCAGGAGAAACCTCTAAGGAGGCCCTAGGACTTGGAGTCCCAGCCCCCAAGAAGGCTCTGGGACTGGCAGGTGAGCCCTGCTCAGAGGCTGGAGGGCTGGAGGGTATGTTCCCTGAGGAGTGCCGGGGGCTGGGAGTGGCTCTGGGTGGAGGAGGCCTATTTGGAGGTGCTGAGGTCCTCTGGACAGAGGCTCTCTTCTTTGGTTGTTCAGCTCCTTCACTTGAGGTGCGGGTTCGGAGAACTACTTCTGGGAGAGATGAGGGCTGCTCTGAGGGGTTAAGGGCACTGCCTGGTGACGGAGAGGGCGAGCAAGGGAGAACTTCCTCCTGGGACCTGCAGCCCTCAGTGGGGGGAGAGGGCTGGGCCTGGGCGGGGCCGTTGCAAGCTGGCAGGGACTCTTCCTCCTCAGAGGAGCTGGCTTCGGACTCTTCCTCCTCCGTCTCCTTGTCTTTAATCTCAGAATCCTCTTCTCCTGGGGCCAGATCGGATGCCAGCTCTTCTTCACTTGCAGAGACGGACTCCCTCTCATTTTTCAAAGAAAGTGCAGAGGGACTGGTAGGTGAGGTCAGGGGGCTGGAGACTGCAGACGTGCGAACTGGGGAAGAGATGACTAGAGAGCGTCTGCTGCTGCTGAAAAAACACAAGCGTTCGGATTCAGGAGAGCTCAAAACTGGAAGCAACCCAACGCCCCAAATAAATAACGAGGCATGCATGTAATAGTAAGACACAACAGAGCAACGTATGAGAAAGTCTGTATACCTCGCAATCATCCTTCATAAGGCGAGAAAGAGGCTATAAAATTTTATCCATATCACGATCTCAATTATATAAAAATATATAAAGAAAACAAGACTAAAAAAAACACAGCAAAACACCGACAAAATATTTTCTCTGTGGGAAAGATTCCCTAGGTGATAGATATACAGTTGGTCCTTGCGGATTCTGTATTTGCAAGTTCACCTCCTCCCTAAAACCTATTCACAACTCCAAAATTAATTCTCATGATGCCTTTGCAGCAAGCCACGGACATACATGAGCTTTGAAAGATGAGTGCCTAGACGAGCACTTTCCCAGCTGAGGTCTAAGAAGGCAATCCTCTGCCATGTTTTGACTCTTACACTGCAAATGTGTCCATTTGGCCATGTTTTTCACATTGTTGTGCTTTTTGTTGGTGATTCTGCTGTTTAAAATGGCCTCCAAGTATAGCACTAAAGTGCTTAGGGCCAGAAAACTGTGACATGCCTTATGGAAAAAGAACACGTTAGAGAAGCTTCCCTTCAGCATGAATTATGGTGCTGTTGGCTAGAAGTTCAATATGAAGGAATCAACGATATATATTATTTGTTTATTTAGAGAGTGAGCACAAGACGGGAGAAGCAGAGGCAGAGGAGAATCTCAAGCAGACTCAATGCTGAGCACAGAGCCTGACCTGGGGCTCGATTCCACAAGATTCCTGAGATCATGACCTGAGCCAAAATCAAGAGTCAGATGTGTAACCGACTGAGCTACGCAGGCACTCCAGCAATTTGTAGCAAATAAGGTGTCTTTAAACAGAAACACACACGAGACGAGGCTATGTATTGATTGGCTGATGAAGATGCTGGGAGCAGAAACTCACAGAAACCTAACGCTGTGTTTCCCTTAGCAGCAATGGTTCAGTATTCACGAATCTGGTGCTCGCTGTTACTTTTTAGAACACGAGCACCACGGATAATGAAATTGACTGTAACGTTTATTGAGTATGCTGGATCCCCGGCTGAGTGCTTCTACAGCCAACATCAGCTTGACTCCTTCTCGCCTGCTCAGGTACCTCCTACGTACTGTCCACAAGCGGATTAAGCAACCCACAAATATTTACTTGACAGGTACCAATTATGTGGGCACAAGGATGGGAGACAGGCATAGGAAGAGAGAGAAACTTAGTTCCTGCCTTGTGGGAGTTTCTGACGTGAGATAAGCTGAGTGACAGAGGTTCCTTCTAGCACTAGCATTCTTGGAGTCAGCAGGTTTAGAAGGCCCAGGACATAGCAAGAAAAAAACCCAGATTTCCCTACAAGGTTCTGGGACATCATGGTTTAAATGATAGTAGGTTTCAGATGAAGAGACAGAAAGAACTCTGGCTTTTAATGCTGGGAAAAGGAGAAACAGAATTTTTTAGAGCAAAAGGGGATTCATCTAGAAAATCTACATTGACCCTTCAGGAATGATTTTTAATAGTCTATAACAAATTGCTAATTGAATAGTACTAATAACAAATATGAGCCTGATTCTTCCTTCAAGTCCCAAGGTCAGTTTCACCACCTCCTTTTAAAGTCTTCCCTGACCATCCATACGATGGCAAGTACTTTCTTCTCTGGAATTCCTGCTGGTCTCATCAGGTACTTAGTATGGGCAAGCTTATATTGTTCCTCATCTCCTTAAGCACACTTCCTGTCCTTCCAACTTTTGGTAAATCACCCAAAGGACACGTCTCCTATGTCTTTGGATCCCTAACTCTCAGCATAAAACCCTGTACGTAGTAAGAAGTTAAATCTTCCTAAGCAAAGGCTTCAGAATGAGAAAGTGATCACATTCTAAAGGACGAGTGAATTGTTCTATAAGTCAATTTTTTAAAAAAACGTAAACAATCTAGAGATGCCCAGATGGCTCAGTTGGTTAAGCTTCTGCCTTCAGCTCAGGTCATGATCCCAGAGTCCTTGATCAAGCCCTGCATTGGGCTCCTTGCTCAGTGGGGAGCCTGCTGCTCCCTTTGCCTGTGCTCGCTCGCTCTGACAAATAAATAACATCTTTTAAAAAATTTAAAAAGATAAACAATCTAAATGAAAAATGTGAAAACAAGGATAAACAGGAAGGCCCCAGGAAGGAACCTTAAATGGCCAATAACATGGAAAGAAGTTCAAGCTAACTAGCAATTGTGGAGATATGAATTGAAGTTGCAAAAAAAATCCATTTCATAGATTCCATCTGTTAGTTTGGAAAAATTAGTAAGTCTGACAAGGTCCCGTGTAGTGAGAATAGGGAGCAACAGGGGCTTTTACCTGCTGCTGGTGGGTTATAAACTGGGCACTTTAGAAAGCCACTGGACAATGCCAATGTCTAGTAAGGCTGAAGAGGCCCAGATGCACGGCCTGTGACTCAGCAACTCCACTCCCAGTACACACCCTCAAGACACTCTTGGTAACAGTCACAGGAGCCATGTAAAAATGTGTCCATTGCAACATTATTTGTAAGAGCAGGAAATTGGAAAACCATCCAAGTGTCTAAGAGCAGGAGGACGGATAAATAAATTGTAGATTAGCTCCACAACAGCATCCATAACCGGGAAAGGAAAGACAGAGCTGGCAATGTGCAGCAGCAGGGTCCACGACCCTCACAAAGAGTACAGAGAGAACAAAAGGAGTTGCAGAGGTACGTACGTAGTATAATTCCATTTTATAAAGTTTAAAAACATGCAAAATGGTAGTTTCTTTGGGTATATATGTGTGTCAGAAAAGTAAAAAGAAAAGCACGGGAAAAGCAGATACTGAATTTAAGACAGTGGTTACCTTAGATGAGGGGGCAGGATGGGTAGGGATGGGGACACTGGGGACTTCAAGTACATAGGGACTTCAGTACATAGGATAGTTGATTTCGTAGACTGGGTGATAGCTGTATGGCTACTTATTGTATTCTTTTGTGGTGCATCGTTCTTTATACCTTTAGTGATCGCTGAAATAGTTCACACAAAGAAAAAGGATTTATATAGAGCCATAATACAAATAACTAACAATATCACGGACATGAACATGAAGGGAAGGCCAGGATCGGGAGCACAGCGAGACTGCTGCGTATGTTGACAGGAGACTTGAAGGAGCAAGGAGTCTCAGAGGAGTTGCTCACCTGGATACTCCCTTCACCACAAAGACTTTGTTGGAATGTTGCTTCTCCAGTTTGCTCATCACCTCGTAGAGACTGTGGTTCAGCTACAGCCAGCAAGAGAGACGGGTCGCTAGCTGTTGGGGACCTGAGACAGACATATCCCTTCTCCTCTCCCTTTCACACAGTTCCCAAAACAATACCCTCCCCACCCTTAACTATAAAATTCCCCCTTATCTCTTTGGCACTAGCGCCCAGGACCCTGCCTGATGCCCCTTCTTCCTGGACTGTCTTAAGTTCTGCCTCTTCTGTTAGACGGGCGGCTCTCTCAAGGCTGGGTCCTTGATGTTTGATGTTTCAGTTGAGGTTCTAGCTTCTCTCAGGTAATCCAGGGAAGAAATACTAATGAGGCAAACCATCATTTAGCTAAAGCAAGTGTGGAGAGGAATATGTGGATGTGTACATGGATTTAATTAATGTTGTGACAGAACTGAGTTTCAGAAACCTGGGACTAGAAAAGGCCCCATGAGGTAGTGTTCTGGGGCTGCCTCTCATTGAACAGGACTGGCCTTCTCCATTCATGCCCAGCTACCTGAGAGACTGACCTGTATTTAAACACTGCCCCCTTTGCTCCCTAGCAACACAAGATAAAGATTTCACAGCTTGGTTCTGCATTTCAGCTCTTCCTTCCACAGGCCTAACCTCCTTTATTTATCTGAAGGTCAAATCTGGCTGCCATTATTCAGTTGTTCATGGAGACAGGAGGGCCCTCTGATGTGTATACCTGTGCTTTAACACGGTTCAATATGGTCAGTTGAGGGCTCAAACCTGGGGTGCTACGATCAATATTTAATGTGATTATGTACATTAGGGCTACTTTCCTATTTCCTAGGAAAACCCACCTAGGTGTCTACCTTGGCCGGAGGTTTCTCACCTTGCTCATCTCCCTGTAGAAGACGTCCCTCAGGTTGGAAATGTTTTGGAAGATGGTCACGTAACATCCAATACGACTGTCAGGAGGCAAAAAAACAAAAAACAACAACAAAAAAATAAAACAATAATAAAAAACCCCAAAACAACACATCCAGGTAAGGTTAGTAAAGGAAACCTTTTGAAATACAAGGTAGGAGCTTAAGCCAACACCTGCCAACACCAAGACTCCTCAGAGAAAAGCACCCCATACCCTAGACTCAGGATGTTCTGGAATCTGGACTTGTCAAGCCAGGCCAGGAGCACAGGTGACTCTTGGAAGAGGGTGGGAAGGTCAGAGGAGACACTCATCAGTCCAGTCTGACATCAAAGTAGGAGAGACCTCTAGTTGCATGAAGCTCTCTTGATTCAGGCTCTTTAGGTATTAAAGTAGATATGAATGAAAGTACTCTGAGGCCTTTTTAAAGTGCGCTCTAAATATAAGGCTGTGCGATAATAATTATTATAATAAATAATTATTCTTTCTCGTTACGCACTACTTGGACTGCTATAGAATGGTGTGCTCATTGGTGGAATTCTACTATAAATGAATTGGGGCAGTTTACATTTAAAGAAACTGTATTAAATTTCAGTGCTATTTATTTTTTTTTTAATTTTTTTTAAAGATTTTATTTATTTATTTGAGAGAGAGGCAGTGAGAGAGCATGAGCGAGGAGAAGGTCAGAGGGAGAAGCAGACTCCCCGTGGAGCTGGGAGCTGGGAGCTGGGAGCCTGATGCGGGACTCGATCCCGGGTCTCCGGGATCATGACCTGAGCCGAAGGCAGTCGTCCAACCAACTGAGCCACCCAGGCGTCCCAATTTCAGTGCTATTTAAATCAGGAGTCACATAAGTAGTGTTTGAATATACATGGAGTTTTTTAAAAGGCTCCATCATACATAGACTAATATTAAGTGGCAACATAACATACTGACTACAGCTACATTGCAGCATATCTTGTATAACAAAAATAGGATACAAACAGAATTTCTACCCAGATACATCTAAAACACTTTTACCTTCTATGAAGCAAAGACATCATAAATAGAAATAATCATCCCGTGGTTTATCTTCTAGATCATTCTGGATGTTCAAGAACCAAGCTCCTTTAAAACAATACACACTGAAGCATGAACCAGATATTCCTAGTTCCCATGATGACAGTAATTGACTTGCCAAGATCGCTCCTAGCCGATAAGCATATTGCCTTGAAACCGGAAGAGCTGCCAGGCCAAGCACGGCTATCTCCGTACTGCAGATGACGAAACCAGCCAGCGTCTAGGGTGATAAGGCCATTTGCCATATTGCCCAGCCAGCCAGTAGCAGGGCTGAGGCAACACCCCACTCTGGGAACAGAGCTCTTTTCATGAGGGACATGCTTGGGTTGCCAGGTAACCTGAGCCTCCCTTGGCCCAGAAGTCTAGGCCTTTCCTGACTGTCAATCATTACCTGTGATAAAGAACAGGCAGCTCCTCCAGCAGTTCCTGGTTCAAGTCTTCAAACACACTCTGGGCTTTGTTGAACTCTTCCTCTGCCTGGGGGGTAAAAGAGACAGGACAGATTCCCTCAATCTGGAATCTGAGGCTTGAGGCGGCCTCCTATCTTCCCTGCATTCTTTTTAGGGACTTGGCTTACCTGGAACCACACCTCTCCTCCCCCAGACCTGTGCCCTCCCCAGCCTTGGCATCTCTGACTATCCTTTGAGCACTGGTGTCAGGGAAAACAGGATTTCCTTTGGGACGCTGGATGCTGAATTTATCATTTCCTAAACCCGGCGTGGCCCAGTGACTTGCCACTGTTACAGAGGGGAGAGAGGGCGGGAAGGTTTCACCATTTTGTTTTGTTTTGTTTTGTGTGTGTGTGTGTGTTTTGTTTGTTTGTTTGTTTGTTTTTACCTTGGCAGTCTTGGCCTCATCTTTCTTCTTGGCATTCTGAACCGCCTCTAGGTGGTGTCGGGCACTGTCATAGTCCACAAGTTTCCGACCTCGCTTGGCAATTCTTTCCTAAACCAGAGTCAGGAGAGAGGGCCTTGATACTCACTTTTCAGTGGACGGGATGCAGGTTAACAGAGTAGCAAACAAACTGGGTCCTATTACCAAATTTCACTTTCTAACAGCTTGGAGCCCATGGGATTTCTCTGGCTATTTGGAAAGAATGGGGATTCTCATTGCGGGTGGCAGTGGAGATGGGAAGATAGAGGGAAAATCCTACCGAGCTTGTGGAAGCCTGCACTAAATGTTAATATTTCCTATGAACCCTCTAAAAAAATGGGTTCAGCCTCCAGGAGCAATGGCCTTGAGGATCCAGCTGAATTCTAAGTCAGGAGATTGGGGTCTTACTCCCAATGCCGCCACCTATTAGCCTTGTGCCAGAGGGCAAGTCACATCTCTTCTAGAACTTCAGCAGCCTCATCTGCTCTACAGTGTTATTTTAAAGATCAAACGCTGACTACAAAATGCTTTGAAAACCCTAAAGTGTAATAAAAGTAGTAAATTACGGTGTACACTGAGAGAGCATCTACGCAGTCTCATCCGAACTACAAATCCAATCCTAGATTTTGCAAGGATCTTAGTGATCGTCTGGTCCAACTTCCTATTTCATACCTGGAGCTTCTCTGTAATACTCCAAATCAGTAGTTCAACTTTTGCTTGAAGTTGAACTTCAACTCCCAACTTCACAGTATATTTCAGTGTTTGAAAGCTCTATGAGAAACTTAAGTCAGGATCCCTCTAATTTCTCTGTATGAATCTATAAGCAGCGCAGTGCCTGACAAGGTAGAAACTTCATAAATCTGAGTTGAACGAATCAATGAATTCTAACTCTGCTCTCTGAAACCACTTAGAATAGGCTGCATCCCTCTTTTACCTAACAGACGTCCCAGTACTGGAAGATAATTGTTATGACTCATGATTCCTCCAAGTTTCCTCTTCTCTAAAATAAACATATCAGCTGCTGTTTTTTTTTTTTTTTAAAGATTTTATTTTATTTATTTGACAGACAGAGATCACAAGTAGGCAGAGAGGCAGGCAAAGAGAGAGGGGGAAGCGGGCTCCCTGCCGAGCAGAGAGCCCGATGCGGGATGCGGGTCTTGATCCCAGGACCCTGAGATCGTGACCTGAGCCGAAGGCAGAGGCTTTAACCCACTGAGCCACCCAGGTGCCCCGTATATCAGCTGGTTTTAAAAAAAAAATTTACTTACTAATTTGTCAGAGAGAGAGAGAGAGAGAGAGAGAGCGAGCGCACAAGCAGGGGAAATGACAGAGGGAGAGGGAGAAGCAGGCTGTCTGCTGAGCAAGGAGCCCCATGCGGGACTCCATTCCAGGACCCTGGGATCATGACCTAAGCCGAAGGCAGTTGCTTAACCAACTGAGACACCCAGGCATCCCTACTATTAGCTATTTTTTTCTTTTCACCACTACAATGGATGCCTTGACCTGGATCTAATTCAAAACCCACTCGGATCTAGTTCACTGAAACTTAATTCTAAACATGCCCCTGAGGCACCTGGGTGGCTCAGTCATTAAGTGTCTTTCTTCGGCTCAGGTTATGATCCCTGGGTCCTGGGACTGAGCCCCCCATCAGGCTCCCTGCCCAGCAAGAAGCCTGCTTCTTCCTCTCCCACTCCCCCTGCTTGTGTTTCCTCCCTCGCTATTTCTGTCAAATAATAAATAAAAATCTTAAAAATAAATAAACCTGTTGAACATCACTAAAAAATATATATGTATATGTACATATATATAAGTAAATAAATAAACAAACATGCCCTTGACACCTTTAACCCTCCACCCTAACCCTCCTATCCAACCCCTGATTTTTAAATCTTTTTTCCTAAGCTTCATTCCTAACCGTGGGCTTGAACTCTACTTAGGATGTTGACCCCATATGTCCTCTTACCTCTGGGGGCTCCCCTTGACTCTGAAACTGATTACCTTAATCTCGCTGAACTGGGCTACGTAGTTTTCCATGGTCCTCAAAGCCTGGTCGGCTAGTTTCTCTTCATAGTCTTCCCAAAGAAGATCATTATTCTGTGGGGCAGAGGGCAGAGGTGAGGGCCCCGCTTCTCGGCAACAACTGGATACCAGGGAAAACCCAAATCCTTCCTGCACCAAACTGCCTTTTTGGAGCGCTGTGTTTAGAATGTCATGTTAGGTTTTGGCAAAGGGTCAGATGAAGAACCAGCCCTGCCCCTAGGAACTGCCCTGTAACAGCCTGGCCATACATTCAGGGACAAGAACAGGAGAAGGCGGTCAGAGTCTTGGACTCTAGAGCTTGAAGGACAGGGAAATTTGGGAGGAAAAAACTGCATGAAATTAGTTTTCCAAGACAACCGTTGGGTTTTATGTAGGTACAGCTTCTGTAAGCTTTTAAGGAGGGGAAGATGGCCAACCGCAGAGGCATCCGCAGACCAGGGAACACTTGTCTTTACCTTCACGGTTGTTGCTTTGTGCTACCACCCGTGACTGAGGCTATACACATGAGGGGTTCAGACTGGCTCCTCTGCTTTCCTATTTGCTCGGATGGAGAAGCTAAGAGAAGGCTGAGATGAGGGCAGGGGTGAGTGCTGAAGAGCTCTAAAGCCAGGACGCTCTTACCCCTGCAATGGCCTTCAGCTCCTCATGACCGTCCCACTCGCTGCTGTAGATCTCCTGCAGGGTTTCTGACACTCTCTTCGAGCTTTCATGCATCACTGAAAGGACAGAAGTTGGTCCTATCATACCTTCCTCCGAGGGAGGCTGCTGTAACCATCCGGGTGAACGGGCAGACCAGTGGGTCCACTCCAGAAGGACGCACACCCAGAAGGTTTGGGTGATCCGTGAGGAAAACTGGGGGGGCTGGGATAGGAAAGGCCGCTCTTTCTATGCCCACGAATTGCAGGCATCAGGGGCAGGCAAGTGATAAAATGCCCGAGAATGGTTGTTTTTCTTTCCATCCCCAGAGCCCTCAGAAGCTCGCTTCTCCTGTGTGACACACTACCCACCTTTGACTGCGCTAAGGAAGTTCTTCAGGTCCTTGTAGAGCTTCTGGCCTTCTGCCTGAAAGGGAGAAGTGCTTTTGATGACCAAAGAGATACATTTGGAGAGATGCTTTAGAGGTCAAGGTAGAGAAGTCAGGTTAGAAGCAGAAATCAGTCCTGGAATTTGCAAATGGTATAAACCAGCCTCTGTTCTCTTTACCCAGAAGTTGTAGGTTGTATTTTGGGGGGAAGTTTCTTTTTGGAGATTGCTCCTATGGCACTGGCAGGCCTTCTTGCCTCTGTTCTCCCTTCTAGTGAACAAAAGCCTATACACCCCAGGTCCTCTGCTGAAATTTAAGTGTCCTATGTGACTGTATCTATGCGATCCTCTGGCTTACACCCTCCTCTCTGGGTAAGTAATCTGCCACTATCTTCTGCAGACACTCAGCCTTCTTCCTCCCCTGAACCCCCACACGGGCCATTCTTCTCCTCCCCCTGACATCCTTCTCTGCCTTGCCTCCCTTTACCTTCCCCTTCCATCAGTCACATGCTTTACACTTCTCTTCCAAATGGCTCATCACTGATTCTCCTCCTGTTTCAACTCTGATGGCCTCATCTATAGCTCTGTCTACCCAACCTTATCTTTGCTTAATTCTCAATTTTTTTTAGGCTGGGCCTCACAAGCACAGCCTAGCTCTCCTTCCTGGAAAACAAAGAAGGGAGAAAAGAAGAGGAAGGTATCACTCAAGTTTGGACGTTCAAATCTCCAACCCAACAGATGAACCACTTTTGTTTTAACTCTGACAAATAAATGTCCATTTAGCTTCTGTTTCTTGAATACCACCAGTGACCAGAAACTCATGACCTCCTGTGAAGGTTGTGCTTCGATTTTATTTATTCATAAATATTTTATTATTTATTTATTTATTTATTTAATTTATGTGTGTGAGAGAGGGAGAGCTCACAAGCAGGGGGAGCGGTAGGCAGAGGGAGAAGCAGGATCCCCCCTGAGCAAGAGCCCGATGTGGGACTTGATCCTAGGACCCTGGGATCATGACCTGAGCCGAAGGCAGAGGGTTAACTGACTGAGACACCCAGGCGGCATCCCTGTGCTTCAATTTTAAATAGCTCTGCTACAACTCTGGCCCACTGCTCTCAGGCTGGCCTTCTGTACTCAGAGCAGATCTGGAATCTCTCGTACATGTTGGAAGACATCTTTCCCAGACCCTGCACCGAGTCCTGTCTTTCATAAGCTCCCTCTGTTGTTGCTCCTAGCATTATTTAAAGCCCTTTCTTTTTTTTTTTTTTTATTTTTTTTTATTTTTTTTAAGATTTTATTTATTTGCCAGAGATAGAATATACACAAGCAGGCAGAGAGGCAGGCAGAGGCAGCGAGAGAAACAGGCTTCCTGCCGAGCAAGGAGCCCGATGCGGGACTCAATCCCAGGACCCTGGGATCATGACCTGAGCCGAAGGCAGCGGCTTAACCAACTGAGCCACCCAGGCGTCCCTAAAGCCCTTTCTGATTCTGGTCTTTTTCCTCTGCGTGGACTCCGGTTTCTAGAAGTTGTATGAGAAGGGAGTGTGAGGCCAGACCATTGACATTTGGAGCGTGACTTCTGGAGTGTGGGCCTGGACTGAAAGAGGCAGCCCACTGAAAGGTAAGCCACAGGGCAGGGCCAATGGGTCCGAATAGTGATCCTCACACCAGTTCCTGGGGAAGGAGTATTTAAGTTAAGATGTATTATGCATGTACCATAAAGCACTTATGAACTTGTTCATTTGTTTTATTTGCTTGTGTTCAGCACTTAGATAGGTTTAGTGAGCAAACCAACAGTATAAAAAAAAATTCATGGGCGAAAAACTGAAAATCAGAAAATTCTACCTAACAACTTAAAGATTTTTTTATCTGTTGGGGGCACCTGGGTGGCTCAGTTGGTTCAGCGTCTGACTTTTGGTTTTGGTTCAGGTCAGGTCATAGGCTGTGGGATTGGCCCCATGTTGGGCTCCGTGCTCAGTGGGGAATCGGCTTGGGGTTCTCTCTCTCCCTCTGCCCCTCCCCTGCAACTCTCATATAAATATATCTTTTTTTAAGGATTTTATTTATTTATTGAACAGAGAGCACAAGCAGGGGGAACAGCAGAGAGAAAGGGAGAAGCAGGCTCCCCACCAAAGCAGGGAGTCTGACACAGAGCTCGATTCCAGGACCCTAGGATCATGACCCGAGCTGAAGGCAGACGCTTAACCATCTGAGCCACCCAGGTGCCCCTCAAATAAATAAATCTTAAACATATGTATTTTTTCCCCTGTGGGAATCTTGGCAGGAAAGATCATTATTATGTAAATTCAGCTGCAGAAAATCTAGGTCAACTAGGTCAAAGAAAACTGGAACAATTATTTTATCCATCTTTTTGCCTCACTTCTAAGCCAGTCCAAACACTAGACCGTATCTCAGGTTAAAAGTCCTTGGGGCTGAATGCCAGGGCTCAAGGGACACCAACCCTTAGGTAGTCTCAAGGGAGTCGAAGACACTGTCAGAGAGGTGGGAGAAGAACCTATGTTGTGTGGGGTGTCACAGCAAGTGGGTACCCGGAGAGCGTCAGAGAATGACCAAGGAGGGACCAGATGCTACATAGAGGTTAGAGTCCAGGAAGAACCAGTCACAGTCACTGGACTTGGTAACTGGAGGTCACTGGTGACCTTAAGGAAGTGCTTTCAATAGCACAATGGAGACAGTCAGTCACCAAAATTCAGAAACACTCAGCATTCACCAGGAAGGATGTTTCATTTCCTCTTTGCTTGTTCATTCATGGGAAAAAAGTTTAAACAGTCTAAGATGTTCAATGTACATAAAATCTTTTAAACCTGGATCTGGTAGGTGGGTATAAGTTTAAGAGTTTTAAAAATCTGATAGCCAGGGGTGCCTGGGTGGCTCAGTGGGTTAAAGCCTCTGCCTTTGGCTCAGGTCATAATCCCAGGGTCCTGGGATCAAGCCCCACATCGGGCTGTCTGCTCGACGGGAGGCCTGTTTCCTCCTCTCTCTCTGTCTGCTTCTCTGCCTACTTGTGATCTCTCTCTGTCAAATAAATAAATAAAATCTTAAAAAAAAAAATCTGATAGCCAAAGTTTGAGAGAGTTCTGAGGATTATAAAAATTAACAAGGATTTGAAGTGCTTTTTTGAAAGAAAAGAATGTGGGCTCAACTTTTTACTTCACCATGAAGATTTGGTCTCCAAAATACACATATAAGTAATAAAAGCTATTAAACCATCTCGCGTGATTTCTACAAATGAAATCAAAATTGTTTTTTTCCCATTAGATATTATGTGGCCTGAAAAATCGGATCAGTAATCAAGGTTATGGTGCATGACTACGGAGGTTGTGTGTCCGCTGTGCAAAACCAGGGGGTTCTATCAATACCAGAGTCCATAAAATCTGAATGCCTTCTGCCTTCCCCTGCACTCACAGAAGCCCAACTGTATTTCTGTTTTCGGATCAAACCTGTAGGTCCAAGTTCTTTATGTTCTTGCTCTTTCCTTTGAAGAGATGAAGAGTGTGAGAGTGTGAGAAAGAGAGAGAGAGTGTGTGTGTGTGTGTAGTGGTAGCGGGAAGTGGGGTACCACTGGGTTTCCTCTTATTTTGCTGGCTTCTCTGTCCCTGTCTCCCAGCCCCAAAATGGCTCCAGGTTGCCCAGCATCTCTCTTCTTTCTTGACAGATACAACTTTCCCAGTCTTTTTTTTTTTTTTTAAAGATTTATTTTTATTTATTATTTGACAGACAGAGATCACAAGTAGGCAGAGAGGCAGGCAGAGAGGGATGGAGGGAAGCAGGCTCCCTGCTGAGCAGAGAGCCTGATGCAGGGCTCGATCCCAGGACCCTGGGACCATGACCTGAGCCGAAGGCAGAGGCTTTAACCCACTGAGCCACCCAGGCACCCCCAACTTTCCCAGTCTTATGTTCCCACTTGTCTGGGAGTCAAAACCCTGCAAGTTATTCCACTTTTCTGACTTTATTTTCCTCCTCTATAAATGTTGGGTAAGGCCATTTCTACGCCTGTAGCTTATGATTTTATCACTTTGGCTCTCTGAATCCTTGCCAAATTCTTGGCAGCCCCATGAAGAGTCTGAGTTGGGCCTTCGTCCCCCTTAGGAAGATAGCCTCAGCCCTCAGTTAATGGACCACTCCCTCAGGAAGCTTGTCCTAAGCACTTAGGCAGACAAAGCTACATGCTGAGAGAGTCCTTGGCCTGGGGTTCCCCCACTTGCTGGAGAGAAATGGACTCAGAGAAATCCAAACACTCAGCAAAACAGCAAGTAGCATGACCAATCCCGAGTGAGTGCGAAAGTGCTTGATTTGATGGAGGTCCAGAAGGGAGACAAGAAGCTGGTTTGATTTTATTTACTTATTTATTTGAGAGAGAAAGAGAGAGAGAGAGAGAGAGAGCATGCACAAGCAGGGGGAGGGGCAGAGTGAGAGAGAGAATCTCCAACAGACTCCCCACTGAGCATGGAGCCCAATGTGGGGGTTGATCTCAAGACCCTGAGATCATGACCTGAGCCAAAATTGAGTCAGAGGCTTAACTGACTGAGCCACCCAGGTGCCCCATTAGGTTTTATTTTATTATTTTAAAAAAGATTTTATTTATTTGACAAAGAGAGAGAGAGTACAAGCAGGGGGAGGCAGAGGGAGAGGGAGAAACAGGTTCCCATTGAGCAAGGGGCCCGATGTGGGACTCAATTCCAGGATCCTGGGATCATGACCCAAGCCAAAGGCAGACGCTTAATCGTCTGAGTCACCCAGGTGCCCTAGGTTTGATTTTATTTTTTTATTTTTTTTAAATTTTATTTATTTGTCAGAGAAGGACGGAGAGAGAGAGAGCAAGCGAGCACAAGCAGACAGAGTGGCAGGCAGAGGCAGAGGGAGAAGCAGGCTCCCTGCCGAGCAAGGAGCCGAATGTGGGACTCGATCCCAGGACTCTGGGATCATGACCTGAGCCGAAGGCAGCCGCTTAACCAACTGAACCACCCAGGCATCCCTCTAGGTTTGATTTTAAATGCAATGACTTGGAAGCAGCTGTCACTATCAGAAACAAGAGATTAAAATGCTGCTTGTGGAAAACAATTCTTCCTATTTAATATGGTTTGAATAAGCAGCCAAGCAGAGCCCTCAAGGAAAACTTACCTATGGAAATTTGGTTAGGAACCCAGGCAAATGGCAAGGTCTTGAAATCAGGCTGGGAAGTTTGGGAGTGATACTTACTTATTAATGAAAAGTTTACCTACAAGCTGATTGCGGTAAGGCCCTGGACACATGACCAACTAAATGGTCCACCTTCTGGAATACTTTACTTTCAATCTCCTTGACCTTGTCTTTTTCCCTCCTGTTTGTCTTACCACCCCAGGTCCAGTCTCAGACTGGGCTATATTGTTGTTGTCTTCCTAAACTGTGAGAGCCTGAGGGCAGGTGTGTTATCTTATTGTGTTGACTTACTAATTCCTGTTCTTTTCACGATGCAGTTAGAAGCAGAACAGAGCAAGGCCCTCCTAGTGAGGTGCAGGGGGGAAAGCAAAGGGTTTAAGTTGGAATCCCAGCTCGGCAGCTCTTCGGCTTTTACCTTGATTAAACCACCTCCTTCTCAGACTCTATTTCGCCCCTAGTTTAACCCAACCGCTGGTTGCCAAATGCTGTTCTCAGACTTGCTACTATATTGTCACTATCTGGAAAGTTAATATAAAAAACAGGCTCCCTAGTTAATAATCAACCAAGGCTGTTAATGTCCCACAAAACAAGGAGACACGCAGCCATCATGTGCCTCCAGGTGGAAAACTCTCAGGCCTATAAAAATACCAAGTATTCTTGCCACCCAAACAAATAAAAACAAAAAACTGAATCTCATCAAGGCTCTAAACCCAACTATGAATTTATAGAAAATACCAGAACCAAGCGAGCAGGCTAAACAGTACTCTGAGGACCTAATCGATCAAGTTGAGGCTGCAGGAAACTGTGGGAGGACAATCTAGAGTCAGCGATAAACAAATTGCAAAGGGGAGGGATCAGAAAGTCACAGATGAAAAGATTTAACTTTAAACCTAAGAGACTTAAACACGACAACAAGTTGCTGATTTAAACTAAAAAAAAAAGGCATCATTAGGAGAATGCGAACATTAACTGGATATTTTATATCAAGAAATTAGTGCTACTGGGGCACCTGGGTGGCTCAGTGGGTTAAGCCTCTGCCTTCAGCTCAGGTCATGATCTCAGGGTCCTAGTATCGAGCCGTGCATCGGGCTCTCTATTCGGCGGGGAGCCTTTTTCCCCCTCTCTCTCTCTCTGCCTCTCTGCCTACTTGTGATCCCTCTCTTCTGTCAAATAAATAAATAAAATTTTTTAAAAATTAGTGCTACTGGGATGTCTGGGTGACTCAGTCGGTTAAGCGGCTGCCTTCGGCTCAGGTCATGATCCCAGCTTCCTGGGATCGAGTCCCACATCAGGCCCCTTGCTCAGCAGGGGGCCTGCTTCTCCCTCTGCCTCTGCCTGCCACTCTGTCTGCCTGTGCTCGCTCGCGCTCTCTCCCTCTCTCTCTGACAAATAAATATATTAAAAAAAATTAGTGCTACTTTTTGAAGATATCACTTAGTCTTACATTTTAGTGGGGTATCAGAAAGGATATTATATTATAAACTGAAAACGGCAAGTTATAAAACCAGTATCAACGGAATAGTCTCACTTTGGTAAACTATTTATTGTGGATTTACTCAGAGATCATACACATTCATAGCCGGGTGATTGTAAGGATATAAAACAATGGTGGTGGTAGCATGGGAGGGTGTGAAATAAGGTTTTTTTGTTTTTTTTTTTAAGATTTTATTCATTTATTTGAGAGAGAGAACACATGGCAGTGGGGCGGGGGTAGAAAACAGAGGGAGAAGCAGGCCCCCGGCGGAGAAGGGGCCTGCTTTGGCTCCATCCCAGGATCATGACTGAGCCATGCAGGTGCCCCGAAACCAGGATTTTTGAATTCATGTTTTTCTTGTCCTTTCCGGTTTGTTGGAAAGGAGTAAATATCTCAGAGAAAATATTTTTAGGTGTGATAATGGCTTTGTGGTTATATTTTAAAAGAGTCCTTATCTTTAAAGATCAATAATGAAATTTTTCTGGATAAAACGATAGGATATATTTGCTTCACAGTAATCAAGGATGAGAGAAAGTAGGTGAAGACAGAAATGAGTTGATTAATTATTAAAGCTAAGAGATGGGTATGTACACGTGGATTAATCATACAAGTTTTCCTATCTTTGCATATATTTGAAATCTTCCATTACAACAAGTTTAAAAGTACAGATTCCCAAGCCCTACTATCAGACATCTCCCATGTAAAAATATTTCCCAAAGGGCGCCTGGGTGGCTCAGTTGGTTAAGTATCTGTCTTTGGCTCAGGTCATGATCCCAGGCTCCAAGGATGGAGCCCTGCATCCAAATGGGGCTCCCTGCTCAGCAGGGAGTCTGCCTCTCCCTGTCTGTCTCTCCCCCAGCTCATGCTTTCTCTCTCTCAAATAAATAAATAAAATCTCTAAATTATACATATTTCCCAAGTGATTCTAATATATAATCAACTGCTGAATTATAGTACATGTCCTTTTAATATAATTTTAGAGAATTATTTTCCATATAATTCAATTTACTGATACCATCCAATAAAGAATTTAGCTGGCCTTTGTCCCCAGTTCCTGGGAAGTAACTTCTAACTCCTTGGAATTTCCTGAGTGATAGGAATGTGTTTGTTATTCCTGGTGGGCCTCTCAGATCAGAGTCAGTTTATGCTAAACAAATGACTCAGGCCGGTGGCTGGTCAGGCTGGAAAGATGAACCATGTGATTAGAGGGCTGGGGCCTAGAGACAGGTAATATCAGCTTGACCTCCAGCAGAGGGGAGAGAATGGGAGCTAGAGATTAAATTCAATCATGTGGCCAGGGATTCACTAGGTAAGGAAATCACAATAAAAAAAGCTTCGGTGAGCTTCCCCAGTTCCTCTAGCAGCATGCCAGGAAGGTGACATGTCTGGAGGATGCAGAAGCTTCTCGTTGGGAGCTCTCCCGGGCCTCACCTTATGTGTCTCTTCACTTGGCTGGTCCTGATGTATATCGTTTGTAATAACACAGTGATTGTAACTAGAGCGCTTTCCTGAGTTGTCAGTTGTCTCATGGATTGTGGAAGCTGAGTGGCCAGTAGGAACCCCTAAATTTGTAGCACTGGTCAGGAGTGTAGGGGGGCATAGGAGCTCAGGCGCATGTGACTGGTGTCTGAGGAGAAGCAGTCTAGTGGGCGACTGTGTCCCTAACCTGTGAGCTGGGACCTAACCCCGGAGTGAAGCGGTTGAACGGCATGACAACTGCATAGTCATGTAAGTGAATGACCCCCTTCTATGATAAAGAGGGGACGGCAACCTCTGGGACTGAAGTGATGGTTAAATGAGATCATGTGCGTAAAGCACCAAGCACAATGCCTGGCAGGTGGAGAGAGGAAGTGAAATATCCCCTGGGAGGCCAAACCTGTCATCCACTTCTGAATGGAAATTTCTACATAAAATGACCCGTAGTATCCCCCGAAGATAGAAGACACAGGGAGAATAGGAGGTGTGTTGGGGAGAATGACAGGTGAAAGACGGAGGGATTCTTTAGAAATGAGGGTTCAAAATCTTAAAAAAAAAAAAAAAAAAAAAAGAAATGAGGGCTCAGGTGAGGCAGAGGGAGTAGACAAAGAGGCAACAGGGAAAAGAGGGTGCTACCTTGATGAGAAGAGCCAGAGGGTGGGAAACAGGCACCCTGGGGAAGTGGTAAGCTAAAAACAGAGGGAGCAAGGGTTCACTGCAACTTTGTCTAAGGACCTGGGGATCCCACCATAGCCAGGGGGACCATTAAGAGAAAACAAGAGCACCTCTCTCTGCCCCAAAACCCAGGTCAGCAGGCACGGGGAAGTTTCTCTGGTTGCCAGGGAAAGTGGTAAGCAGCAGGTCACCTTGTAGCCCTTACCCCTGGGCAGGGGGATGAGGTGGGAGGATGGCTTAGTAGGGGCGCCTGCTGATTTGCAGAACCTGCTCTTTCTTCTGCCATTCAGCCCTCCTGTCTCCTTGCCTCCTCCAAGCCTCCCTCCCCGCCCCCACCCGCCCCAGATTACCTGTTGATGGTAGAAGTTGTTGGCACTTTGTTCAAACCGTTCATCTTTGGTTTCCACAGTTTTCCCCAACTTTTGCAGTACCTGGGAATGTGAGTTGGAAAGGTCCATAAGGTTAGAGTCAAGTCTTTCTCATCCATTGGCCTCATGGGACTCTGGCTTCTCAGAGTCTCAGATGCAGTTAAAGGGCTGTATTCCTATCAGCCTAATGGAAAAAAAAATATAGCACATCGTGGAAAAAAAAATCACATTTTGTGGTTCTTCTCAAATTGGGGTACACCTGGGGATACACAGTAGTGTGCTGGGGGTAAATATAAAGCCTGGAATAAATAGGGCATATATGTCAGGAATGACTTGTTATTTAGAGTGGGTTTTTTTTTGGGGGGGGGGGGCTATTACATTAAAATAAGGATTAATAAGAAGAATGTAAAATGTGCATTGCTTAGTTTTTAAAAAAATATTTTATTTATTTATTTGACAGAAAGATCACAAGTAGGCAGAGAGACAGGCAGAGAGAGGGAAGAAGCCTCCCCACTGAGCAGAGAGCCCAATGCAGGGCTCAGTCCCAAAACCCTGAGATCATGACCTGAGCCGAAGGCAGACGATTAACCCGCTGAGCCACCCAGGCGTCCCATGCATTGCTTAATTTTATTTATTTATTTTTTATTATTATTATTATTTTTGCATTGCTTAATTTTATTTTTTTTAATTAATTAATTAATTTATTTGACACAGAGAGATCACAAGCAGGCAGAGAGGCAGGCAGAGAGAGCAGGGGAAGCAGACTCCCCGCTGAGCAGAGAGCCCCATGTGGAGCTTGATCCCAGGACCCTGGGATCATGACCTGAGCTGAAGGCAGAGGCTTAACCCTCTGAGCCACCCAGGTGCCCCATGCATTGCTTAATTTTAAAGGTAAAACAGGAGCCTTGAAGACTTTTTGCCTGCAAGACCCTCTTCCAGCCACAGCCACAGCCACAGATTCCTCTAGATAGATAAGGTGAGATATGCAGGTAGGAAGGAGACTCTTTTTTTGGGAGGGCCCTTGTGGAAAACTTTGAGGAACACTGATAAAACGCACTTGAAACTCCTCGAAATGAAGGCTCTCCGTGTCTATCTCCTCTCCTCTGAGAACCTGAGAGCCAACCACTGCCTAGTCTCGGTGCTAAAGCAAAGGACAGGGAAATGAAAAAGATACAGCGCCTGTTCTCCCAGGGGACGCTCACCTATAAACAAGAAAGCAAGCCCAGGCTCTACTACCTGGAGCCCCCAGTTTGGAAGGAGGCACCACTAACACCTCCCACCCAGGTCCAAGGAAGAATCTCAGGGGTTGCCCTCAACTACTTCTCTCTCACTTCCTTCATCGAATCCGCACTGTGTCCATCTCTGAAAACCATCCCATGCCTTCAAGTCTGTCATCGCTTTGTTCTCCGAGCTTGCTGTTTCTCATCTGCCAACAGGCCTTTCATGCTGCTGCTTAATGCCTTCTCACAATTCTCCACTCGTCTGCTCCACGGATTTGTATGAAATGCCCATATGTATCTATCAGTTGTAGTTCAAACTCCAGCACGCAGACAGGTCTCAATGACCTGACTCCTCAGTAAGCCTCACCTCGCACTAGTCCTCCTTCCTGCAGTCCCCTCCCT
This sequence comes from Mellivora capensis, assembly GCA_004024625.1. NCBI lineage: Eukaryota > Metazoa > Chordata > Mammalia > Carnivora > Mustelidae > Mellivora > Mellivora capensis. Next base: position 14,897 of record PISX010000343.1, on the reverse strand, counting down.
AACACTTTTTTAGTTTCCCGAATAAGCCATACTGTTGCTTGTTGTAGATGCTGTGCCCTCTTTCTGGAATGTTCTTCCCCTCCTTGTCTCTCAGGCAACTATTAAAAAAACAAAAACCAAAACCAAAACCCATTTAGGGGCACCTGGCTGGCTCAGTCAGAAGAGCAGGCGACTCTTGATCTCAGAATGGTGAGTTCGAGTCCCAGGTTGGCTGCAGAGAGGACTCAAACAAACAAACAAAAAAGGATGTAAAAACCCCAATTCATATTCCACATCCTTTTATGACGCTTAACCACATCTACTTCACCCTATTGAGTTAATCCCTCCCTCCTAAGTGCTTACAACCTTTCCACCTTGCATACACTTCTATTACTGTTTTATTATTTGTATTTATCTAGCTGTGTGTCCTTCTAAACTGTGGGCTCCTTGAGAATTGGGTACTTGCCTTATTCACCTAGATTTTTCAGTATCCAATAAAGAGATACTTAATACTTCTAACAGGAAGGAGAGTGGGACTGATACACGAGAGGATCAAGGCTGGGCCTTGAATTAAGATTTTGGTAAACTACAGGGCGCCTGGGTACCTCAGTTGGTTAAGTTTCTGCCTTTGGGTCCTGAAATTAAGCCCCGCCTTGGGTTCCATGCTCAGCAGGGAGTCAATTTCTCCCTCTCCCTCTGCCCCTCCCCTCGCTCATACTCTCCTCTCTCAAATAAATAAATAAGGCCTTAAAAAAACACAAAGATTTTGCTAGACTGGAATAGAGTATAAAGCGGGAGAATGGAAAGAGACAAAGTCAGAGAAGTACCCATTTTCACACAGCTTTTTGAGATGGCTCCGTGTGGCTGGTTTAGAGTGTGTTATGGGGAGCGGTGGGTAAAGGAGCTAGAAAGGGAGACTGCCTTCTCACTGCGAAGGGCTCTGAATCACAGGCAGAAGTGCCCAGGTCCTGGGAGTGAGGGAGGCCCTATGTAGAGCCTCGGACCTATGTGTCTCCATTCTTAATCCTGGGATTGGCATCTCTCACTTCTGGAGCTCTCTCGGGGGTGGTTTCGATCAAGGGCTCAAACAGAATATGCCTTGCCTTGGCCTTTCCACTTACTGCTGTAAGCCTTTGGGCAAATAAAACTATGCTTCTCTTGAGCCTCTGGTTGGAGAACTCCCCTCCCCCCACTAAGATGACAGCATCTCCTGGAGTTGTTGGGAGGATTAAGTGACATGCTTTCCCAGTGCTACCCTGCAGGGAGCACTCAATACAAACCCACTGTTGTTCCTCCAGTTCCACTCCCTTCCCTAGGAGCACCTGTCTATTTCCTTCTCAGTTCAGCCATAGGTCCCTCTGTGTATCTAACTTCACCTCACTGAACACCTGGCCCTGGGTATCCGGAGTCTGCCGGCTTCCCTAACGCAACCCTCCCTCCCCCACCAACAAAACGCCTGTCCTCTACCCGAAAGTTGCAAAACCACCTTGTTTAAGTGGTAAGCGCCTCTCTCACTTCCTTCCTGCTACTCCTCCCTTCCTTTGCTGGGGGGGGGGGGGGCAGGGTTCGTTTTTCAGGGGGAAGGGGCAGAAAGGATGATCAGCTCAGTCTTGAGTTAATGGGGCACACCCGATCTCTCCAGCCCCCACAGCGTTCAAGGCAAAAGGCTTTGAAGGACTGTGAGTGTGTGTGCTGAACACTCCTGCCTTTAATTCCGAAACTGAAAAAAGGAGTGTGATATCACCCTGAAAGCATCACCCAGTGCCCTGGGCCCTGTCACTTGTTGCCATCGGCAACAGGGCTGTGTATCAGGACACATGACCTATGCTGCAGACATTCTTCTTCATCCAGTGTTCCCTGACAGAAGAGAAGGTACGTGCTCAGCAATCATCTGAAAGAATGAACAGATTTTACCTTTGGGTCACTTGCTAATGAAAGCCCACCCAATGCTGGTCCCTAAAGTTCTACATTAAGAATTTGGCCCCCGGCAGAACAGGAGACATTTAGAGAGAAAGAACAGGAACAGGAGACAAAGTGGATGTGGCAAAATGTGAAAGCTTGGTGATAAGGTCGAGAACATTCCAGGGTTCGCTGACCTATTTTAACGTTTATGTACATTGGGGTATGAGGACAACGCTTAAAAAAAGAAATCATTGCAGATATGTTTGGCGGCTACGGTTCTTTACCAGGACCCTCCCCCCATAATCATTTATTATATTTTAGTTTACTTTCTCCACTGGGGAAATTTGAACAGACCCGGGTAAGATATTATGGAATTTTGTTAAAATTTTTTCCTTAGGCGGGACAACCGTACTGTAGTTTACATGAGAAATCCTCATTTTCAGGATATATGCTAAAGTAAGCTCTTCCTGAACATGGTCTTAATATACTTTCCAGCTTTTTCTGCCACCACTCCCTGTGTTCCAGCTGAGCTGCATTTCTCACTATTCGGCCTCAAAGGATTTCCACACTCCAGGCCTTGCTCATGCTGACATTCCACCAGTTGCCTGAGGAACTACTAATCAGCCATAATTCCCATCTCAAATTCCGCCTCTACTATAAAACCTCCCTCGATTCTCCTCAGTCTTTCTCTCCTCTGAATTCCCAGAGTGCAGACCTCTCAGGTGACTCATTTCACCTTTTTTTTTTTTAAACTAGACTGGAAGTGTCTGGCAGGTGAGAGTACCTCTTGCTCATCTCTAAATTCCTTCCTGGGTCCAGCCCAGGATCCTGGACAAAGGAATTTTTCTGTAAGTATTGTTGACAGAACCCTCTGGAAGACAAGTTGAGTAAAAATCAGTAGAGGAAAAGACTGACAAAGAGGTGGTAAACAATGCCCTTTCTCAGGGGAGAATGGAGAGATTTGCCATAGAGAAATCACAAACAGATGGTGAAAGCATTCATTTGAAATGTGAAGAAGGATCTTGCTGTAAAAACACAATTCAGTCTCATGTTAAGTCTGGGTGGAAACTGGAAAATAAAACAAAAAGGATGCTTCATCTCCACTGTGTGTGACACTCACTGGACCTTCACTCCTGGCTCTCCAGAGGAGGCCTGAGCAAAATGGGTTTCTCCTCCTCTTTTTGCTCCTGAGAGAGCAGCAGGAAGTGGGCAGGCACAGATGTCAGGATGGTTTATCTGGAGCCTTGTAAAGACAGCGGTCTGGGGTTGGGATCCAAAGGCAGGACACCTGGCCTTCAGTGGTAGTTCTGCCATTTGCCAATTGCTTTGAAGTCTCATTTCTTCATTTCTAAAATTGGGCTGTTAATAACATGCTCAAAGTGTTGCAAAGATGAAGTGAGACCATATCATGAGCGTGCTGGCCTCGTAGAGAGAGAGATGGTGTCTTTCTTAATTTCCTGTGCCTTGTCAATCATAGGCGCTTAATATTTGACCCATTGGACTATGTGACACCTGAGTTACTACATATTACTCAGAATATTACAGCCAACTGCTTATAAAGAAAAATACAACTGTAAAGTGTACCAGGGAAACCTTTCTTTTGATGGTAACTTTCTCTCTCTCTGTCTTGCCTTCAAAAACCTCTCAGGACTCAAGGACTCTGGAAGGCTGAGTTGAGCTCCTTCCCACATTCCAGGCCATTCCCACCCTATCCAAGTGCATCAACGACCTCCAGGGGGCCAGAGATACTGCTCCAAGTTCAGGGTCGGCCTGCCTTTGTGTTTATGTCTGGGTTCGGGGCATCTTCCAGTTTTCTGCCTTAACCTGCAAGTTCTCTAAGGCAGACAGATGTGAGGGGGCTCTCTGTTTTCTCGGGGTTCAGACCAGGAATAACAGGGCGTACCTGGGTGGCTGGTTCTCCCTTTGGGAAGTATTTGCCTCTGAGGTTCGAGGCACCCTCGCCCCTTCTCTCACTTTGGTATATCCTTACCACGTCTAATTTCCAAATCACTTAACATCGACTCTCTCATTTTTACAAATGCAGAACCTGAAGCCCAGAGCAGGGCCATTATTTATCTAAGCCTTTCGAGTCCATGCTTTGAAAAGGAGAGAAATCCAAAGCCAGGGGCACAGTGTTGATGATCGGCTGGATGAGGACAGGAGGTGAAAGAGGGAGGTAAAACCAATTGCTGTGTATTTTCAAAATAACTACTATCCGCGAGTTTTTGGTCTTCTGGATTTTCTTTGTTTTTCCAAATGATAGCGTAGCTGGTCCCTCCTGTTCCCACTAGATCTGCCCACAGGCTCTGATCGCGATCAGATTTTAACTAGACAGCCTTTCAAGACGCTGAAACCACGATCAAGGTGAAGTTAGAGTAAGTCTAGCCACACAAAATCTTTCCTTTTCCTCCTCTCTTTCACATGACCCTGGATGCCTCAAAGACAGAAAAAGGACGTTCATCTACCACGGGTTGATAGGTAGAGAGCTGACAGCTTCAGGTGTGACAAGGGAAGGGCAGACTCTGGACAGGCAGAAACAAGAAAGTCGTTAAAATGTGTAGAGACGTGTTACAGGGGGACAGCTTACCTACATGCTGGTGCTGGAGTAGGGCCACCCAGAGCTAAACGGAGGACACAATCTAGAAAGAGATGCTCCTTCATCACCCGGGCCGGCTACTTTCCAACACCAAAGAGACCGCACAGAAGGCAGATCCGGGCTACCGCTTCTATCAGCTTCTACAACCGGCGGAGGCCACGCAGGGGTGGGTACAGAGAGAACCCTGCAGAATTACTCTAGTCCTTGTGGACTAGGTGGTCCTCGCTGGTGGCACAGCCGGTCATGGCTGCCTTATGACTTTGGGGAGATTCTCCCTTTCGAACCTTCAATTTCATCATCTGTCAAATACCATCGTCGCTGGACCGCTACGACAAAAACTGCCAGCGTTGGTTCCTTTCTCCCACCTGTCCTGGGTCGGCCCGAGCCTTGTTTAGGGCTCCTGAGGGAGACTGTTGTCTCCTCGGCGTCCTCCGAGATCGGGTGATTTCCCCCGTTCTCTCAAATCGTTCTATTTTAAGGGAAACCGGGTCCCACTCGCGCCTGCAGGGGAAGCCGGGGACCCATCGGTTCGGCCCAGGCCCGCCGGGGACCCTGGACGCCCCTCTCACCGCGTCGGGCTGGCGGGACCGGCGGGTGGGGGGGCCCGGCCACCTACCTTCTCCTGGGCCCTGCTGAACTTCTTCTGCACCTGCTTGGCGAACAAGCCGGCGGCGCCTCCCGCCTTGCCCTCCGCCATCCTGCCTGCTCCGGGCGGCCGGGCCCGGAGGCCTGTGGTTTTCTGGAGGCCCCCGAGGAGGAAGTGCGGTTCCCGGCATGCCTCGCATCCGGCCGTGGCCGTGGTGGCCCCGCCTCACGCCGCTCTAGACCCCCGCGGCCGCCCAGGCTCCTCCCGACGCGGGCTCCCAGCACAGCCGCGGGGGTCCCGAAGCCCCCAGGCCCACCACCCTCAGCCCCGGCTCCAAGGGGGACCTCTGGAGCGGGAGCCGCACCTGTTCGAAGGAGGAGGCTGGAAATTTGGGAGTGCCCTCTGCCCTCAGGTGGTGCTCACTCAAAACCAGCCTCGAATCTGCCGCCCGGAGGGACGGGAGCGCCAGCCCCAAGGAACAGTTTTCTAGGGACGCCTGGGTGGCTCAGTTGGTTGAGCGGCTGCCTTCGGCTCAGGTCATGATCCCGGCGTCCTGGGATCGAGTCCCGCATCGGCAGGGAGCCTGCTTCTCCCTCTGCCTCTGCCTGCCACACTGCCTGCCACACTGTCTGCCTGTGCTTGCTCGCTCTCTCTCTCTCTCTGACAAATAAATAAAATCTTAAAAAAAAAAACCGGGGCGCCTGGGTGGCTCAGTGGTTAAGGCCTCTGCCTTCGGCTCAGGTCATGATCCCAGTCCTGGGATCGAGCCCCACATCGGGCTCTCTGCTCAGTGAGGAGCCTGCTTCCCTCTCTCTGCCTGCCTCTCTGACTACTTGTGATCTCTGTCTTTCAAAGAGATAAATAAAAATCTTAAAAAAAAAAACAAAACCAAAAACAGTTTTCTAATGTGGGCCAAGACTCATTCGTGCCCACAGCCAATTCGTCATAAACATCCACATAAACCGGAACGAATGGGTAGAAAGATTGCGATTTCCACTCAGCAAGAGTATTGGGAAACGTTGTTTCACTGCACGGCCATGTCTTCTGGGTTGCCGGGTGGAATGCTTGTCTTATTCCAGGTTACTGTTTTTAAGGATGGAAAGCCTCTGCTGTAAGCCTGGAACTGGTACGAACCAAGTGTGGGAAGGGGCAGGACTCCACATCCGGATTTGAAAGGGAGGAACAACTGAGCCAGCGCTCGAAATGGGGGTCCTTGGGAAAAGAGAGGATCTTACTGGAAAACGACGGAGGAGGAGAGAATGGAAACCCGCGCTGTGGAGGGGGGCACGCGTCTATAGCGGGATGGACTGGTGTGAGTACTCCATGGAGGCAGAGTGTGAAGACTGGTACAGGCTGGGAAAGTGGGGATGAGGCTGCGCAAATCACACCTGTTGCTCCCACCGAGGTCTCCTACCCGAAGCTGATGACTTTGAGGGGATAGCTGGAGATTAGGACACTGAGTTGGGGGGTGTCCTTTACTCACAGATTTTTACCTTGCTGTAACCTTCCTCCAAAAGGAGAAGAGGGTCAAGATGACTTCCTGAGGAGTGGAGAGGGAAGCTGGAGGCCCTCCTCTGCTGTCGTTTCCCAGGCCATTCCCCGAAACAGACATACTGCACTCAGGGTCAGCTGTGTGACGGACATTGCTCCGTGTTGGGAAACCAAGGATAAATTAAAAAGAGAGAGAGAGAGAGAGAGAGAGAGAGAGAGATCTCTGACCTCAAGATACTTTAAGTCTGGAGGTGGAGAGAGGTTGGTAATCAGATGATTATAATATTATGTGCTTAAGGCATTTATAGAGATGGTTACAAAATTGTCAGGTCCTAGGTTATTAGGGCTTATGCTGGATATGAGCTGTGGGGATGGTTTAGAAGAGGCAGAGTGCAGAAAATGGGAAGACTTGATGTTGGATGGGAAGAAGAGGGGAGAAGCCCAGGGGATGATGGTACTGTGGGAAACTGAGAGATGGTCATGATAATAAGTCTGTAACTAGCAGAAGGTGGCCAACACTTGTGTCACTCTTGACAGTCCACAGCATCCTTAGCAATGTAGGCCAGCCACTGCCTCCTAAGAAACCCTCTTCTGTGCCAATCTCTTAGGAACTGAAATCAGTGATCACCAAATCCTGTAGTTCTAAAGCAGGGACAATCTTTAGAAGTTAACTAGATGAGGAAACTAAGTCCCAGAAAAAGCTGGTGACTTTCCCAGGATTACCCAGTTGCTCAGTGTTGGAACCGGGATGGGGAATACAGGCATCCTGACCCAGCTTCTTACAGTGCAGACGCTGTTCCAGAGGCTTCTGCTGACGTTGCAGCCTACAAAGCCAGGACTGGTATTAGCCAGTTTCTCCAGTTATAACATTAACTACCTATTCTCTCTTGTCTGGCCCTCAGGGATCACTATGAACAGCTGCTTCTCATCTACTTTGCCTTCTTTCAGTTCCCTCTTCAGTCTATTGTAGGCCACTCCAAAAGACTGAGCCCAGGCCAGAATCGGGCAGAATTATCAGCTTCCCCGTTCTCTGTGGTTTATAGAACCCTGGATCCGGTTGTCTATTTTAGTCCCAGCCTTGAAATGCTGACTCACACATAGTTGGAGGCCCTATATTGTTGTCTCTTCTCCCTTTTTGTTCTGCTCAACCCTTTCCTCTCTTTGTCCAGTATCTTCTTTTCTTCTTGTTTCTATTCTTGCCTCCCTCGTCTCCTTTGTAATTTGTCACTTTCTTTGTCAGCTGGTATCTGACCTACCACAGAGTCCTGTATTCCTATCTCTAGTGTATCCTGGAGCACCTGTTCTAGGCACTGAAGGGAGGAACAAAAGAAGGATGAGCCCACAGTCTGCCTGGGAGAGTCCAGGCACATTTAGGTACTCACGGACATTTGAAATGTTCTCTGTGCCTTTGAATATAGCAAATACACATGGAAGGGAGAGCAGAGGGGCAGATGGATAGATGTGTAGATCTGAAAATAATGCAAAAAGGATAATAAACACTTCCACTTGGCTTTGGGAACTGGGAGAGGTGGCGATAAATGAAACAACCAGCACAGAAATATGGCGGCATCAACTGTGGATACTAGAACTACATTTCCTTTAGAGGGTTCTATCACAGATAAAAAGACTCGGGATGATCATGTATATTCAGTTTTATTTGCTTTTCTGTATCAGGCTTGCTGGTCTCTCATGTTTTTTCCTTGGTGGCCTCAAGTGCTACTAGGGATCTAAGCGTCATCCTGGGCAGGCCGTTGGATTCAGGAAGATGTTCAGTTGGAGGCAATGACCTGAAGGAAAAGTCGATATGCCCACAGTCAGTAACTTCTGCCCACCTCCCTTCTGTTTTCTCCCAGGACTCCTGGTTGAGTGTGGCCCTGCACTGGGTTTCTGGGGGAATTGGGAGAGGGGCGGGGCAGGAAGGAGATTTCAGCCGCGTCGGGACGATTCACTGTTACAGGCACACACCCAGCACTTAGTGGCAAGGACAGGCCTGGAAACGGTTGTTAATGAAAGTTCATGCCACAAGACTCCAGAGTGTGTTTGAAGGTTGGAGGGCATAGGTGGGATGGTGGTGAAGCTCTGCCGTTTAACCGTCAGTGTGTAGGTAAAGTCTCACCCAACCGTCAGGCATTGTCTAGAGTGGTAAAACGTCTTGCTGAAGGGTAGAGCAACTTCTCATATTGCGTTCAGAAAGAGCGCATGGGAGAATATGTCAGTGACCCTTCCATTGCCCGGTGGCCTGGGCGCCCTAGCTGCAGCCATTTTTCTCTTGGCTCTGACTTAGGACAGCACTGATACGTGCCTGGTTGAGGTCTGCTGTTGTCACCATCTCGCCTTAAGTGATAAACACTTTGGTGAAGCCTAGTGGGTGTGGGGAGGGGAACCCAGGACGGTAGCATTAGCCCGTCATGTGCAAAGACTCACTTTGTTCATCCAGGAGATGTAAGCAGAGACCTGTGTGAAGACTGTGGGCTTCCTGGAGACATTACAGCCCAGGCTGGACACAAAGCTGGTCACTCCGTGGACAGCGTACTTGCCGCTTACCAAGCAATGGAGGGGGCCCCCGGAATCACCCTGCAGGGAGGAGAAGGAAGGGCCTAAAACTCCATTTTTAAATCTCTGAACCTTTGCTTTTGCTTATACCCTCTCTCCATTTCTGGTTGTTAAATCTGGGGCAGTTTTTTTTTTTTTTTAAGATTTTCTTTATTTATTTGACAGAGATCACAAGCAGGTAGAGAGGCAGGCAGAGAGAGAGGAAGGGAAGCAGGCTCCCTGCTGAGCAGAGAGCCCTATGCGGGGCTCGATCCCAGAACCCTGGGATCATGACCTGAGCTGAAGGCAGAGGTTTTAACCCACTGAGCCACCCAGGCACCCCGAAGATTTTATTTATTTATTTGACAGATGGAGATCACAAGTAGGCAGAGAAGCAGGCAGAGAGAGAGGACAAAGCAGGCTCCCTGCTGAGCAGAGAGCCCGATGCGGGGCTCGATCCCAGGACTCTGGGATCATGACCTGAGCCGAAGGCAGAGGCTTTAACCCACTGAGCCCCCCAGGCGCCCCAAATCTGGGGCAGTTTTAAAGCTCCGAGTCAAATCCCTACTTCCTTCACATCCCCACAATGCAGATGAAATCTCTTCTTCCTTTCAGAACAATCGTAGTACCTCTTCCCTTCTTTTGCTGCCCTCATGTCATGTTCTGCCTTGTATTTTGGTTTCATAATTTGTTTCTACCTGCCACGCCTATCTATGAGCTTCTTGAGACAGGAGCTGTGTCTTACTGACACGTTTCCTCTCCACAATGCTAGCATAGAACTTTGAACATCGAAAGCTCAATAGCTTTTATTGACTTACATCGAACCTGGGAGTAGGGGGGGTAGAGTGTTGTAATGATTTTTTCATCCCCAGCATTTAGACCAATGGTTCTCATTAGACTTAGTGATTAGACGCAGGGTGGGTAGTCAACACGTTAAACTAAACTGGGGTAAGGGAAAAAAAACACTGGGGTAAAGAGGAGTGAAAGTGATGTATCAGGTAGTGGTTACATGCTCAGGCTTAGAATCAGAGGAAATTGGGTTGATAGAGTATGACCTTGACACTCTCCTCCTTATTCAGCTCTCAGGTTGCCGGTTCTATAATTCCAGACAGAAAATGGAAAGATATTTCTCTAGAAAATCTGACCAGCATAAAAAGGAATACCAGACGATACTGCCATTGGAGGTCCCCTGCCGCAGTGGCCTCACTAGATCACCCAACAGACCAGTTCACCGTGGATGAATCCCACCGAAGGCTCAGAGCTACTGATCAGCTTTTTAGTACCCTCACTCTGAAATTAAGAGCAGATGGTGAAGAAGTACCAAGCATTTGAAGAAAGTCTCTAATGCACCAATGAAGTTCAAAATAAAGAGTTAAAGAAATAAAAAAATGAAGGCAACCAAGATTTGCAGGTAAAAGGAAACAAGCAATAAAAAACCATGATTAATATTGCATCCATGATACAAGAACAGCTTGCTAGTATATAGAACATTCAGAAAACACAGCGTTTGGAAATTATTACTGTGATCATAGAAATGAAAGATCAGAAGGCTTGGAAGCTAAAGTAGAACAAACAAAATATAGAGAGAGCAGGAAAATAAGAGGACTCTCTTAGGAGGTAAGTAGGTGAATAACAGAAATTCTAGAGAGACTATCAAAATGGAGGGGAGGAAATCATCATCCAATTAATATTTTCAGAACCAAAGTTCTGGAGCTTCTAAAATGAGAAAACCCACCGAGTCTCTTTCACAATGAATGCAAATAAACCCACACCAAGACACAAAACACTGGGGTCAAGAGAGGATAATATAGGTCACTTACAAACTAGTGGACAGTGTGGGGCTGAGTTAGCGGTGAGTGGAGTATATGTTATGCAAATTAAAAAGACAGATATTAACTCCAGGGAAAACCAAGTTCTGCAGGAAATGAAAAGTAATTTTAGAACATAATATGGATGAGAGGTCAGGCATGAAAAAAGAGGTAATTTTGCCATTTGCAAGGACACAGATGGACCTAGAGGGAAGTACGCTCAGTGAAACAAGTCAGAGAAAGATATATTGTGATCTCTCTTCTATGTGAAATCTAAATATAAAACAAAACCAGCTCATAGGTACACAGGACAGATTGGTGGTAGCCAGAGGTGGGGCAGTGGGGGTGGGGGGAGAAATGCAAAAAAAAAAAAACAACCCCAAACTGCTTCCATTTTTCATGAACTCATTGAAGGATTTGCAACATCAAATAGTGTTTAAGACAAGAAAGAGAAATAGAGGAAAACATGCCTAGGGACCCATAATAAAACATATACATGCTTGGGTGTGCCAAGCATGTTTCTGGAAGAATGGAGAACAGCTAAGAGCTTCTATTGACTCCATGAAGATATATATAATTCACTTACAAGGTGCTTTTGATCATAAAGCACTCTTCAAGAATGTTCCAGCTATTAAAAAGTGACAGCAGGCCCCAAATAAAGTCACTTATGCCAAGCTCTACCGAGACTTAATACCTAACCCAACTGTAGCTTCAGCTTCTCCCAGAAATGTGACCTTTAACCAGCCAACCTGGAATTTCTCAGTCAGCACTGGGAGGTAATCTGATAGACCTCTTGGGAGGGCAATCTTGCCTAAAACAAGGCATTCTTTGCTAATAATTTCCTTTTTCCATTCTCTCTTTGCCTTTAACACCTTTTTCTTTCCTACAGCTTAATGAAGCTCCTTTCTATTTTCTATATGAGATGCTATCTGACTCATGAATCATTGAAGCCACTTTGATCTCTAAATTTATTCAGCTGAATTTTTGTTACGTAACAGATTTGGTGGCAGAGACCAGACCAAAGGTTACTTCTGACAGCCCTGGGGACACCAAGAAACAGATGTGGGTGGCTTTTTGCAAACACTGAATTTACAGTCTTTCTCGCCATTTCCAAGGGCCATGGGTAAGTCCCCTTGTCAGTTCCATTATAATAAACTCTCATCAGATCTTTAAAAATGGGCATTTTTAAGTCTTTTATCATTTACGGAGTTACTGTTTTACTCAGATGATTTTACAAAAGCCTCTTGCAGATGTGTGTGTGTGGTTTTTTAAAAAGATTTTATTTATTTATTTGACAGGCAGAGAGGCAGGCAGAGAGAGAGAGGGGGAAGCAGGCTCCCTGCTGAGCAGAGAGCCCGATGTGGGGCTCGATCCCAGGACCCTGAGATCATGACCTGAGCTGAAGGCAGAGGCTTTAACCCACTGAGCCACCCAGGTGCCCCTGCAGATGTGTTTTATCTTCAGAGAAATTCATGGAAAAGAATCTGGCAAGTACTCTAGAATACAGGTTTCTGATACTTTCAGATCAAGCAACTGAACTGGCTGAAAATTTCCAGGACTGATGGGAGAAATGGATTCAAGTAGGACAAATGTTAATTTCATGGGCCTGTGTGAATTGAGGTGGATAATTATAATTTGTCTGACTTCTTGTTTAAAACATGGCTGGTTCTCTAATGTTTTGTTTTTTCCAGATTTTAGGAAACTTTTTCTTCTTCTCTCTTCAGCTATCAACAATTTGTGAGCTATATCTTTGTAACCAAGATAAAACATTTGCTTTTTCTCCCTACCTGATCTCTCCAGAATTCAAAAACTCTCGAGTATTCTTTTTGTGACAATATATAGTTGACCCCTGATCAGAGGGGGGTTAGGGACACTGACCGCCTCTCCCTGCATAGTTAAAAATGCCCTTGTAACTTTTTACTCCTCAAAAGTGTAACTACAGGGGCGCCTAGGGTGACTCAGTGGGTTAAGTGGCTGCCTTCAGCTCAGGTCATGATCCCAGGGTCTGGGTTTGAGTCCTGCAAGGGGCTCCTTGCTCAGCAGGGAGCCTGCTTCTCCCTCTCCCTCTGCTGCTCCCCCTGCTTGTGCCCTCTCTCTCTCTGACAAATAAATAAATAAAACCTTTAAAAAAGAGAGAGAAAATGTAACTATTAGTTGCCTACTACTGACCAAAAGCCTTACTGATAATATAAACAGTCAATTAACACATATTTTATTTTATATGTGTTCTATACTGTATTCTCATAGTAAAGTAACCTAGATAAAAGAAAATGTTATTTAAAAATCATAAGGAAGAGAACACACTCTTATTGTTCTCTATGGAAAAAGATCCCCATATAAGTGGACCCGCACAGTTCAAACCCATGTTGTTCCAGGGGAATTGCAGTTAGTTATTCACAGCCGTTCAGTGAGAATCTGATCTCCTTGTATAACAAGATGCATTGGAAACACTGGTTATGTTACAAAAGCTCTGATTAGAATATCGTATTTGAGAAAGTTGTGCATAGACTTGGATATGACCAGACAGTTTTAAGGAACTAAGGTTGACTTTACAGATCCAATAAAGCCTCGTGGAAAAATTGACCTGGCACTTTGCTCACAAGGTTCCAGCAACGCAGTCTTAAAAAGATCTTACATCGAAACTAATAGTATACTGTATGTTAATTAACTAGATCTAAATAAAGTTAAAATAAAGATTTAAGAAAAGACCTTATGTGGTCAATCACTATTCTTGCTGCACTTGTGTAAATAATCAGGCAAAGTTTAAAGCAAATAAATTAGTTTTACTATAAAAAAATGAAGGTAATTGTAGAAAGAAGAAATTATGTTTACACTTTCGTGTGTATTAGATTCTAATCCCGTTCTTTGTCTTTGAGGTTCTATTATATGCCCATAAATTGGACTGGATCCTGAATTCTTCTAGTTTCCCAAAAAATCTGGCTATGACTCTTTAAACTAACACTTCGAATTTTTTCTCACTCTTCTGATTTAGAATCAATAAGAACAAAGACTGCCCTTGAAGCTCCTTGGAAGGGAGGACACCAGGTCCTCCTCACCACCCAGAGGGTAGCCAGACTCCAGGGACTTAAACCTTGGATATGGATCTCACAGCTGGAGAGAAGGCCCCACCTGGTATCTGGTCCCACACAAATGTTAGAGACCTCCCAGTCAAAGTGACCAGGGACAGAAGTAGCTGACATCGCAGTAGACTGCTTCCTCCCAAGCCGCCAGACGAAGTCTTCATACTTTAACGAAATAGGAAGCCTTTTCTTCTTCCTTTTCTTTCCTTTACTCTGGTGCTGGCCTGGAAAGCTAACACCATCATCCACATTTCCTGGGCCATGGACAAGGTGGGGAGGCGGGTCATGCCTGGAACTTAGAACAACCTTTTACTTCCGGCTAAGAGAGGACCTAACTGTACCCTGGCTTGAATGGACAAATGCAACAATCCCTAGGAATGCCTCTACCTAACAGGGGCACCTGCTCAAGGAGTGGTTTGTGCCCTGAGAGAATTTGTCTTTGTTCATCCCTCCCTGGGTCTACAAAGGACTAGATGGCTGGTACACAGCCAGGAAGTGCCTTTTAGGCTGTGTGCCAGCCTAAAGTGTGCCAGCAGCTCGCCACAAATGAACTAAGATGCCTTATTGTACAGCTCCCCTGGATTTACATCATTGAGTTGGAGGAAGAACTGAGTTAGAAAGGAATCATTGATATTCATGACTTGGATTCACTTCCTTTGGTAGGGCCCACCCCTCCTCGGGTAGAAGTAGAGGTACATCAGAATCTGATCAGAAGCCTCTCCTTGAAAGGGGAACCCTCTTACACTGTTGGTGGGAATGCAAGTTGGTGCAGCCACTCTGGAGAACAGTGTGGAGGTTCCTCAAGAAGTTAAAAATAGAGCTTCCCTATGACCCTGCAATTGCGCTACTGGGTATTTACCCCACAGATACAGATGTGGTGAAAAGAAGGGCCATCTGTACCCCAATGTTTATAGCAGCAATGG